>CM050421.1:12386686-12816686 GCA_027564155.1 Gymnocypris eckloni scoliostomus
AACAGAGTGACTCACAGTTTCTGCTATGAGCAATTGTTCATGTTTTAACCAATCAGATGAAAAATACGAGGCTGCCTTTTGACAAACGTGAAAACACACCAATCAGCTTCAGGAGGCGGTCCTTAATAAATACTGCCAAATCGCTCCATTTGCTAAAGATCCTATGCGGAATGAATTATCAATACGGACAGGTAAAGTCTGTCTTTCGGGTTTAGATATTTTACATTTAAATGTATCTTGTATGTCTACATGAATCTTGCCTATTTGTATTGCGGTCTAGACTTTTAATGCTGGTGTAACGTTACAGGGAAATTGTGCATAATTGTGATGATTCCGATCGCGTAAACATTGTAGAAAGCCTTCTAGGCTAGTCGGTTAGCTCTGTAACGTTAGCTAATATTAAACATTTAATGGTATTTGTGTGTATGATGCGAGAGTGCTGTCCAGTTACGTATCATAATGTATAAAATGACCACGTGTTTTACATCTTTAGCTTACATAACGTTAATAGATTGACGTTAATAGATAAACGTTAATTAACGTCATTGATACAAAAGATACAAAACGGAGACGTGTCACTTATACGTACCCTAACGTTACCCCTTTACCAAATAACGTTACAGTTGTTTCAACCGGTTTCTACTGGTGTAAAATAACATTACTAATAATAAATGGATGATTTTGAGTTTGCTGTGAAAATGAATGTTGATTATGTCATTCTGCCTAACATTTCTGATATTAATATTATAAAAAATGATAGGGAAATCAGTATAATAATAAACGTAATACTATATGATAGTATTCCACAAAAAAAAAAAAAACACAACGTGATGAGTAAATGATGACATAATTCACATTTGTTCTTAAACACTTGAATTGAATGTATTGTTTTGGTGACATATTTGCATTTGCTTAGGCCATTTAACCACATCTGCTTCTCTGTTTGTGTTTCATTGCAGTTCAGCATTTCGAGTTACTGACATTTATTGCAATTCAAACTTTTCATTATTTGTTTTTCTAAGGGTTATCCGGGACCAGGTGGTAACACTCCCCAACACCACCCGCCTCCAGGGGCACCATATGGAGGTAGTCCCGCTGGTGGACAGTATGGTTCACCTTATGGTGGAGCCCCTCCAGGGCAACAGTATGGTGGAGGGGCTCCATATGGGTCTTATGGTCAACCTGGTCCAAGAGCACCGTACGGTGGGGGCCAAGCTCCAGGAGGTCCTTATGGAGGCTATGGACAACCCCAGGGAGGACCATATAGTCAACAGGCACCTGCAGGTTAGAGATATGTGATTCTGTTTTGTTTTATTTTGGCTGAGTATCATATTGGGTCTATATAACAAAAAATATTATAAGTGTGTGTGTGTGTTTACAGAGGTACCAAAAAGTATGTTTAGACACTTATGCCAAACTTGTATCAGAATCAGAAAGAGCTTTATTGCCAAGTGTGTTTACACACACAATTAATTAGTCTTTCTGTTAGGAAGCTTCCAGTACAGAAATACAAACAGTGCAGACAACATATAATTAAGGTAATTAAAACCTCTAATAATGAAGAGAATAGACAATAAATTATAATAACAACAGTAATAAAATAAACAGAAAAGAAAAATGTCCATAGACGGAACTGGAATGTGCATGTTTCCTATGTACTGATGAAGGTTTGATGAGTTATTTACAGATGTACAGTACTGGGGTGTGTTATGTATTGTTCAGGTGGGATATGGCCTGGGGGAAAAAAACTGTTCTTGTGTCTGGCTGTTTTGGTGCTCAGAGCTCTGTAGTAGAGCCCTGCGCGGGACTGTTTTCTTAAACCCGCTCCCGCTAAATTTCTGACCTGGACTACCCGCAACCTGCAGGTTCCAGTCCCGTCCGCTCCCGCAATGTTTGTGTCCACTCCCACCCGCTCCCTCGAACTTTCTCTCAGAGATTGTGAAAAATGTACTAAAATACTCAGACTAAATATTTGTTCAAGTTAACATCCAGAATAACAGGCTTTAAACATGATTGCGTTTAAATAAGATGCAGTAAAATTAAACCAAAGCACCACAAGTGACAAAAACTTTAACTTATTAAATAAATAATCATATAGAACTTGGAAATGAGGTATGTCGCTTCAGGACAGAGGTGCCAGATTTATGTCAGTTGTTAACAAACGCTTTCAGTTTTTTCAGTGACAATTAGGGATGGGTACCGAACTCTGTACTTTTAAGGGTACAGACCGAATTGCGTACCGATTCATATTAAATCATTCGGTACCAAATTTCGGTAGCTAAGAACGCATTTTGGCACGTATACGAGAGAGAGAGAGAGAGAGAGATAGGGTTGGGTACCGAAACCCGGTACCAACACGGTACCGGTACCTATGGAATCGGTATGAACCGAATCAGAACGCAGATTTCGGTGCCTCATTTCGGTGCCATGCCTGAGCGATCGGTTAAAATATTTGTCCTTGTATTATTATGGTTTTAAATATTTGTCTCTTTGCGGCCTTATGGCAGCAGCCTCCCCTGTGTTGCCCCTAGGGCTGTCGACACCTATGAAGGAGCTGAGGTTACACCCCACTGTACTAGCTACTCGCCTTATCAGGGTGTCGCGCAGTTGCTGTCGACACCTGTTAATGTGGCGAGACCCCGTCTTTCTCCAGAGCGGGGTGAGAATGGGTGCGATCCACCGTCGCCATATGATCACGACGGACGCATCAATGACAGGCTGGGGCGCGGTCTTCGAAGGAAGGCCGGCGAGTGGAGAGTGGAAGGAAGAGTTCCTCTTTTGGCATATAAACTGCCTGGAACTCAGGGCTGTCTTCCTGGCTTTGAAGTATTTTCTCCCCTTTCTCAGGGGGTATCATATCATAGTCAGGACGGACAATATGACGGTTGTGTCCCACATAAACCGCCAAGGAGGTTCAAGGTCGCGCACCCTGGACAGGCTTGCGCGCCATCTTCTCCTTTGGTCCCAAGACAAATTCCTCTCTTTGAGGGCGGTTCACGTTCCGGGAGTACTGAACCTGGCGGCCGATTTTCTGTCGAGACAGAAGCTCAAACCGGGAGAATGGATGTTGAACCGTCAGACAGACCAGATCTGGGATCTGTTTGGCAAAGCGGAGGTGAACCTCTTTGCTTCTCAAGAGTCATCCCAGTGCCCGCTCTGTTCTCCCTGAGTTTCCCGACGACTCTGGGCATAGATGCGTTCGCCCACCCATGGCCGAATGTCAGTCTGTACGCATTTCCGCCAATAAAGCTGATTCCGGCAGTACTATGCAGAGTTAAGGTGAGCGGTGCCCTTCTCCTTCTCATAGCCCTATTCTGGCCCTCCCAGACCTGGTTCTCGGAGTTAACTCCCCTCTTGTATCGGCCTCCTTGGGAGATTCCGATCAGGCGGGACTTACTGTCCCAGCTTCAGGGCAAGATCTGGCATCCTCAGCCGGAGCTCTGGAAGTTGTGGGTATGGCCCATACAGGGCCAAGGGCTGTGATTGATAGTTTGCCTGCCGGGTTCAGGAAACCATAGCCAGTGCCAGAGCCCCGCTACTAGGAAGCTGTACTCTTCCAAGTGGGCGTCTTTGAATCCTGGTGTTTGACTCGTGCAATCGACCCAGTTAACTGCCCTGTTGGTCCAGTGCTGGAGTTTTTGCAAGAAAGGCTGACAGCGGGGCGGCTGCTACCACCCTTAGGGTTTATTTAGCGGCCATTGCAGCTCGGAGAGAGCTGGATGAGATCCCCTTGGGGAGACATCAGATGGTCTCCGCTTTCATGCGTGGGGCCAGACACCTTAGGCCTGTTCGCCCCACGGCAGTTCCTTCTTGGGACTTGTCAGTCGTCCCCGAAGGACTAGTGACGGCCCCTTTTGAGCCCTTAGAGTCAGCTTCGGATCGTAAACTGACTCTTAAGGTTGTTCTTTTGCTGGCGCTTACGTCACTGAAAAGAGTTGGAGATCTGCAGGCTTTCTCTGTCAGTGAGACGTGTATGGACTTTGCCCCGGGTCTAGTCAAAGTTACCCTGCGGCCTAGGCCGGGTTACATTCCCAAGGTCTTGTCCACGTCGTTCCGATCTCAAGTGGTCACGCTTCACTCTTTCCATCCCCCTCCCTTTGCTTCAAGTGAGGATGAGAGACTCCACTTGCTCTGCCCGGTCAGGGCATTGAAGCTGTATGTGGATCGCTCCAAGGTTTGGAGAAAATCTCCCCAGTTATTGATCTGTTTTGGTGCTGGTCGGTGCGGGCTTGCCACATCAAAGCAGAGGATTTCTCACTGGGTGAGAGATGCCATTTCTCTGGCTTACGAGGCGCGGAACCTTTCTTCACCTCTTAGTCTTCGGGCGCATTCTACTAGGGGCGTAGCCTCCTCTCAAGCTCTTTTTAGAGGGGTACCACTGACCACTGGAGTATATTTGTGTTGCGGCAGGATGGTCCTCTCCGCACACCTTTGTCAGGTTTTACAACCTTGACGTTGATACGGCTCCAGGTTCTCAGGTCCTGTCTGTTTGAACCGACCGTATGTTGTGGGTTCATTATTGGGCCAGATAGGCAGCATTTTCAGCTTGGCGTGTTTTGTATATCGTTCCCGATGCGTAAACTAAGCTACGCAGTGTTGAGTTACCTATGAAAGAGAACGTCTCGGGTTACTCGCGTAACCCTTGTTCTTTGAATAGGGAACGAGACACTGCTGCCGACAGGGTTCTTTTCGGCAGAGAAATCTGAGGAGTGGATGGCGCGTTCGCCAGTATGACCTGACGACGTCATTGCGTCAGAGACTGCGTCGCGCCATCAGCCAATGAATTGGCGTGATTCTATATGGGTTTCAGACTCGGTCACGCGGCGGGCGTTCCCGATGCGTAAGCTAAGCTACGCAGTGTCTCGTTCCCTATTCAGAGAACAAGGGTTACGCGAGTAACCCGAGACGTTTTTGAAATACTCTGACCAGCCCGCCTGGCACCAACAACCATTCCACGTTCAAAGTCATTTAAATCCCCTTTCTTCCCCACTCTGATGCTTGGTTTGAACTTCAGCAAGTCGTCTTCACCACATCTAGATGTCTGAGTTGCTGCCATGTGATTGGCTGATTAGCAATTTGTGTTACCAAACAATTGAACAAGTGTACCTAATAAAGTGGCCAGTGAGTGTATGTAAATTTTGCATGGACAGAAGAAGAGCTGCCATGTATGTCAACATTTTAGCTGGTTTGTGTAAGTAAATTGCTCCGTGCAAAGAAAAAGAAGTATTGGGAACCTGGCATTTATTTTTTCATGTGTCTAATAGACATGAACACGTTCTTTGAAAAACATATGACATTTGAAACATGTCTTGTCTTCATGCTCTTTTGACTATGGTTTCAATAATAATAAACACCTACATTTGCATAAAGCATCCATATTTGTCCATGCCCATGTTGATTAGAGTATTAAAAACTTGAAACGTATTAATTTAAGGAACATTTAGAACAAATACAAATGTGTGATTAATTTGTGATTAATCGCGAATTAATTCATGACAATCATGCGATTTCAATATTTTAATCGAATAACAGCCTTAATATAAAAAATAATAATAGTAATATATATATTTTTTATCAGAATGCTTTGCACAGCTTCATACATCTGCAAATGCACAGTAATAGATGTTGGTCCAGGTTAATTTTTCCACATGGTCTCAAGAGGTGTTAGTCAGCAGCTTCGGGCTGGTTTGACTGATGATATCTGAGTATGAGGCTTGGCAGCTAAGACAGCGTGAGCAGCTGCTCTTCCATCAGGCGTACAGTGGCCGAGGGCTGTGAATAAAATACGAAAGATATAAATTTATGAAGGTGCTGCAGACAAGGTCCTTGATCCTCCTGCACTGTCATATGCCCCTCACTGAATGACTGATGCTGATACACTGCAGGATGGTAGGAGCAGCTTGTACTGATCTGATACAGAATGTGCCCATGGGAGAATTAGAGTGATGAGTGTGGTAATTCTGAATGAAGTGTTTAGTGTGTATGTGTCCTTCCACGTTTATGTCGGTAAGTATTCTGTAATGTCCTGTGGGAAAGGCTGTCAGATTCAAAGACTGTCCTCTGAATAGTGCTTATCCCTCCCGAGGGATACAGTGACCATCTGCGCTTCACAAAATTGCACAACATATTCTTGTCCCTCTTGGGATCGAGACGACACATCGCTGACAACCCATGCTTATTCACATTGAACCCATTTCCAATATGTTCTTCCAATATCTCCTCATCATCGTCCTGATCATCCTCGCTGTCATTTTGCAAGTAATGAACTATTTTTTACACATTTATGCTTACGCTGCATCCGATACAGCTCCATTCAGTACATAAGAGAAGCCACATGTGAATATAAATTAGCTAATTCAATCCCAGCTGTATACGCCAGGGTTATTATCATTAACAAAAAAAATTAATTAACATTAATTGAGATTTTTTTTTTTTTTAATGCATTTAAGATTTATTTTAGCTTGTTGCAAATTTCTCATTTTATTTTAGAGTAAGTTGAAGTACTAAAATAGCTAAAACTAATAGACAAAACTTAACTAAAACTATAGACAAAAAAATATAATAAAAATGACAAAACATAGAGCAAAGTTCACAACGGAAATATATTATATAAAAAGCACAGAGCAAAAATTTACTTTAAAATGTAACATTTCAAGGTAATTTTTTGTTTTAATGTAACCCTTTTTATCTCCCTTTAAATACTTTGGTCTGTTCAAGAATAATCATCTTAGTTAGTGGTTTTATATTATTTCTTTAAAATAATTATAAGTGCTGTTTCATGTCTATCCTTGTATTGTTGAGGTTGATATGGGATTTAAAAAGTAAATAGTAATCTTTTTTGACATGGTTTCTACTATTTTAGGCCTGTGGTTGACTATGGTTAAATTATTTGTTTTGAGCTAAATTAATTATCTTGTATCAACAGACCATGAATAAATACATTTGATTTACATCTAACTCACTAATGTAGCCATTTTTCATGTTGTAGGTACCATTCCTCCCGGTGTGAACCCTGAGGCCTACCAGTGGTTTTCATCAGTGGATACAGATCGTAGTGGCTACATTAACACAAAAGAACTGAAGCAAGCACTCATGAATTCCAACAACTCCTCTTTCAATGACGAAACCTGCATGATGATGCTCAGTGAGTGTTGCCACTTTTCCACTTTTTAAGAACCGATACCGATCCGATACCAAGAATTCTGAGTATCTGACCTATACCAGCACAGTTTTTTTTAAATCAGTGTAGAATTTCTATATCTCAGTGCGTGTTGACCTGCTCATCACTCTTTTGTGTTTTACGCACAATCTACTAAATATAGACTTTACTGTAAAGAAAAACAACAAATTAATGGATATGTAATTATAATCTATGACAAAATTAGAATAATTCAGTAGCAAAAGTTACTCTAGAAAAATCATGAGTGCACAATAATTTTATAAAATACAAAATTAGTCGGAAAATACATTATTGGGGAACAAAGAAAAGTGACTAAGTGTAGAACTAAATCTGGTCAAAAATGATATTGCTCTTTGTATTGTTGTAAAATACATTCCTGGAAAACAAGTAATATATTTATATGGAAATATATATGCTGTAAAATTAAAATACATTTATTTTAAACATACTGCACAGTAATGAGGCAGCACCATATAACCGATGAGACTAACAAGAAAGGCTATTAATAATCTTTTATTGCGCAAAAATATTATAATACGAAAGGCTCCAATACAGAGTGGCATAAAGCACTTATGCGCATCCCATGCACAGTATGGTGCACTTGAACCAAGACTGACTTACAGTGCGCAGGCCCACAGAGCTTATGCGCATCCCGTGCGCAGAATGATGTGCTAGAAGCAACACTGAGGCACAGCGCTCCAGAGTCCGCATAGAGAAGTTCAAAGCACAAAGGAAAGAGATATTAATGCGTAGTGTATTAAATCTGTGCAACAGTTTATTGAGCCTTTTCTTTTAACCGTTTTAAATGTCAGTTACTGTGCTTGTGAAGAACCCTTCATAGTGCTCTCTACAACAGTGTTGTTGTGATCTAACAGTCACCCGGAAGAAAGTAACACGATTTAGAAACAGCACCAGACTCTAGCTAGATAAAATCCTTTTATGCAAATCCGTTGAACTTTATTTACAGATCAAGCATAATAGGAAAAGTGGAGAGAGTTGTATCATCTTGACTGATCTTGAACCGAACGCGGCAACGCAGTTTGAATGCTGAATGGAGGATGAAGAACAGCTGCAGCGGGAGAGAAGTGTTTACGTGAACTTGACTTAAATATTCAACTGTACCTTACATTAAACTATGTAACGGCTTCAGAACTTTATGGTGTTTTATAATGTGTTTGTGGCTTTTGTGGGGCTTAACAATAACATTATATTAGCTATGCAGAATATCGAATTTGTATCGGTCTCGTCAGACTGATACCCCGATCCAGCAGAAAATGCCAGTATCGAAGCGATACCGATCCTGAATATCGGATCGGCGCACTCCTGACAGCAGCTAAATTACTGAATAGATGCTTATATCACCATATAACTAAATAACAGAATGGTGCAGTGTCACATAAACAATACAAAAATAGAAGTCATCTGATGACATTTCCAGTGCCAAAGGAAACTGAATTAAGAATCAATGCTTTGTCTTCATTTTCAGATATGTTTGACAAGACCAAAACAGGACGTGTAGATGTATTTGGTTTCTCTGCACTGTGGACGTTTCTGCAGCAGTGGAGGGCAGTATTCCAACAGTTCGACCGTGACCGATCCGGATCAATTAACAGCAATGAGATGCACCAGGGTGAGTAAGAGCGCTTTGCTTTCACACCTGCCTCATTTAGTTCAGTTGAATCACACTAGAGTTCGTTGTCCCTCTTGGTGAGGTTCGTTTGGGCAGGTGAGAATGCAGCAATCGCACTAAAAGCGGACCAAACAACGGACCAACGAACCAAGCAGTATCATAATTCATAACGGGAAATATGTTATATAAAAAGCAGCTGTATTTTGTGAGTTTGAGAGAGAATTTGTGAGAAACTGATTTTGTGAGTGAGAATATTTGTTATTGCAGTTGAAAAACAAAGAGCACCTCTTCATATTAAAACGTTGCTCTTCTCTGCACATTACAAGAACGTTGTCGGGATGAAGCCTTGATTCTCGCTGGCTGTAACTGCATTATACATTGCATATTTATGACATAATTGCGTCAAGTTTGCGTTTTGGCACTTAAGATCTGTTCTACTCTATGAAATGTCACATACTGTAATATAACTGAAAGCCCAAATAAAGCTGATCACATTATATTTTCTGTTGTCATAAAACAAGTATAAATGGTAAACACGACCCATTAATACTGCATGTTAACCAGGAATCACTCTCACTATACTCCTTAAATCCTGATTTATAATCGCGACATCGTCTGATAAAATCAATATACATCTAACTTACACTAAAAAGCGACTATATGCGGTGGTTTTAGCTATATTACCGTTTTGTCTCATTCAGCGCACTGCCTGTGTCTGAGTAACAAACTATGCACATTAACAGATTAATTACATTTAAAAGTTCGAACAGTCTATAAGCGACAGGTGTTAGGAAACCCTGTTTTGGAAGTCATTTATTGACGATTTTGCTGCGTTACGGCCAACTGAATGCAGCCGCTCACTGCTCAGAACAGACGCCGGGAGAGGCTAGACTGCGCCGGGAGAGTCAGACCTCACACTCGCGGGGCAGTACTGGAGACATCTTCCTTCGATAGCTAATGTTTTTTTCAAAAAAGTTGCTAGGTTTGTCAGTATGTACCTGTTATGGGAGAAAAGCCACCAAAAGGGTCTAAAAGTTGCTAAATATTGTGATAAAATCGCGCTCGTATGTGTGAGGGCTGGTGGCAGCGGGCAGTGGATATTATTGCGGCCCGCCACAAATAAATTAACATATGGGAAACACTAGGAGATTGAGGAAGTGTTGACAGAGCGAGCAGAAATTTTCCACTGGTTAATCAATCGCGGATGGTTTCATTATCTCGGGTGGATAAAAATAAGAGCTAATAATAATAATAAAAACTACAATTGTGTCACCAAATATACTTGGGCGGCCGTTAATTTACCTGGGAGGCCTGCCCAGGTAAAGTCTATGTGTGAGAAATACTGAGTCACATTTTGTAAATATTTTATATCTTTTCATGTGACAACACTGCATAAATTACACTTTGCTACAATGTAAAGTAGTGAGTGTACAGCTTGTATACAGTTTAAATTTGCTGTCCCTCAAAATAACTCAACACACAGCCATTAATGTCTAAACCACTGGCCACAAAAGTGAGTAAACCCCTAAGTGAAAATGTTCAAATTGGGCCCAAAGTGTCAATATTTTGTGTGGCCACCATTATTTTCCAGCACTGCCTTAACCCTCTTGGGCATGGAGTTCACCAGAGCTTCACAGGTTTCCACTGGAGTCCTCTTCCACTCCTCCATGACGACATCATGGAGCTGGTGGATGTTAGAGAACTTGCGCTCCTCCACCTTCCATTTGAGGATGCCCCACAGATGCTCAATAGGGTTTAGGTCTGGATACATTCTTGGCCAGTCCATCACCTTTACCCTCAGCTTCTTTGGCAAGGCAGTGGTCGTATTGGAGGTGTGTTTGGGGTCCGAAGGGAGGGGATCATGCTATGCTTCAGTATGTCACAGTACATGTTGTCATTCATGGTTCCCTCGAAGAACTGTAGCTGCCCAGTGCTGGCAGTACTCATGCAGACCATGACCCTCCCACCACCATGCTTGACTGTAGGAAAAAAAGCAAATGATCTACAGTTCTGAAAGCATCCTAAATTATAGGTCAAGAGAGAGAGCCGAGATAACACGTTTGCAGTAAAGTCATCATGTTCACACTGTTATGACAATAGTCGCAGTCACTAAGGCAAGATTCCAGCATTCCTGGGGTGGTTCCATTCCATGTGTTTAGGACATAAATATTTCTTAGCAGTCTACAGAATTTATTTACATATATTTGTGTGTGTGTGTGTGTGTGTGTGTGTATATATATATATATATATATATATATATATATATATATACATTGCTTATTTTATTCTGACAAACAAGTACAACATAAGACAGTTTCCATCTCAGTTGTCTTTCACCAAAATATTAAGAAATTCTGAATATTTTTATTTTTGTGGTTTAATTTGAGAAATATTTCACATATGTACACTATACAATTAAGAAGTTTGAATGGTAGTGTAGATTTTTGACTGTTGCTCATTAAAGCTGTGTTTATCAAAAATACAGTAAAAGCAGAAATATTGTGAATTGTTATCTTATTTAATGTTTTAAAATTTAAAATGTAATTTTTTCCTGTTGTGGCAGTGTCACATGATCCTTCAGAATTTATAATAATATGCTGATTTTGTGCTCAATAAATATTTGTTAAAAACAGATGTGCTGCTTTATAGTTTTGTAGAAGTTGTGATGCTTTTTTCAGGATTATTTGATGAATAGAAAATTCAAAAGAACAGCATTTATTTGAAATAGATTTTTTTTGTGACAATTTAAAACAACAAAATTTTGAACAGTGGTCTATTTCCACATACATTTTGTATGATAAAAACCTGTCAGATTGTCAGTCTTATAATTGCATAGACGACACATATTTTGTTATAGTTACTAAAAGTAAAAAAAAACTGCCCGCCCGTGGCCAGTAGTTTTATTTGCCTGTGAAAGTTCATTATTATTCACATTTGTCACTTGTTACAGTGTTACTTTTGGGCTATAGCAAATCTTGGTCAATTTAATCACAACCAAAATCTAACCACAATAAATTTTCATCAGCTAACATGCTTATAAGTGTATTTCCTCAAATCATGTTTAAGTGATTCACAGCAAATCACTTATCTTTGCTTTGTAATTTTCAAAGAGATGTGTTTACTGCTCATAGTTCCAGGAATTTGCACGTTGACAAAACATAATTACAAATAACATAAATTAGTCATATTTTCAGGGGAAAAAACAACAACAGTTGTTTAAATATAGAAGGGTTCAGTGACACACACACAAGATGTAGCTGTTACAGAAGCAAGGAAAAGACAGTTACTGAGCTTGTGAATCCCTTTTCCCATCTAATCCTGTGCAATTGAATGCACCATTGTTTGCAGAGATGATTTCATTAAGACGTCATACATTTTTGTTCTTAAAATAACCTCAAAAATTTTAGCTGTTATCTTGCAGTGTCTTTTTTATACTCATTGATTTTTTTATGAGAAAGTCTGTTCATGACTGCCGTAGCAGTATTTCATCTGCAGCGATAGTTGTAGCCATTATAAAGATGTGAACTGGTCTGAAAGTGTATAGCTGATTACTGGTGAGCGACAGAGAGTGGAAAACATGGTGGATACAAACACAACAGTAGAACGGTTTAACAGGGCATGTGCAGAGAAAATTAGGGATTTAGGCACCCTTAGAGGCTTTGTGGGGAAAGTCCTTCTAACATGGTTAATTTAAAAACTGCTCCACTTTTTGCTGCAGACTCGTTTAAGAAACATAAACCTTTATATAAAACCAAAGGTTAGCAGTGTAAGCATTGCCTGGTTTTTATTTATTTATTTAAAGAAAGTAATACTTTATTAAGGAAGGATTCGTTGAATTGATCTAAAGTGACAGTAAAAAGATTTAAAATGTTACAAAATATATATATTTTTTAAATGCTGTTCTTTTGCACTTTCTATTCATCAAGGAATCCTGAATTAAAATGGATTATGGTTTCATTGAAACGAATAAGAAATGTTACTTGAGCTAATTAGCATATTATAATGATTTCTGAAGGATCATCTTTTACATCACAGGAGTAAATTACATTTTAACATATACAAAAATGGGAACAAATATTTAAAATATTAAATCATTATTATTATTATATCAAATGTGAATAATTCACAGTATTATTGATTTTGCTGTATTTTTTTCAGATAAGATGATAGACTTATTAAAAAAAAAAAGAAACAGTAGTAGTAGTAGTAGTAGTAGTAGCCCTTTATTGTCACTAGTACAAGTACCAGAGAAATTAGCCATCAACCTGTCCATACATACACAACATACATATGACAACGGGGTAGACAGAACAGGAAGACAGGGTATTAAGAAAAATACAGCTTTGTACATGAGGAGAGAGAGGAGGAAAAAAAACATTTTTAACCCCCAGACTATGCTCCATTTGGAGTACAGTCTGAGAACAGAAAAAAAAAACACCTCAGCACAAAAGCACATATACCATAAACACATGACTTGCAACAGGGGAAACATATCCAGCTCTGGCAAGCAGCCGTCCGGTCCAGTGCCATTTATTTCGGCGCCGGTCGCAGACCTGCTCGACAGGTGGCGGTACAAAGCGTTACAGAGGCAGTTGAATGGGGAAGGGGAGTAATGTCTGTAGTCGGGGATGGGAGCAAGAGAGTCTACACTGCATCGCTCTCTCAGGGTAGTTGTCCAGACGGCCTTGGCCAAGGCGCGATGCAGGGAGCCAGAAAAGATAAGATTGAATTGTTGTGACTTTTGGGGGCGAACAGCTGCAAACTTCCACAGCTCATTCTCTTTGTCCATTCTGATCTCTGAAATCACCAAGTTTCACTTGCAAAGCTGTTAAATTCATCATGATGGTATCCATAATCCGGTTTATAGTCTCAGTCTCATTGCTGACCGCTCTTCCCACAGCTTCAATCAAAGCGGGCAGCCTTGTGAGACTTTGGACAGCTGTTCCGTCTTCAATTTTACGATAACCCAGGGTAAAGCCTAATCCAATCAGCAGAATACCTGTTGGTAGATATCCTCAAGCGTCCTCAACGGAAAGAGCCGCCAGACACACGATTTGCCACCTCTCCCATGCATCCCTCGATATCCGCGAGCGTCCGTCAGGACAAACGGGTTCCCCAGAACCCAGACTTCTCGTTGAGAAGATGGTATCAATCGCTAAGAGACCAGTTGATCAAATCCATAATTTTCTAGTTTGGAGAGCCGTGCAGAAAGAGTCTCTTCAATAGATGGATGAGACGAGACAGCAGAAGCAAGCAGGGAGGAAAAAGGGTAGGGCGGGGAGTGAAATATAAGCGACTACCTCTGTTGAGTGCCAAACGAGAAGTTCCTCACTTAAGTATAGGGTAAATGTAATGTTTTTCATTTACCACTGTGTTTCTTATTTCCCAGCATTATCTCAGATGGGCTACAGTCTGAGTCCTCAGTTCATTCAGGAGCTGGTGAACCGTTACTCTACGCGGGGTGTGAACAGGGCTCTCCAGCTGGACAGATTCATTCAGGTGTGCACGCAGCTTCAAAGCATGACCCAAGCATTCCGCGAGAAAGACACCGCCATGACTGGCAATGTGAGGTTGAGTTACGAAGACTTCCTTTCTGGTGCCATTACCAGACTGATGTAAAGGACTTGCATCAGCAATTCAGAAGATGATCTGACTGAATGCACATCATGACACTTCACCCTATCAACAGTCTTTCACTGCAGCAAACCCTGATTTCACCACATTTATCTGAAAACTATGCTCATTAAGCATTGCCAGCTTGCCAATTAAAGCACTCACCGCAAGAGACTACCATTGTGATATGGTCTGTAATGCAACCAGTTATGCAAGATTAAACTAATGCCAAAAATATTTGCAGTATATGTGAATAAAATGACATTAGCCATGCAACTAGCACTATTTACTAATTAATGGATGTAATAGAAGTATAATTACATGTTATTTTCTTTGTCAGAATGGACATTTCTGTACTTTTTGAATATTAGCAAAAAATCCTGATTGAGAATGCTTGAAATAAAACATATTTAAGTTCCCCTTCCCAAGGAAATTGCTTTATGCTTTTTTAATATAATATGTATGCTCTCCTAACACCCTTTTATAAGCTTTCCTTATATATTGATATTTTTTCTGCAGGTTTTTTTTTTTTGCTTGCATTTAAACAATGTATTAAAAGTAGTTAAGTTTTGTTTTATTTGTTTAATTGAATTTTCTCATTTATTTGTAATTTTAATTTTTAAATAAAGGTTTTATTTTACAAATATTGTGTCTGAATTGAGTATACCTTATATGTACTATGTTCAATTTAACTGTATTGTACCATTACTATTTTATTATTATCAACAGTCAAAATGAGCTTTAAGTTCAGGACAAATGCTCAGTGTGTTTCAGCATTGGTCACTAGGGGTCAGGATTGCTTTAACACGACATCCTGAATAGAACTTTCCCCCTCTCAGAGCCATAGAGAGAGAGAGTTGCGACAACTCCGTTGACTCCAATGGACCGTTTTTTTACAGCAAAGCGGATCATGGAGCCGCTCAATATTTCCCGGAAGTTCGCGCTAATACTATCAGCGCCATAGAGATGCAGCAGAAGAGACCGCTGTGATGAACTTTTAAAAGGTAAGACATTAATCAGCTAATCAATCAAATTGCCTTGTTCATTAAAACAGATTATTATAAGATTGTATTCCTCACTTAATTAGTAGCTTTACGGGATGTTATTCATTCTCTACATGCAGTTTCATACATCCTTGTGTAATTAAGGCTTTTAAACGTGATATTTTTTGCTTGTGGGGAGTTATTTAATAGACATGAATTTATTGCGAAGGATGCTGATGGACCAAAGTGAGAATGACAAGTTTAAAATAGGTGAGCAGTTTTCATTTCAGAATTATGCTAGACTAAATATCCACAATTGTATTAAATACCGCTACTATTTTAAAGAAGTGATCCCAGTAGCCTGTAGGCCTACATTATTACTGTATATTACACTTAAACGCCTTAGTAACTATAGAAGTAATGTGTTGAAGGAGCAGTGATGCCACAGGACTGAAATGTGATGGAGCATCACTTAACCATTTCTCCTGTGTTTTTCTCCTCCTCTGTCTTGCTCAGAATAAGAAACACCTGAGGACTCCCTGTAATGAGACATCACCCCCACAATGAGTCTCTTCACTGGGTTTGGCAAGTCTCTCCCTGTTCTTTGTGAAAAAGTGCCAGTTCTCAAGTATGATTCCATCACATTGTGTTGGTGTAATCCATAGACTGCTCCTGCTGACTATATCCAGCCTCTCACGAAGACTTCAGATGACCCAACACTTGTGAAGAGATGACGCCAACAGGCCAACTTGGAATATGGAAAAGCTTACATTCAGCAGATAGAAATATTGCATTATATTGATTTTGTCAGAAAAAAGATGATCTGAACACTGTTGTGTAAGTTGTGGCTTTAATTTACTCTGGTATTACATCCCACCCACATCCCTCTGATCAGCATGTGGTACATTATATTACTATAATAAAAACATATTTTTGGGGAAATGAAACCGTTTCTTACAAACTAATGTGATTTGATAAAATAAAATATAACCGTATATGGTTAACGCAGAAATTGCAATTAGCTTCAAGCTACACATGAAAAATTAATGAGATGAATACAACACTTCTACTTGAATGTCACTATCACTATTGAGTGTTTTAATAACTTCTAATTGCGATCCAATGTGGATTTTGGTCAAATTATGAAGCATAAATATGTAGTTAGTAACATTCTAGAATAATTTTATGTGGAAGATAGCAGTTACAATTTCTGTGGGGCATGAAGAAAAATTTATGTAACTAGTAGTGTAACTAATTACGGTTGTCAGGAAGTAATAGCTAAAGTAACAATTACTTTTTGAAGGAGTAACTAGTAATGAGTAATGTTATATTCTTTGAGTAACTAGCCCAACACTGCTGAGGGGTACACAAGAATCACAAACTCTAAACAAGATACATTTTCACTTAATCTTAAAATATCTTCACTTATTTGGAATGCACTCTCTAAGAACAATCTTTATATTTACCATGATATTAGTAATACGACAATGAACATTTAGATGTGATTGCACTTGACTAAAACATACAAGTTGTATGAACACACACACACACACACACATATTCAGTGTCTGAAGTTACCTTGGTAAAAGACCACGATTTCGTTCATATTATGGACTTTTACGATGGTAAATTCAGGCTAAAATATTTTTAAAAGGAAGGTAAGGATAGCTAACCAAATTAATCCTCAAATATTAGCGGATTTTATCTTTTAAAAACAACATTTATACAGCTACATGTGCTACGTATGTATTATTTTATAAACAATGTAAAAATATTACTAATTACTAAAAATCGCAGTTCTGTCTCTAACTCAATGCATACCAATTGCCCACTATGATCTTCCTGGAACTATTTGAGGTCTATGTGAATCACGTGACGACTGAGCGTTTTCAACTTCCGTTGTCCCAACTCAGGCCACGGTTTCTCAACGGCTCTGTCCTGAACGAATGAGACTTGAAAACGTCATTCTGACGTAAAGAAAATAGCCAATCCTATTGCCGCTCACAGTGACGCAAGAAGGCAGGACATTGAATGACCTGGAGATAGAGGTACGTACAGTCATGAGATTTTATAAACGCACGCGCGAATGATTTAATGAATTTATGAAATATTACGTACTAAGTTGTCAGCGGATCTCTTATTATGCTTTCAGGAACATATAAACAAAAATGTGTTGTATACAATTATTTTTATTGCGCCATTTAAGACCTCTAGCATTGACACTGGTAACGTTAACTTTACCCTTGTAACAGTTAACTTGCATGCTTTAATACTCAAGTTATGTTTCATAAAAACGTTCATATAATGGTTCTGTCGTTTCATTTCTTATGCCATATAAAACGCATATTAAACACATTTTATCGTTGGCTTCTTGAAAGCATGTGTGTATATGTCATCCTTGATTTTTTTTTGACTGGTAATAATGAAAATAAGGCTACATTGTCAGCTTGCCAAAGGTAAATAACCTTCTAGAACTTGGACTGGCTTTTTCAGGTTTATGCAACCATGTGGCCAGTACTCTGGACTGCCATGCGCACGTATGCGCCCTATGTGACCTTCCCAGTGGCTTTTGTGGTGGGAGCTGTTGGATACCACCTTGAGTGGTTTATCCGGGGAACTCCTAACGCCCCGGGAGAAGAGAGGGGCATTGCAGAGCTACGGGAGGATAGGAAATTAGAGGAACTGACCGGTCAGGACAGCACACAGGTCCTCAGCCTCAAGGACAAACTTGAATTCACACCAAGAGCAGTGCTGGAAAGAAACAGACCGGAGAAGAGCTAAGTTTTATTAAATGGCATAAAGTCCTGCAAGATTACCATATAATGATGTGCAACTTCTCAAACTTTGGGCTCATTTGTCACACTCAACGGCCCCATGGAAAGGAACTTTATTGGAAAACATTTTTTTTTGTGGGATTTCCTATGTCACTTCGTTTAGCCACCTTAATTACATGGAGTCTTGCTGTAATATTTAGCAGGCCAGTCGATAGGACTTTTTTTTCAACTCTCTTTCTATGAGTCTTCTTAATATTCATCTTCTGCCCTTAGGCATGCAGACACATGACTATATCGCACAAGTCCTAACTTAGAAAGCTTTAATACGTTTTCCATCCGTGCTCCCTGTCATATGCTCATGAGACTGAAGCTCAAAGACAGACCACCTTTGTTAAGCTTTGTGTATACATGATTCATCTACACATCTGTGCAAGGCAACACTTGAGTGGGACTAGAAAATGTTTGAACTTTGAGTGGCTGAAGCGATTCAGAACACTGAGAAATGCATACAAGCTCTGTCACTGTCGTCCTTTGCTAATTAGTAATAATGAAGTAGTGAGTAATGAAAGCCAAGTTTTGCCTCAGTGTCCTTTTCGGTTCATGTAAGAACTCTCTGCACACATTTTAAATATCTGGAGCGGATGTTACCCATGTAGAGCTTTCTTAAGCATTGTTATGGATAAAATGTAAGTGATGATTGCACTGCTAACTTTTGTGCTGAATTGTGTAGGAGGCTGCCTTGTGTTCATATAATAAATGTAAAGACACACTTTAATTTTGGCACTGTGTTCGTCAGATGTTCTTTCCAACTTGTGTGAATTTTGCACATTACACAAATATCATAAAGAAAACATAGGGCTGAGTGTCAATAGGTTTAGAACCCTATAACCGTTGAACCCTCCTCTTTTTAAACTAACTTGGAGGAAGGTTTTTCTTTGTATAAATTGGGCCGCACTGGTCATGCTGTTCAGTCTATATATACACTACCAGTAAAAGGTTTTTGAACTCTTTTTTTTATTTTATTTTTTTTATCCAAAATACAGCAAAAACAGTAATATTGTGAAATTTTTTTACAATTTAAAATAACTGCTTTACATTTTAACATGTAATACATTCCTGTGATCTCAAAGCTGAATTTTTAGCATCGTTACTCCATTCACAATATCCTTCTGAAATCATTTTAATATTCCGATTTGCTGCTCAAAAAAACATTTATTAATATTATTATGTTGAAAACAGCTAATTATAATTTTTCAGGTTTCTTTGATGAATAGAAAGTTAAGATGAACAGCATTTATCTGAAATAGAAATCCTTTGTAACTCTGTATAAATGTCTTTATCATAACTTTTGATCAATTTAATGCATTCTTGCTAAATACAAGTATTAATGTATTATTATACTGACTCCAAGCTTTTGAATAGTATAGTGTCTATAATGTTACAAAAGGTTTTTTCAGATAAATGCTGATCTTTGGATCTTTCTATTCATCGGAGAATCCTGAAAAACATTTACTCCACTATTTTAAATAATAATGTTTCTTGAACAGTAAATCAGAATATTATAATGGTTTCTGAAGGATCAAAAGACACTGAAGATACTGAAAATGTAGCTTTGATCACAGGAATCAATTACATTTTAAAATATATTCAAATAGAAAGCATTTATTTAAATAGTAAAAATTAACAGTAGATATTATTTCACAATATTACTGTTTGTGCTGTATTTTGGATCAAACAAATGCAGGCTTGGTGAGTAGAAGATAATTCTTTAAAAAACATTAAAAATCTTACTGTTCAAAAACTTTTGGCTGATAGTATATATACTGTGTGTGTGTGTGTGTGTGTATATCTCTATATATACAGATTTTTGGCATTTTTTAATTAATCAGCATTGGCCGATTGTGCTGCAAATTAAGGCCGATTAATATACAGCGTCTGCAAGCAACACGTGACGCTGCCTCGTGCGGCAAGCAGATTGTCATTCCACTGGCACAACGGATTACCCTGTGATGTCCCCCTCTGCCTGCTAACTTTTTGAAGAGAGCTATCTAGTAACTCCCCAAGAAAACAGTAAGACTTAAGTTCGTATCCTTCGTTCTTAATCTAGCCTTGCATTTCATTGGTTAAATATGGCTACTTTTGGAGAGAGAATGAGAATAACATTTGCACCGTGTGACACTCCATTCAATATTCCATTCTATCATTCTGCTCAGTTACCACTCATGCTCACCGGAAAAAGCCACTCAAGTCCACTCAAATAATCGCCGACAAGAAATGTTTATGTAACGTGTACTGCGTTAGGCTAACCAAGACTTCTAATGGCACTTGTATGTTGTTGATCTGATTGCTTCTATAATGTCCTCATTTGTAAGTCGCTTTGGATAAAAGCGTCTGCTAAATGACTACATAAAAAAAAAATTATAACGTTAGTATACTTGTTCCTGTTTGCAGTAGCGTTGCTGTGCTGTCACATGCTGTGGTACAGCTAATATGGGCAACTCTGGTCACTGATCTGCTCCCCGCTATGCTCTGCTCACATTTGCTGATAATACAGCTTTGCCAGGGTCTTTATATTTGTATACATGTTCATTTAATGTTTCCTTACACCGAATCATAATTTCTATTAATTTAATAATATAAATAAATATATTGTAGCAGAAATATTTGTTCAGCAGAATGTACATACTACTAATATTATGAAAACTAAATTTTTTAAGGAATGATCACACAACATTTCTAACATGTTTTAATTGTAATAGTAAATTCCTGTTGTTTGCCAAAAAAGTTTAATTTTCAATAATTTAAATTTTGTAAATAATTGTGTTAACACTCAATTATGCATGGGAAAAAAATACCGCCATATACCGTGAAACCGTTATAATTTTGAAAAATACCGTGAAATACATTTTTGGTCATACCGCCCAGCACTACAGGAAACATTTGCAGGTGTTTTGAGTTGATTAGCTGATTGGCATGTCACCAAATTCTACTTTGTTGAGGCAGTAATTAAAGCAAAAGGAGCCCCTACCAAGTATTTAGTACATATACAGTAAATTAACATACTTTCCAGAAGGCCAACAATTCACAAAAAAACTATTTTTATTGGTCTTATGAAGATTTCTAATTTGTTGAGATGGGTTTTTGTTAAATGTGAGCCAAAATCATCACAATTAAAAGAACCAAAGACTTAAACTACTTCAGTCTGTGTGCATTGAATTTATTTACTACACGAGTTTCACAATTTGAGTTGAATTACTGAAATAAATTAATTTTTCCACGACATTCTAGATTATTCTAGTTTACACTAGTATTTTCAGCAGCTAAAAAAAATGTCAGTTATTTATATTTTTTGCTGTAGTGTGTAAGTAGGAAATATCAGTTTACATTTCCAAACATTCATTTAGCTATTAATTGTAATAATCCAGTGAGGTTTTTGTTTGCACAAGGTGTCTGACAACAGCCAGTGCTCCACACAGAGATCTGATCTGATCATCATCCAGTCTGTGTGGAATGGAATGAAACAGAACAAACTGAGACAGACTAAATCCAGAAGAACTGTGGCAACGTCTCCAAGATGCTTCAAGAATACTACTAATTTATTTACATTTATCCAGCTCATGAAAGTTATTTAATTATAAAATTCAATGTAAAATAGTTTATTATATTACACAACTGCGCTATAGGTCGGCGCACTAACCTGTTACCGATTCGCTCTTATTTAAAAAAAAAAAAAATAGTAATGCTTTTACATTGACTTCTATAATTTCGAAGGACATATGTGTGGTCTGTTTTCTATGCTGTACATACTTTTTCTTTCAGCACACAGCTTGATTAATGGAAAACAGAAGAGCAAGACCACAAATCCCCAGATTGTATTTAACAGAAGTAACCCTAACATTTTCCAGCATAAGTTGTGCTTCATTGCTGCCAACAAGCTAGCAAAACTTTATGAGTGCTGATCTAGATTTACATCAGTGCATAAATGCTGATATCAAGCACTGGCGGCTTGTCTGCCTGAAACAGTTTTCTATAAAAGGTTATATTTGAAGCAATATTTCAGTTGAAGTCAGCCCTAAAACATTTACATCATTGTAAATTCAATGTAAGTTTTGCTCCATATTTAACTGATTCTGCATGTTACTGTCTTTGCTGATTTTAGGGAAAATGTGTATTTTTATACTTTTTTAATGTCACTTTGATTCAAGTCCCTCAAAAATATTCAAAGGCTTCATGATATTTTCCTGTTGTTTTGTGATTAAGATTAAAAAAATGTATTCACAGTTCATTCCCAATATTTTAAAGCTTGACGTAACTAAAGGCATGTTCTTTCTTTCTTTCTTATTTTGTTTTATCCAAGTACTCATACTGTGTTTGAAACTGCCTCTCTTAAGTGATTTATTTATTTTATGCAGCCTAATAAGAAGGTCATGCCTACATGTGGGTCATACGACTGGCTGTATTTTGTATACTTATATTCCCGTACATCCACTAGTTGTGTAAGAGAGGATGTGCTGTCTGGATTGTTTGTGCCTAACCAGGTAAGAGACTGTGGGTTTGGTACTGAAAAGGTGCTAGAATGTCCCAAAGGACCAACAGCCCTATTGTTCCTGAGTGATAGGAAGAAGGAACGACGCCTGTCGGCCTCTCTCAGCCCTTCAGTCGGGATGTGTACAGCCTCTCTATACAATTACAGCAAATTTATTCACTGTAGATTCCCATCAGCGACAGAAACAATGGAGAGGCGCTCAAAATCCTCCCCTTTCCCATGGGCTCAACTGTTCAGTTCCCACAACCAGTTACTTCTGACCCCCTTTGAACCTTTTTAGATAGTAAGAAACTGACTTCCATTTCCCTCAATATGGCTCCCTAGGGTTTTATCAATACCCCATTGTCCCATTCCAGATAATTTGCTGTATGGTGTGTCCTACCACTTGTAAAAAATACCACAAGAAGTTCCTGATTATTTTTGAGGGTAAGGCATTGTATTTCATTAGAACTATTGTTTTTTTATGATACAAAATCTCATCCAGGAGATATTATGATTCCTGTTTATTATTGGCAATACATTATCATGAAGTTCAAATATTGATTATTAATACTGTTACTTACATTTATGGTGGACAAACAAATCCCTGATATTTTTAAGCATTTGACATTATTTTTCATCAGTTTCGTTATTGCTTAAGCTAGCAAACCTAAGGCAGGGTTTATAGTCAGGATGTTATTTTAACATTGACTCAATTCTGACTTGTATGACGTACTGATCTGATCAGCTTCTTGTCTAGATTAAAAGGCAATGGGCTCTGACTCATCTGTTTCTCTATGTGCGATGAATTGTTCATATGATTATGTAGTGGGTAAAAAATTTAAATCTCATAGATTTGCACTGAATGATCCAATCCATACTGTACGGAATATCATAGAGACTAGTGGTGGGCTGCTTAAAATAGCCTAGCAGCCATATAGCAATTCGGTAAAACCCATTAAAAAAAACGTCCCATTCCTATTGTATAGACACATCTTTCATTGTACAATACTTTCATTTAGTATTTTACTTGCACATAATTCACAGTTTGAAGAGCTGATGACGTCCTTGAACTGCTGCAGGTGGGATTTTACCCAAAACAATGTAACAATGCCCACCGCTGGTCCATTGTAAGCATGAACAAGCCTGAACAGCCAATGCCTGGAGTGACCAATGGAAAAATCAGGAAGCAGATAAAAGACTATTTCCTCCAGGTTGTGCGTTCTTAACTGCAAGTTATTCTGACACACTTCAGTTTTAATAGTTGTGACTTAATGTAAATGCTGTAATACAAAGACATTTTCAAAATATCTTCCACAAAGAAACAATGTCATACAGGTTTGAATGACCAAGATGAAGAAATACTGACGGAATTTCCCTTTAGCTAATGTTGAATCTAACCATGTTAACCATGTCTAATCTTACCATGATTTTAAAGACTGGGATTAGTACGATTTTTAGAACTTTTACTTTATCCATTAAATTGATCAAAAGAGACATTAAAGACATTTTAAATTGTATTAATATGTAAAACAGTTTGAAATCAGGTTAGACTTAGTATTACTGTATTTTTTATCAGATAAATATGTTTTCATAAGAAATTTCTTATTGGAAAAACATTTAAACAATTCAAACGTTTGAATGGTAGTGTAATTTCTTAACATTACACAGAAGTGCAAGCACACTGATTTTCAGTAACATTGTTGTGTAGTTTTTTTTAGGTCTCTGTTTTCTCGTTGTGGATTTATTTGGACTTCTTGTTATGGCTATCACTGAGAATCAGGGCCAGTTCTTGACATTAGGAGGCCCTAGGCAAAATTCATGTTGGAGGCCCCCCCACCCCTAATAAAAAGCACTTGAAACTAATATGATTCTAACCTTTTTTATACAACATTTAACATAACATATTGTATATTTTTACTTATACAGTACAAAAATGAGGAAACATTGTGTTTTTGAAAGAAGTCTCTTATGCTCATCAAGTGTGGCTTTAGCATATTTGATCAAAAATACAGAAACAAACTAATATTGAAATGTGAATTATTACGACATAATGGTTTTCTATTTTACTATACTTAAAAAATATGGGCCTATTTCTGTGATGCAAAACTGAATTTTTTGAGATCCTACATAAATCATCCTAATATGGTGATTTATTATCAATGTTAGAAACAGTGCTTAATGTTTATTTTATAACCTGTGATACTTTTTTGATTATTAAAAATAAATCTTTAAGAATAACATAAGTACTATATTTACTATCACATTTTTATCTTTTTAACACATCCTTCCTGATTACTTTTACCTTACTTTTTTGCTGATCAAGTAAATGCAGGCTTGATGAGCATAATACATTTCAAAAACTTTAGAAATAAGAATGGGTCCAAACTTTTTGCTCCCGACGCCATGCATTCATTGTACGCGCAAATTCTAAGCGTCACGTCAGCAGCTCGCACCCTTTTAAAGTCGTAATAAAGCAGTGAATTATCTTTTCAGAAATCACGCTAATCGACAGAACAAGTTTATATTAAGATTTATATTTTTTCTATTTAATATTTTTTTATATTTATATATTTAATTACATTGCAATCACTCCAAAATAGATGGCAACAACTCACACACCTGCATTAGGAGTTATAATTCTTTGTGTGCCTGTTTAGTCTTTTGCATCGCAGCACCTGAAGGATGCGTTCATTATACAAATATCCAGAAAGCGGGACTGCTTTGAAACTGCAACATTAACTGGATTAATTGCAGATGAGTATCAATTCAGCTATAACCAATTAACAATGAGGCTAGTATTTCTATCCATCTTGACTGGCGGACTGGCATATAGGGGATGTGTTAAGGTTATGGAGGCCCCTCCTCAAAGTCCGAGGCCCTAGGCAATTGCTTGCTCTGCCTATAGCTAGCGCCGGCCCTGCTGAGAATACATGGTTTTTAATCAGTTCAGCTGGCAGGAAGTACATGTTACTGTTTAGCACTGCATACATTGGCATATTTACTTGATACTGCGGCATTCAAAACCCCCACCCCCCACAGAAAGAAGTTTGGCACTCAGGCTTAAGTCCCCATGGGAAGCAGGTTGACTGGCCACTCAAAGCCACTTCTCATCCAGAAAACACCCACACACCTCCTAGCCCAACACAGGCTGCCGCTTCTAAGGTATGCCCCGTTCATACAGTCCTTTAAAACCTGTTTGTTTTTCCTGTCCTAGGCTGGTACTGAAAGGGAAAGGGAAATGGCTCAGCGTTTGGAACAACAAAATCAGGATGCAGGAAGCAACCCGCAAGAGTGGCAGCTCATTTTCATTGGTGCTACTCTGTGCAAATCATGTGGGCAGGCAGTGTCCCTGCTGGGTTTCACAAATAGAATGACCTTTGTGACTGTATTCAGCAAAGTAACCCTCATAATAGCTTGAAGAGTGCAGGCATCCATGACTTTTGTTTTTTTATCTAAAATGACAAACATCTGTTTGCCTGGTTAAATCAACTTTGATGGTCTATTTGATGCATGTGTGGGCATATTAAAGCACAGCTGGCACGATTCAGCTTTTGTAGGTTGAAGGCTGAAGAAAAACAAAAGGAAACTCTGCAGAACAAGGGCCTTTTTCCAACCTAAACGGCTCAGATGGAGAGAGTTTGACAGTCTACCAATCAGTCTCTCGTTCACTGTCTTTCTCTTTGTTTGGCAGCTGAGGGGAACTAAAGAGGTCAGTCCTCACCAGCTGTTTGGTGACCCACACATCTTGTGTAGCACCTCTAAAACCTTGTATTGGCAAGAGATGACAGGCTAACCGTTCATGCAGGCCAGCTGATATAGAGAGAACTATGCAGCGGGCAAAAACTACAGGTTATGGTTGGCAAACCCACAAGCACACAACTCATTAATCTTTCATAGTCTGGAGCCCAACAGCGCAGATAACACCCTCTAATAAAACCAAATTTCCATTAGCCAGCAAAAAAATACCTTTTGAGGGGAAAAAGCACTCTTTTTTTCTTTTTCTCATTGTATTGTTTTCATTTGACCCTTTCCGTAAGAAACTGTCCCACCTTGTAAATTATCCATCTCTCCATTTTTTTCTGCTACGTATAAGTGCTTATCGTTGTTTGGAGTCTTGGGCTGGCTCAAAATTGCTAAAAAAAAACTGCTGTGGAATGTGCTGTACTCATTGCCAAACAGGAAAGTAAAGGCCTTGATGATATCAGAAGGCTATCTAGTCTGAACAATTTAGAAATATTTTAAAACAGTCAACAAATAACAACGGTGTGAGGCAATTCATTTTTGTCCATATTTATTCATATAAGTATTAAAGTGGCCCTATAATGGATTTTTTTTTTATTACCTTTTTGTGCAAAAATTTTGCAGGATGTTTTCATTCACTTAGAGCTGTTACACACAAAATTTTCAATTTGAAAGTGCACTGTGTATAAAGTTACTGTCTGTCAAAAGAAAGAGTCGACTCTGAATCATTGAAACGAGTCGTTTTTAAAACGAATCCCAAACTGTTTCATGTTGACATCAACATGAAATATTAGCATATTGCCAGACTACTTGTTGGTCTTTTGGTGTTGGTCTGAATGAAAATGCAAATTCAATCTTTGCCACTAGATGCTGCTTTTGGAGCGGTAAAATAGCCGTTTCCCTGGTAACGCAGTACATAAATTAGCACTGTGCTCACAAATGCTGGTTTATCAGACATTACAGGCATGATGCAATGAAAATGAGACCAATCGGACCAATCACCGCAGATTAGCATCACGCAAAGGGGTTTGGAAAAATGAATCGTTGAGCGAATCGTTTGGGACGTTGAGTAAGTATGGAAAAAATAAATGCATATTATAAGACAATGAAAGTATTTTATGATGTTGCATGCATGTTTTTGTGGACACCCAAAACCAAAATATGAACCTTTCCCATAATAGGGGCACTTTAAGCATTTTAGTATGTTTTAAGTGTACTGTTTTAACTGCTCACTTTGTATATCGCTTTAGTAGTTGCACAGTCTGTGGTTATGCTATAGTATAATGCAGTTTTATATAACTCAGTCTCACTGGGAAAGCGTAAACATGCCCGTGTCAAAATTTCAACAAAATAATATTTTGATTGTGATATGTCCAGTGAGAGTTGCTAAAAACACATTTAGCTTTATCCAAAAAAGATTAACATGAATCTGGCAACAGTTTATTTGTAGGCTACGTTGGTTGTTTTATGTACACACATAGTTACGTATTTGGAGCTTAGCGAAAATGCAGATACACGTTTTTCCAAAAAACGTGCCCAAATGGCTATATGTGCTCCTGGACCACAAAACCAGTCATAAGGGTCATTTTTCCAAAATTGAGATTTATACATCATCTGAAAGCTGAATAAAGCTTTCCATTGATGCATGGTTTGTTAGGATAGGACAATATTTGGCTGATACAACTATTTGAAGATCTGTAATCTGAGGGTGCAAAAAAAAATGAAATATTGAGAAAATCACCTTTAAAGTTGTCAAAATGAAGTTTTTAGCAATGCTTATTACTAATCAAAAAATAAGTAGGAATTACAGTAAGACATTTCCAAAATATCTTCAAGGAACATGATCTTTACTTAATATCCTAATTATTTTTGACAATATTTATATATACAATATTATAATTTTGACCCATACAATGTATTTTTGGCTATTGCTACAAATATACCCCAGAGACTTAAGACAGTCATAAGTCATATATAGGTTAATTCACAGCATGTTTGATTCACAACTAACATTGTTCACGTCCTTGTAATTACAACTTGTAAAGATGCAATTTTCTAAGAGTGCCGACTTGGACCACCTAAACGCTGCAACGTCATACAAACACATTTTCAGAAGTCCAAAATTGGAAGAAATACCAGAAATATTTTAATGAAAATAAATATTACATCAAATATAAAATAAAGCATAAATACATTTTAAATATTGTATATACAGTTGGTTTTTGTGGTTTAACTTTGAGACTGGACTCAAATACTGTACATTATACTACCTTATCTGTACCATATCAAAAATTCAGTTCAGCCTTAGACTTAAACCCACCCTTCACTTTGGCATTTTTATACATTTTGCTTGTTTCTCTTAGGCTCAGTGATTTGAGGTTTTCCTCAAACTAATCACTACTTGAGAGGCTTCCGTATCTGGCCACAGATCACAAAGACAGTTCATCCCAAGCCACAGCCCATTTCCATGCCTATCTAAACAAAGGAAATGGCTCTCGAATGCACAGTAAACCACTGACGGTCATTTACACATGTAGTTCCCCACAATGGAGTCCTTGGTTCTCATTGGTATTCACACATAATGTCTCAGTTTGTCTTCAGTCTTGTGATGTTTTTTATGAAGATTGTTTTTGGTTATGGCAGATTTCACATTGCTCATGCAGTTTGAGTAGCTAGGAAGCATGTCCCCTGCTAAAGGAGGATCTATTTTATCCCAGTCCAACCCTGATGCAGGATAGCCATCATGTGCTACAGGAAGAAAGAGATGGTTTCTTTCCTCAAATGATGGTATTTGAGCTTTAGCTGGTGTTGTTCTAGAAGAAGTCGCCCTAATAAGTTTATTAACCTCTTCCTCGCTTTGATATCTCTTCTCAAGACGATGTGTTACTGCTAGCTGAAGCAGATGGAGAAGCTCCACTATGTTGAGGAGAACGGAGACCGCTGCAATGACCTGTGTGTATATTGTGAAGATTGTTTTTTCTGTGGGTCGTGAGACAAAACAATCCACCGTGTGAGGACAGGGAAACCTCTCGCACTCATACTTTGCCTCGATTACGAACCCATAAAGGAGCCATAGACCTACAATGAAGCCAATCTCAATGAGAACCTTCAGCACAATGCTAGTCGCATAAGCGCACATCAGTTTCCCTTTAAGCTTTGGAGGTCCTTGAGCTTTGTGGTTCTTCTCTGTTTCCTTCTCCTCACTCTCTTCATCTTCCTCCTTTATTACCTCCAACTTAAACTCGTTGGTTTTTCTCTGTCTCTGTCTTCTGCCCTCCTTCTCCGGTTTCTCCTCCAGACTCTTTTCATTTCTAGCCCTCAGGGCCACATATCCAAAGTAGAAAATGGTCGGTGCTGAGACGAAGATGACTTGCAGAACGAAGAAACGGAAGTGGGAGATTGGAAAGGCCTTGTCATAGCAGACGGACTCACAGCCAGGCTGTTTGGTGTTGCAGATGAAGTCAGACTGTTCGTCGTCCCATGCAGATTCCACCGCCGTGCCAAGCACAAGCATGCGGAAGAGGAAGAGCACGGTTAGCCACACCCGCCCCACGCCAGTCGAGTACTCCTGACCTTCCTCTAGCAGGTGCTCCAGAAAACCCCAGTCAGCTCTGGACATCCTCTGCACAGGCAGAAATACAGGCTTGAGAATCTGAACCATATATAGAATCACAGATTTGTCTCTAAATTATCCAGGTAAACAGCATGAGTCACACTTAAGACCACCTCAAAGAATAATGCTCCGATGATTGAGGTTGTCTGGATTTAATAGGGAACAGACTGATTCTGTTTTTCATTTCTCCTGCAATTACTGAAGCAGGTTGCATCTGGCAACATATTTTTCTATCGAGTCATTTTATAATTTTGCATGGACAATTTGTACATTTGTTGAGGTGTGACTATTTTATGAACAGCTGTAAAATGTACTGAAGTGATTCCAAAAGCTGTGGAGTAGTGTGGCTTATTTTACAATTTGATCATTATTTATTTAGTATAACCTTGTTGCAATTTAAGTCGCTCTATAATCAATCATTAGATACATATGCGTTTGGGCTTGGTAAAATTGTTTTAGGTTTCGAAAAAAAAGTCCCTTTTCAAAATGCAGTTTATTTATGTGATGGCTTTCGGTGTCACATGATCCTTCAGAAATAGTTTTAAGGTGCTTATTTGCTGCTCAATAAACATTTCTTGTTATTACCAGTGTTGAAAACTGATGAGAGTTAGTCATCATGGACAGAAAGTTTAATAATGCGTAATCAAGTGTGTACTTCTAACGAGAAGCCCATGGGACGCATGACCGCAGTATTCCCTCTTAAAATGTTTACATTTGTGTAAACATCCCATCAACGCTGCTTGATAGCAAGCTTTTCTTATCTGTTTGCTTATTTATTTTCTAATTTCCTTTGGCTGGAGGCTTGGTTTGTCTGTGTTTGCTTACATGAACACCAGACAGATCTTTTCTAAACTTCTACAATTGTTCTAAGAAATACATGTGTCATGGCTAAAGGGTTATCTTAAATAGATTTAGCCAGAAGAACTGTCTGAAGCAGTTATGATTTGTATAGCTTAATAAAGAAATATGAATTCTCAGGAACTTTAGTTTACAGACATTTAGTATTCATCTTTATCATGTAGCACTTAGCAATTTTCAGAAATGTCTCTTTTTATTTCAAGTTTGTTTCTTTTTTTATTTATTCTTTCTTGAATATTGTGAACACATATATAGTCTACATTAAGAACACACACACACACACACACACACACACACACACACACACACACACACACACACACACACACACACAGAGAACTAAAACATAACAAAAAGTAGTTGTTTGCCATGATATTCAATGAAAAGTCAATAAAAAACATTATATACAGCAGTTCAGAAGTTCACGTAAATTCAAATAAAGAACATTTAATACTTTAAAATTGAATTCAAAATGATATATGTCAAACATTATATAACCTAATATTGTTGTTGGGGGAATTTATTTGATCAAGGCAGCACAATTAAATATTACGCAGCTTCGCTCTCATCAGGAGACTGAACTCTAAAACACAGTTTATCATATATGAACGCTCTTACCTGTCAACCCTGTTCTATGTTTATCTTCTATTAACTGTGTGAGGAGATTCTGCCGCTGAGAGTTGTATAAGCCCTTGTGGTCGAAGCCCAGCTGTTTAATCAGAACAAGAAACAAGTGAGGGAAAGGAAACTTTCCCATGCCTTATAGTGGCCCTCCCACTGGAACTCAGTGCAGGAAAGGGAATGGATGGGTTCAAAAATAGATTTTCTGTGCTGAGCCTTTCAAAGGCCAATTTCGTCACGAAGAATTACAGTGTTTGAACATGCATATTGCAGTCTGACCTATTTTGAACTTCAGTTACGTGTATTTCTTGTTTTAGCCTTTTCAAAAGACAAAAGATTATTTTTTAATATGCACCTAAATAATATTTTTGGCAAAACCTTAATCATGGTTTAAAATAATTATACATGCAATATGTAATTGATGTGTAATTCTATATACTTCATTAAACCTAAGTTAATGTTTAGGAGATTGACAAAAAAAATGTATGAGAACAAAATCTATGTATTCTCTGTCTTCACCACAGGGAGGCCCTATAGACTAGCAATGTAGAGATAGATGGATGCATAGAGGATTACACATGCTAAAATGACTACTTATTGTAATTTCATTGTTAATTTCAGCATGAATTGATCTGTTTTCCTCCCTGTGCAGGTTAAAGACATGAAAAGAAATGCTGCCTAAAAAGACAATAAACTGATGGCCAAAATATTTCAGATGGTTGACATGTTGATATGAGGCAGCAAGCTGGATCCACATTTCACCCTAATTTCCTAATACATCAGTTAATTTGGGTAGAAGAGAAGTTTATACTTTGATTGAGGTAACTATCATGCCCCTATGGATTTTAGTTTTCCTTTTTTTTTGTCTCAGCTAAACCTCAAGTTGATAAATCTGGGGGAAAACAATCTGTTTAAAGTGATTATTTAATTTAAATAAAAGAGCTTGTTGTGCGCTCGTTTATGACATTTCTGGAGGAATAATATTAATAATTAATGCAGATATGAAATATTAATTCTTATAATGCTTTTCATCCTCTTCCTTTGTTTACTGCATTTAAAACATTTCAGTATGCTACTGTTAGCATAGGCCTCAGCAGAGAAATCTGCTCCTAAAGCCTGATGAACTAATTCCTAGATAACCCTCTGAAATATTAGCGCTTTATTTCTTCTTTTTGAGTCCTTCCATTTTGTATATCAACGAAAGACGCTCAGTGTTGATTCCCCATGGTCGTCTTATCCTTGTACTCAGCATCACCGAAAGCAGAAACCGTTTTCCAATGAACCATTCCAATCAGTGCTGCACCATAAAAACTGTCAATATGCTGATAGGTTACTGACATAAAGATTTCTGTTTAATCTGCCGGCAGTTTACAAGCAAGAAAGCATTTCTAAAAGCAGGTTAAATTGACAGTGAATCACACTAACTAGCTGAACTATCGGTGTAGGATTGCTCATAAATGTTTGCTTTGAGCAATAAAAGGTGCCAACATTTATGATACCCAACAATTATCCGGTAACACATTATTTATTACATGATTTACTAATTATGCATTGTCTACCAGTAGGTATTAACTGTGTCATAGAGAATACTCTGCTTATGCTTAATACATTTTATTGCTTACATAAATATTATTGTATTATATAAACTAATTGTTAACATAGCATTATGTAATTATTCACTGCCTCTTATGTTGTTCCAAACTCATATGACTTTATTAAAATTTTTGAAGATTATCCTGGCCTTTTTTACAATGTAATGAAAGTGAATCAAAGCTGGGGCTGTCAAGCTTCAAAATGACGAAAAACATCATACACGGTGCATATTATGCATTATATTAAAAGTCTTCACTAAAAAAGTACTTGACTGAAAAACTCTGAGTTGTAATAGCATAACATGTTGTTTCTTTTGTTTTTTTGTGTGTGTGTGTGTGTGTGTGTGTGTGTGTGTGTGTGTTTTGCTTTGTTTCATTTTGTTTTGTTTTATTTGAGTCAGATCTTCTTTCAATTATTTATTTACAAGTTGGACTCAACGAGTCCTTATTTGTCCTCCATTTGACTTAATTAAGATGACTTGGTATATGAATAATTAATTCGTTTTGAAGCTTGAAAGTTCTAGTCCTCCAGTCCTCTATTGATAATAATTATTTGGAAAAGAATGGCCAGTACATTATACACATTTTCTCACAGGTTTTGAACAACATGAGGGTGAGTAAATGGTGACTTGGGTGAACTAATACATTAGCTACTAATATGAGTTAACCAATCCTCTTGGATAGTAATTTAGGCCCAGGCGAGAGAGGCAGAGGACAGCTGTGTGGGGGCACATTTCTGGGATTCAGTCACTATCACATTTTTCATGTCCTCTGATTCAGTCTACACATGGGAGTAAGAGGCTGTGACCGCACACTAAATTCAGACGTGACCTTTAGCTGGGATTTGACACATGCCTCAGTGGAAATTTGATTTTGGTTGTGTTCTGTCCTGCAATTGCCAGGACACACTGTGTGATGCAGACGTGTTGTGATGTGCCTTGTGTATCACAAGACCATGTGATAGCTTGAGTAAATTTCAATATCCCTGCTGCCTGTCCCAGAGTGTGCAATTTATGAATGCATGAAACAAACATGTGAGCATGATATGAAAATATAACCAAGTTTATGAATCATGAAATAGCTTTGAGCTTACCGGTGCCATAAGAGCCTGACTGTGATTTATAAACAATCTGTGAGATGTTCACGCTCTAAATTGTGCTGATTGCTGAAACATGAATTATGAAAGTGTGGAGCTGTGGTGTAAGGTTGAAGGCTCTTTATGTTATAACCGCATCAGACACTAAGCAGTAATTACTCAACCCTGTAATAGTAAATGTGGCTTCTCCTGTAATTATAGGCCTGTTCTATCCTCTCTCTATCATATTTAACTAAGAACCTGTGTCTAAAGGAGAAATTAAAGTCAATATCGCACAATACGTTTCTAAATGATCATTTATTCAATGTGCTAAAATTACCCTCCACCAGATGTGTTTCACCCATCACAAATCACCACTTTCGTCCATAGCTTATATCACTGCCATCAACAATTATAGTAGGGGCAGGGGACTGTCTCGCATGTGCTTAATTGAATCTGTACAGAAAGAATGATGCAAAACTCTTACCGTAATATTGAGGCTGCACTGCTTCCAGCACTGTTGCTGAAACTTACATCAGAGATTCATAAGGGAAGTGTGCTTAATGAAGTTTTTACAATGAGATATAAATTATTTTTTGCTAGATTTTGTAAATGTACAAACTTAAGTATTTATCAGAGTATAGTTTAGAGATAGAGTAGATCTTTGAGATGTACACAACACAGACAACACACAGTAGTCAACATTTGAAGTGGATCAAAAAGTGAATCAAAGTTGTTCTAAGACAAGGATACATCTTGGTTTTATGACAACTTTAATGAAAGGTTTTGATCTGCTTCAGATGTTGACTTGATATATATATATATATATATATATATATATATATGGGTACTTGAATAATATAATATAATCATTTTATATCAGTTTTATCATGATGTATTATCAACATTCATATGCTATAAAACCAGGGTCTGTATTAAATAGATCAAATCTGACAGTAATTACATTATTTTTACTCCCATTTATTAAAAAAACGTTTTATTCATTTAAGTATCCCTTTAAAAATTGTCACGTTTCCACACACACACACACACACACACACACACACACACACACACACACACACACACACACACACACACAAATATAAGCAGCTGTTTTCAATATTGATAATAATAAGAAAAGATTCTAGAGCAGAAAATCAGCATATTAGAATGATTGCTGAAGGACCATGTGACACGGAAATAATGGCTGCTGAAAATTCAGCTTAGCCATTACAGGAAAAAAGTATATAATAAAATAGAAAACAGTTATTTTAAATTGTAGTGTTGTTTCACATTATTAATGTTTTACTGTATCAAATAAATAAGGCTTAGTGTTTCAAAACCATGCCACCGACCAAGCACTATTCTCTATGCAAATATTACAATGACATCACTGTTGTCTGTTAGATTTGCAGTGCTCTTTAATTAGAGCGCTTCAGCTGATCTGAGAACTGCTGCAACACAGTTGCTTTGTGATCGTTCTTGCAGTCGCTGGCCAAGGTGCTGAACATAAATCATCCCATACAGCAGAAACAGGACTTCACACCTATAGTATCCTCCTTTGAGCCTTTGTGTAATTGTTTCCATGGAAATGTAGCAGGTTACACTTTGATTTTGAGAGTCCCCTTCAGACCTGGAGTCCATTGGAATGGACATTACATATTTCTGGGTCTAAACCAATAAAAGATCTCTGATTTCATCGATTGAATAATGCTTATTACTGATTAGTTCCTGATGATCCGATCACAATGGAGAGATGACTTTTAACTTGAACTGAGAGAGCTTCAGACATCACAAAAGACAAGCATGGCTCTGAAGCTCGAGAGAGGGAGGAGTAAGTGCCTACTTTTAATAAAAAATGTTTAATGGAGATGCTTGCATGCTTGAAGAACTTGAGGTGGCAGCTGAGGTTGAGGTAAAAGATAGTGACAGAGGATCAAGAGGACATTACAGTGAACAGAGAGGAAGATGATCATGAGCAGATGACATTAACCAGGAAGCATGAGATTAAGTGACGCCTAGGCCATTCATTCACTACAATCATCGATACTTCCTTTCAGAATCATCTGATTTATGACAGACATCCCATGAGCCCATACGAATACTTCAAACAGTATGTACCAGATGTGCTCTTCGAACTGATGTCTGACAGCACCAACATCTATGCCATGCAAAGTGGCACACTAGGTTTCAAACCCACCAGTTCAGGGGAAATCAGAACCCTCATTGGTCTCTACCTTGCTATGGGCGTGATGAAAATCCCTTATGTGTGATCTCTTATTAGCTAACAATGTTAAAAGTTAGCAATGCATTTGGAAGTTCCATGATAACTGAATGCAAAACTGATTTATTGGGGTTACATTGCCCACAATCATCCAACCCATTCAATCCATCAACCTCCTGTGTTAAAAACATGGCCTTTTTTAATCTAAGATTTAATGGCATTTTACGTTAATTTAGTCATGGCGTCCAATGTAATGGACATGAAAAAATACCAATACATTTTTTTTATTGAGTTATCAAAAACAAAACAAAATTCCCTTCATTTCTATGCTGGAAGGGAGAAAAAATCAACTGGGACATTTTTTTTTTCTCAGCAGAAAAAATCAGGTCTTAAGAAGTCATATTCCCGCAGGTCGGCTTAATAATGTGTGTGCAAAGTTATGCTGCATTCATTTGCACAGAGTCTGAGTTGACACCAGAGGCTGTGAAAATAACACTCATGCCTGCCAAAACGGTGCCTGAGCCAGATAAAAAAGAAACCCCAAAAGCGTGATATTCATTTTTTTTAAAATATTAAATGGATGGTGACAATGTGTTAGTGACACCATGGAACCGCAAGGCTGAAAGCATAAAATTAAACTGAGTGATTAGTTTTCTGTGTTTTAATGAATGACTAGTGTAAGAAAACAAATAAATACATATAAATAAACCATTAATTTTGCATTATTTTAAAAAGTTTTAACCTTAAAGAAACAGGTCAATCAAATAATGAAAAATGTACTAAAAATGTATTTATCCTCAGGCCATCCAAGATGTAGATAAGTTTGTTTCTGTTTTATTTGCTGTTGCTTTTGTTAGGTCTATCACTTTTAGTTCCTTTTGTAATATTAATAGTCAGGTTTTTTATGCTGAGTGTTGACGTGTAAATGCCTGAAAAAACAGCGGCTCACCATATATAGCGCTACAATTATATATTTATTTATTAGTATTTTTTTTGACAGAACAATTACCTAACTTATTGATTCCACAGAAAATTGTGTAATGGTGCAATACATTGTATGAAACCGCTATTAAATATTGCAATAACTGCTTATGCGTCACCACATGTGAATATAATTTTAGTCCACTCACTACCCACTGCTTTCTTAAACCTCATAATCTGTAGACAATTACTTTATTAATCATTTACTTTCCCTGTCAATTATTTTAATTAGTCAGGTTGACCTAATCAACACATTATGCATTTCAGAAGCTATTTTTCAGTAATAGGCCTATAACTAGCATTCATTTTAGTTATGTAACTTAACAAAAATTTGACCCCAAAATACACTGGGGGGGGGGAGTGGGTAGAAACAACAAACAGTAGCAGTGCTCCTTTATTTCAAAACACTGGAGATCTGTTGCTCCATGGATCCCGCATCAGTCATGACATTATATCGCATGCATTGATTTTATTCCACCACTTTTATCACTTCCTAAACCAGTAACAACAGCATATTCATTCATTAAGAAGCTGATTCTTCCTCGTATGTATTTGCATGTTGTCTCCTGTGCACCGCATTACAATGAATTATCATTCATGTTTTCATAGCAGCTGGACAGATTCAAAAACGAAACAAAAATTAAATAATCTTTGAGAGCAAGGTGTTACACAGCTTGCGTATAGCGTATGGGGAGGATCGGCTCTGTGCATACATAACTATCAACAAAATGACATATAAATATTATAGAATATTGTATACAAAATATTATATGAAATGATATATGACATTATAATATATTATAATAAAATATTATATTATATTATTACAAATATAATAAAATATGTATAAAAAAATCCTTATGTGTATCATTTATATGTATTCATGACGTTAGCAGGTAATCTAATAATGTGGTCCAAGTTTAAATGTTAAAAAATAAATACATTTGAAGAAATCTTGCCATACCAGGCTATTCAAACCAAATGTATTTGGTCTTAGTATTTGGATATGACTAGTTTTTTGCATTACAGCCTGTGATAATTAATACATTACAAAACATTGCAAAAATTAGGCTAAAAGAAAGGCATCCCTGCTCTACGTCTACTTCTATCGTAGCTTGAATTACAGTGTCACCCACCTTCTTTTTGAATGCATATAGCTGCGGGAACATATTTTGAGCAAAGGGGAGGGGCTGAGAAATAAAACGGGGGGACTGGTCACGTGACAAGAGACACTATGATCCAAAAGTACAATATTTGTGTCACGGTTCATGGGTTCCCGGTCCCATCCTCACCGTGTCTTGTCTGTATGCGTGTGCGTATGTGTGAGCAGGTGTCTGTGGGTGTGTGTGATTGAGGCTAATTCGCTCCAGCTGAGAGTCATCACCATTGGGCTATATCAGTTCCTGTCACGCCTCCTTCTTGTCAGATCCTTGCAGTTTACGAGGCGTTTCTGGTTCCTGGTTTCCGCGATTCCTGAGCCCTGCTGCTTTCCTGGACTCCGATCGCGGAGACTCGTCTGCCCATTGCTTCCCTGCGCTACCCGCCTCAGCCCCTACGGAGCTCCGCTTCTGCCTCACGAGCTCCGCTTCTGCCTACGGAAAGCTCCGCCTCTGCCCTACGGAAGCTCCGCCTCCGCCCTCTGGAAAGCTCCGTTTAGTTTCTCACTGTGTATTACTTCTTGTAATAAACTCTCTTTTCATAACTGAATCCTCCCGTCTTCATTGTGACAGAAGGATCTGACCAATCTTCATGGATTCAGCGGAGACTCGTGGTTTGCAGGAACTGTTAGCCGGCAACAACGCTCGTATGGATCTCCAGGAGGAGAATATGTTGAACACCGGGCGAGCTGTGCAGGCGTTAGTAGCGCAGGTGTCCGAGCTCACAACCCAGGTACAGTTATTAAGATCACCCGCTGCGCCACCCACACCGCCTAGCTTTTCCATCCCCGGGAACCACAGCCCTCAGCACGAACCTAGACTCCCGGCGCCGGAGATGTATGCCGGAGATCCTAACCTCTGTAGAGCGTTTCTGACGAAGTGTTCTCTGTTTTTCTCGCTCCAGCCACTGACGTTTGCCACAGAAGTTTCCAGAGTGGCACTAGTGCTTACGTTGCTGTCAGGAAGGGCAGCATTGTGGGGAACGGCGGTGTGGGAAAATCGCCATCCCTGTTGTTCCTCGTTCCACTCACTCTCTCAGGAGATGAGGAGGGTTCGATCGCTGGTCGGGCGCGAGGCAGCAGCATGCTGGCCGATCTCCGCCAGGGGAGCAGTCCGTTTCTGATTATTCCATCCAGTTCAGGACCCTGGCGGCAGAGTGTGAGTGGAGCAGGCGCAGTGGGACATGTTCCTGCATGGGCTGGCCGACCGTATCCAACAAGAGATCGACGTGGTGGAGTTACCTCTCGGGTTGAACGAACTTGTGGATTTGGCCTTACGCGTGGATGCACGGCTTCAGCAACGCGATCTTCGCGGTCGACGCAAGTTAACACCGAGATATCCTTTCTTCGACACCGGCGATACGGTCGGTCACTCGTCGGTTGACGAACCCATGCAGGTGGGTAGAGCTCGCCTCCCGGGGAGAGAGACCGCCGGAGGACGAGGGGACTATGTCTGTACTGTGGCTGGCCATTTCCTGGTGAAGTGCCCGTAAAGACCAGGCCCGACAGTAGGTCTGAGGCTACTGTCGGGTGGGGTGTCTCTCAACAAAGCCTCATCCACCACCCTCCTCCCGGTGAGGTTGCAATGGGCGGCCGAGCGACATGAGGGACGGCGCTGCTAGACTCCGGGCCGAGGGTAACCTGCTGGACATTTCCTGGCCCAACTCCTTCACATTCCCTTGGTTCCCCTCCGTCACAAGATCTCTGTCAGCGCCCTTAATGGACAGTCACTTCCTCCGATCAGTCTCTCCACGGTACCCATCACCCTCGTCACCTCAGGCAACCACTCTGAGACCATCACGTTCCTCGTCACCCACTCACCCCTGGCCCCGGTGGTGTTGGGTCACCCCTGGCTCATTCAACACAATCCTCGGGTGGATTGGGGTCGTAACACCGTGTCGGAGTGGAGTCGAGCCTGCTATGCCTCTTGTCTTGTGTCTGCTGGGTTTTCTGTGTGTGATTCTGTGTTGCAGGAGGAGATGGGGAACCTGTCTAACGTGCCCGAGGAGTATCTCGACCTGAAGGAGGTGTTCAGTAAGTCCAGGGCCGCTTTCTCCTCCTCATCGTCCCTACGACTGTGCTATAGACTTAGTACCAGGTATGTCTCCGCCTAAGGGCAGATTATACTCGCTTTCTGTTCCGGAAAGGGAGGCCATGGAGAAATATATTTCTGATTCTCTGACAGCCGGGTTCATCCGCCTCTTCTTCTCCAGCGGGGCAGGATTTTTTGTCGCAAGAAGGATGGTTCTCTGCGACCTTGTATTGACTACGGGCTTGAACAACATCACGGTAAAGAATACCTATCCTTTGCCGTTGATGTCTTCAGCCTTCGAGAGGTTGCAGGAGCATCCATCTTCACTAAGTTAGATCTTAGAAACGCTTATCATTTGGTTCGCATAAGAGGGGATGAGTGGAAGACCGCGTTTAATACCCCCAGAGGGCATTTTGAGTATTTGGTCATGCCTTCGGGCTCTCTAACTCTCAGCGGTCTTCCAGGCACTCGTCAATGATGTGTTGAGAGATATGGTCGATCAGTTCATATATGTCTACCTGGATGACATATTGATTTTTCTTCTTCTCTCCAGGAACATGTTCAACACGTCAGGCGAGTGCTCCAGAGGTTGTTAGAGAATGGGCTTTTTGTCAAGGCGGAGAAGTGCTGGCGTTCCATGCACAGTCGGTTCCTTTCCTGGGTTTCATAGTGTCGCCGGAGGGAGTTCGCATGGATCCTGACAGAGTTAAGGCTGTGGTAAATTGGCCAACCCCTGATTCCCGCAAGGCCCTGCTGAGGTTTCTGGGGTTCGCTAATTTTTACCGGCGTTTTATTCGCAATTTCAGCCAACTAGCCGCACCTCTGACTGCCTTGACCTCCACCAAGATGACGTTCAGGTGGTCGAATGCGGCCGAGGCCGCATTTACCAAACTCAGAGGCCGCTTTGTTTCGGCACCCATTCTCCGGGCCCCTGATCCCACACGCCAATTCGTGGTGGAGGTCGACGCGTCAGAGGTGGGGGTAGGTGCAGTGCTATCCCAACGGGCTACCTCGGACGACAAGGTGCATCCCTGCGCGTTTTTTTCCCATCGACTGTCTCCTGCCGAACGCAATTACGACATCGGTAACAGAGAGTTGCTGGCCGTCAAGCTAGCGTTGGAAGAATGGCGTCACTGGTTAGAGGGTTCGGGGGTTCCTTTCATAGTTTGGACCGACCATAAGAATCTTGAATATATTCAGTCCGCCAAACGTCTTAACTCCAGGCAGGCTCGTTGGGCACTATTTTTCGGACGTTTGATTTTTCCATCTCCTATCGGCCGGGTTCTAAAAACATCAAACCCGATGCCTTGTCACGCATTTTTGACATTTCGGACCGCCCGGTGTCTCCCGAGTGCATTATACCTGAGAGATTGGTTGTCTCTGCAGTCACTTGGGAGATCGAATCGAAGGTCCGCACGGCCTTGGAAGGGGTAACGCCTCCGCCTGGATGCCCAACGGGCCGGTTGTTTGTGCCGGAGGGGTTACGGTCCAACGTCATCCAGTGGGGTCACTGTTCCAACGTGGCTTGTCATCCAGGAATCGGTCGCACCATGTTTTTGGTTAAACAACGATTCTGGTGGCGGGCCATGGCTCGCGATATCCGAGAGTTTGTTTTGGCCTGCTCAGTCTGTGCTCGGGGTAAGACTTCCAATCGACCTCCAGAGGGGTTACTTCAGCCGCTGTCAGTCCCTTCGAGACCCTGGTCCCATATCGCGCTAGATTTCGTTACTGCCCTCCCACCCTCCCTGGGTAATACGGTTGTTTTAACCGTAGTGGACCGGTTCTCGAAGGCGGCCCACTTTATTCCCTTGCCCAAATTGCCCTCAGCCAAGGAGACAGCGGCTACAGTAGTTGATCACGTCTTTCGCATTCATGGCCTCCCGGCAGACGTGGTTTCCGACAGGGGTCCCCAATTCGTGTCCAAATTTTGGAGAGAGTTTTGTCGACTACTGGGGCGACTGTGAGTTTGTCTTCTGGGTTTCACCCTCAGACCAACGGTCAGACTGAGCGGGCCAACCAGGATCTCGAGAGGGTGTTGCGATGTTTGGTCACTCAGAATCCCACTTCCTGGTGTCAGCAACTTTCATGGGTTGAGTACGCCACAACTCGTTACAGGTGTCGCCCACGGGCCTTCGCCATTTGAGTGTAGTTTAGGTTACCAGCCACCCCTTTTCCCTAGTATGGAATCCAGTCGCGGTCCCTCTGCTCACGCCTTCGTCCAGAGGTGTCACCGTGCCTGGGCGAGAGCCGAGAGACTCTCCTCGGGTGGGGGCGTGCACCAAGGCTAAGGCTGATCGCCACCGGTCGAAGCCTCCGTCTCTACGTCGTTGGTCAAAGTGTGGCTTTCTACCCAGAACATTCCGCTCCGGTCCGTGTGTAATAAGTTGGCTCCCAAATTTATTGGCCCGCTTCCTGTCACCAAGATTATTAGTCCGGTGACAGTCCGCCTCAAACTCCCTCCTGCGTACAGGAGAATTCATCCAGCGTTCCATGTTTCCAAAATTAAACCCGTTTTTCGGTCTCCCCTTAATCCGCCTTACTCCGGTTCCTCCCCGCCGCGACTCGAGATGGGGAACCCACCTATTCGGTTAATCGCATTCTGGACTCGAGGCGGAGGGACGAGGTTTTCAATACTTGGTGGACTGGGAAGGTTACGGTCCGGAGGAGAGAAGTTGGGTTCCGGCCAGGGACATATTGGATCACTCCCTTATTGATGATTACAATCAACAGGTAAGGTCGGCTGGGGCGCCGAGAGGCGCTCTAGGGAGGGGTACTGTCACGGTTCATGGGTTCCCGGTCCCATCCTCACCGTGTCTTGTCTGTATGCGTGTGCGTATGTGTGAGCAGGTGTCTGTGGGTGTGTGTGATTGAGGCTAATTCGCTCCAGCTGAGAGTCATCACCATTGGGCTATATCAGTTCCTGTCACGCCTCCTTCTTGTCAGATCCTTGCAGTTTGCGGTCGACGCCACGAGGCGTTTCTGGTTCCTGGTTTCCGCGATTCCTGAGCCCTGCTGCTTTCCTGGACTCCGATCGCGGAGACTCGTCTGCCCATTGCTTCCCTGCGCTACCCGCCTCAGCCCCCACGGAAAGCTCCGCTTCTGCCTACGGAAAGCTCCGCTTCTGCCTCACGGAAAGCTCCGCCTCTGCCCTACGGAAGCTCCGCCTCCGCCCCCACGGAAAGCTCCGTTTAGTTTCTCACTGTGTATTACTTCTTGTAATAAACTCTCTTTTCCGCATAACTGAATCCTCCGTCTTCATTGTGACAATTTGTTAATAAAAGTTTCATTTATTCGTTTAATATAAGCGAGTTTGTCTTTATTGTTACTGTTTTCATAAATAAATAAAAACAATGAACCACAACGCATTTGTTTTAAAAGCGAGAAAATACATTATACAACGCAAGTAAGCTATATCTGTCTTATTCATTTTGGTAATAAAAGTTAGATATTTACTATAGGCCTATGCGAATTTGCCATTGTACTATTTTATGGCTGGTGTGTTTTAATTAATAGGCTAATAATGAACCCCAAAACTACGATCGTTTTAAAGAAAGTGGAAATCCAAAGACCGTTTATTTATTTGTGTTACAATGCATGAAAACATATTTCCCTTATTAATATTGTTAATAAAAGTTCAAAGTTATATATAGTCCTAAATGAATTAGTCATTGTAGGCTATCGCCTTTTTATAATAATAATAATAACGAGCCAATAAGCATTCGTTTGAAGTAAGAGGAAAATCCAAAAACCTTTTATTTATTTGTTACAACGCGGATATGTCTTATTCAGTCAGTTAATACAAGTTTTATGTTTAATATAAGCTACTTACTTATGTTCTGTGTGGGATTAGTTTTTTTTCAGTAAGAGTAGCTTTGTAAGTCGCTTTGGATAAAAGCATCTGCTAAATGCATAAATGTAAATGAAAATGAAAAATCATTAATTCAAGATTTGGGAACGGTGTAGGTAATAATATGAAAAAAATAAAATAATGGCAACAAATGACTTCCTAAGTCAGTTTAAGTTGAAACGTCTTTCACAATCAATTTGATCCAATTTCACTCATGTTGGAATGTTGCTTATTGTCATTGTAGGCTCAGTCTTCTTTTTTATATACATTTTAATGAATATACAAATTAATAAAATTAGTTTTATTTATTTTCTGTTACAAAATTATCAGTTATTTATTTTTAACAACGCCCCCCATTTTTTATCGCGCTACACGCCAGGGGGTGCTGCTGCAGCACCATCAGCACCCCTACTTCCCGCGCAATGTTAATGTCATTTTTTCTCCAATGAGGGGGAGGAGGGGCGCTTCATTTGGCAAATTACGCTATGGCACTTATATTATTGCACTGGTTGGCTATTAACTGTGAGCAGATATAGTGTCAATCAATGCATTGGAAAATACGGCGAACATAAATACAGAAATTAAGTTGCTTGTCAGATTTCTCTAATAAGCAACCATATTTTTTAAATAAGCACAAAAAACCGCAACCCGCGACCAAGGATTTTTTCATGCAACTTTACAAAAAATAAAAGACAAAAAAAGAAGAAGAAGCCAAAGTCGCGTATAATACGCGGACTTGGCAACTGTGCTCTCTGCCCCTCCTCCCAGTGAGGTGCTGCATGGAGATCCGCGGACCAATGGAAACGCGAGGCTGGGACAGAGGGAATCCTGAGCGCTGCTGTCAGGATCTCAAACAGCGGCGAATAACGGACCGTCCGCAAGCGCAACGAACCCTCAGCCCGGAGGAATATTGAATAGCTGTAATCAGTACGGGAATGCGAGTCTGACCTGATAACTTAAATGCAAGGTAAGCAGAACGCGGATGCGCCTTTAATGCATTGCATGAATTGCTTGGTTTTCTTTTTTACAGGAGTCCTGTAAATTAAAAGCTGTATATTATATTTAAATATCAATTGTAAGCTGTCACAGCGCACATGGAATTAAGTTACCTTTCAAGATGCTCTACTCACATCGTTTGGATGTTAGGGTTATGGTTTATGCTTCAAAGTATTGGTTGGAAGCGATCCTGGTCCTGCATGACAAGATATCCTGCCCCAATAATTTCTTAAGATGATTTCTATGGGTCATCTTGAGCACTTGTACTAAACCAACCCACCTGCTTGGCTTCATATCACGAGACTTTTGCAGCTGTGACAACTTGATAGAAATTGGAAGTTTAGTCACGAGCTCTGGAGCCGTAACGAATCTAAGCACTTTTGGGGATGATCAGGGTAAGGGACCTGAACCTTGGAGCAACTTAAGTTAATGAATAATTGACTGTTGGTCGTGAAAGCATGCCCTGGACAGGGATGTGCTAAACGGCATCATACTCACCGGTTATAGTCTGAGGTGGATGTTAAAGGTCTGCAGATTGAGCTAGACTGTCAAAGCACATCATATGTGAAGGCTTTTGAACTGTAGGTTAGTGGTTTTGTCATAAAAATGCCCTATACATACGTGGATGGATCAAATCACGTGATTCTGTGAGAATGTATTTATTAAAATGATGAGTCTCCTCGCCCAGTTTGTTGCACGAAAGCCGTGGGCCGTGTAAATGGATGTTGTTGAACTCATTTGATATAGGATCTGAAAAAGGTTTGGTATGATAAGGGGGTGTTATTCAGGGTCTTCAAGGCAAATGCTCAGTAAGTATTTAATATTGATTCTTCTCAATGTGACTCACTCTTCCATATCCATATCACAGGTACATATAGTTTAAATACAAGAGAAGTGGGTCAAAATATGATAAACGTGTCACGAGATCATATGCATTGGTCTGTTGTTTGATGACTTGATGTTACTGGCTTGCAAGTGTGCTGTGTAGTTTCTGCAGCTCGAGCAGAGGCAAATTGAATAAGTAGGTTAACTAACTGCTCATTGACTCAATTATATTTCACCCTTATTTAGAAAAATGACACGTGAACTGCTGTGTTTGATTCATTTCGCTCCGCTGGCATAGAGGCTTTTGCTTGGGGGGAAAGAGAAGATATACCTAATTGTTGGAAAGGAAAAAAGGGATCAGAGCTAATTAAGCCAAGATAAAAGCTTTGGTTATTTATATCCTCCAAATCCGTTTAATTCTTTTCATTGTCAAAAAAAGCCTGAGATAATGGAACGTATTTATGAGTACACGATTATGTGTTTTATCTAATGTTAAAGTCTGGCGGCTGGGTTTTTTTTCAGCGTCAAGTTACTTGCTAATTAAAGTTCATTCTGTTATAGGCAAATGAGAGCAAAAGGGTTTCATTTAGGTTTGAGACTGGTGCGGAGCAAGCGATGTCTTTGCTGTTGACTTTTCCTCCCTCAACAATAGACCCTGCCTTAACACTATGCCCTGCCTATTTAAAAAGGAAGCCTTTGGGGACTTACACTGCAGGCTATCTGCCTGTCCATTTTTATTCAAAATAAAAATCACTGTGAAGTTAGTAGCTAGACAGACAGTCATCCGTGCTCTCAAGGCACAGAACAGTTATTTCAGCATTTTCACACATGTTCGTATGAGACTGCATCTATACTCTGCTTCAGAGAGTAGTTATCCCCTCTGAGATTCCTCCTCTAGCTCCTGATTCCTCTTGATTTAACTTGAGCACAATGCCGTAGCCGTATCCAGACACACTGATTATGAAGATTCTCTGCAATGAGGCTCTGGATTTTAACATTGGGCCTCATTTAGGAGCAGAATGAACTATTCAGAGGTGGCTCTGACTTAAAGGGATAGTTCACTTAAAAATAAAAAAAATACTCACAATACTTTTGTGTGCAGCCCGCCCGACATATGTGCGTGCTTTGATCTGCATGTAAACAGAGCATGTATTTGTGATACACGTTTGAGATATTCAGCCAATCACAATGCACTAAATAGTTGACCAATCAGAGCACGCCTCGCTTCTCAGAACGATGAGCTTTTGGAAAGTATTTGATTAGTTTAACACATTTTGAAATGTTTTAATGCTAAGGAAGATACCTACTATATATAGATAGATAGATAGTGTGTGTGATAAAAGCATTATATTATATATACAACTTCCAGTTGTTGTTTATTTATTATCTGATATATTGATTATTGATTTATTTATATATTGTCCGATGAAGAGCATCTAAGCTCGAAACGTCACCTATGGTGAGAACATAAATAAATATTTGTTCTATTTCTAGAGCTATGGTGTGCCCACTTTGATTTTCTGATTCATATTCTTGTGTGGTGGAGCACCCACATTGAGCTTTTTGCCTATTGGATGTGCGCTCTTGGACTGTTTTTATTTATTTATTCCCAACATTTTATAAGTATATTATATTCATCAAGTTTGAAAATGGAGCATGAAAAGTTCTTTATAGGACTGTGATGTCAGGCTGTAGAACAGTTTTGGATTTGTCATTGACTTTATTTTTAAGTGTGTATGTGAGCGAGTGTTAACATTTGAAGGAAAGGTGCTGCCATTTTGCCTGGTGATGTGGTTGCTTTTCCGTATGATTAAAACTTGCTATTCTGGGTGGTGGGAATGGCTCTGATCAGCTTTGCCAAGGACTAAGTGCCAGTTATAGACACATGAGGAGTTAGCAGGAATTGTTTGAGTGGTAAGTAATTATTATAATCATGCTGGGGTCTGTTGTAAGGGTCTATCAAAATACAGAGAAGAAAATAGTTTTGATTCCTATATGGAAATTCATAAAATAAATTACCAAGACTGTAAACGGAGCTCCCTGGTAAGTTAAAAAGAAACGAGACGATTAGTTGAATGGACAATCCATAATGGAAATGATCACGTACAACAGTCAGAATATTATCCAACATTTTGATGGTCTTCAAAAACGATTTGTCTATTCCAAAAAAAAGGAAAAGAGAAACACATGAGCCGCTAGAGGAAACAATGATGTAATATGTGGAAAGATCTGATTTAAAGTAAGCATCAAACTAGTCCAATGCATCAGGGCGCATAGATACATGGCTGGAAGCTTAAAAAGATGCAGTGGATAATTGGCACAAATGTATCTGCATGGAGAAAACAAATTACATTTTTGTCCATTCGTTTTGATTTTCTCTGTGATCTGGTTCTGCATCGGCCCTTTTTGCCCCACCGACCCGTCCCAGCTAAGCAATGGATGCTTGTGAGCAAACCTAGCAGGCTATAGCTGGGCTAACTGAGTACTGCAGTGCTCCTGAACCACAGCGCAGAGAAACGGGCACATCAGAGGAAGACTGAAGAGCAAAGTAAATGGAGAACGAGTGCAGAGAGCGTAGAAGGGTGGAGAATATAGAACAAGAGTGAAACATGGCTGTGCATGATTGTTGTTGCTGTTGCACAAGCTTTGCATACTCTAAACATATTAAGATATTTGCATTCACTGAATTATGGAGATTGACAGTGATTATGTGCATTTGTGTGCATACATACATAGGGTTTTATACACCTTCTCTCTGTTCCCTCTGCAAATGGTCGGATTTTATAAATTGTTTTAATCATAGATAGATCAATAGACTTATGAGAGGATATGCTCATCGCTCTAATTATGTTGTTATTATGAAATCTGCCCTGCAATCGTGGTCTGAACCCTTTTCACTTGCATCTCAGACTGCAGCTTAGAAATATGATTATACCTGTCCCAAAGGGCTCTCTGGCATCTGTTTAACACAGTGGGGTTCAGACGTCTGAAACCATAGTGAAGATGCTTGTGTTTTTTTACACGAATGTCCTAACCAGCCACAACACAGTAAAGCATAAAAACTAAATCTATATTTAATGTTTTTATCCTAAACAACCATGACAAGTGACAGTGTATTCTTGTGATTTCCAGTTTTATATTTGTGAAGGCCTATGCTGTCTCTCATTGTTTATATGTAGCTATTGGCATGCAACATTTGCAGGTACAACAATTAACTTTTTTTTAAAATGTTTGAGTAGATAATGACTGATAGCATCTAAACGTACGAAGTTTAAAGGGGTGGTTGGTTGGCTTCATTTTGTTTATGGTGTACAGGCTAACGTGCTAATGGTTTGTTAAAACAAAAAAAAACATTATTTTTTCCACATAATTTACCTTTATTTACACCACTCTGTCACTTCTCCTATAAACGTGCTTATGATGTCCTGTTTTTTTGAAGCCCCTCTCTCAGAAATACGCGATGAGCTCAGATTGGTTAGCTGGCCCAGTGTGTTGTGATTCACTAAACCGCCTAGTGCGCGTGCAGAAACATCACACCCTTCAGCTCAGCAGCATGTGCTCCGTTTGTATTGTAAACAATGGCGTTGACAATATTGCTTATCAACAGAGCTGGGTATAGGCTAATGCGTTACTGTAATCTAATTTAATCGCATGCAATTCTCATGCCGGCTCCGTGATTGGCAGTAAATCTTCATCAAATGGAGTGGCAGTTAATACACAGAGCCGGCTTTACTGACGAGATGCGCATGAGAATCGCATGCGATTAATTGTACAGCTCTAATCTAATTACTTTTCCCGGTAACGCAGCAAAGTAATGTTACATTTTAAATTTATATAATTTGGTTACAGTTACTTATGTCAATAAAATTAAGTTACTTAAGTTACAAATGCAGTGTTAAACATATGAAGTAAAAATCACGTTTTGCACGTCAGTATACCCTTTAATAAATCACTGGAAAATGCGAGCTAAAATGCAGATGAGTCCTACAACATTTAGATGCAATAAATGTTTGCCTATCAAATTTCAAAATGTTGCCCTCGACATATTTTAGTCTGGCATTATAGTTTGGGAAAAGTTCAACAAGTGAATGTGTACAGTCACAGTAACACTAATAAAGTAAAAAATACTGACTCATCAGAATGAGATCATCACAGCACATCCAAAAATGAGATGAATCTTTCTACAGAGGTGAAGTGAGCGTTTACATGTTTGTGCATCTCAAGCTTGATTTCGAGTGAATATAAAGATTTATCCTCAGCTGTTTACAAGGATGATTGGAAAGATCAGAGAAAGAAGGGGAAGTGGAAACCAAGGGAAGTGAGCAGGAGATGAAACATAAGAGCGGGTTGGAAAAAGATGGATTGAGAAGTAGAATGATTGCCTCAATGACTAGGAAGGAAGGGATGACATTTTGAAGTAGATGAATGAATGATTGAGGAGAGCAGGGAGAGAGGGCACAAGGAGAGATGGGAAAAATCATAGAAATGAGCAGACCCAAGATGGTTCTGCTGCAGTCTTGCTCAACATTTAATTTCCTGTCTTTTCCCTTGGCCTTCCTCTCTGTTTTCTAACCAGGCCATGACAGCACCACATGCAGGCTTTGGGATAAGTTTGTACTGGGATTTAAATAGATAATGACGGCCTAACGGTTGTTGGCTGATTAATTATTCACTGGAACCTCAAGACATTGTTGTGCGGCATCATTGGTGACATACGCCAACTCTCAGGTTTGCAATATTTATGTCATGGAAGATTCCTCCATTTTGGTTTATGCAACAGCTCTGCTATGAAAATGGTGCTGTTTGTTTTATGTCTTTGTCTTCTGAGTTGGTTCTTCAGGTGAAGTGATGTGTTGTTAATAAAGGAGTTGATCACTCTGCAGTTGCCGTAAGCACACTGTCTCTCATACAGCTCTATGGTAATTAATACTGACAGATACGGACAGCCGTATGGCGATATGGAGACGAGGTTTTAAACAGCCACTAGGCTATTTAGTAAGTGGAAATGCAGTATACAGGCTTGTGGACTGAGGCAGTAGAATATGTGACAATATATAAATATTCTTTGAGGTCTTGCCTTTTTCCTTCTTTCAAGCACAAACTTTGTTTTACTTAACTGATCGTTTCTAAGTGTAGGCTTATTTTTTGAAAGTCAATTCCTATAAAGGCATACGTTAAAGTCTAGCTACAAAAATGTTGTTAATCAAATATTGAAATGTCAGGGTATAGTATTTATCAATATTTTGAATTCACTTTTTATACAGTATGAGTTTAGATTAGTTAAAGTAATGGAATATAACCATTAAGAAGATTTTTTCTTAACTGCCATTGTCGTCTTAAGAATATTCTTATCTTTTTTCTTGAGATTGTTCTTAAGACAGAACTCAAGAAGAATTCAAATTCTTTAAATTAAGATGTTCTTAAGAATATATTTGAGAAATTATTTAAACAATTTCAAGAATTGCACTTAAGAACATTCTTACGAACTTCTGAAAAAACAATGCTCTAGTACTAACAATCCTTTGCGTTGCTAATTTTTCTGTATTGATCCTTTTCACAGACTGTGATGATGCATTTCCACATTTATTAACAGCGTAAATCTAGTGATGCTTTTCATATATTCTGTCCTCTGACCAGCGTAAGCAATCATTCTCTATATTTTTCCTCTATTTGTAAAGTCATAGAAATGCTACCATGCATTTGATTATTTTGCTGTTGGGGCAAATGGTAACACAAAAATTATATTTGTTGTAGTTTTCATGGTCACAGTTTATTTTGGGAACCAATTCTCACTATCAAATAACAAATAATCATGACTTTTGCCTCAACAAACTGCTTATTAATAGTTAGTAGGGTGGTTGTTAAGTTTAGCTATGGGGTATGATTAAGAGAATATGGCCATACACAAAATAAGGCATTAAGGCTTTATAAGTACTAATAAACAGCCAATATGGTAAACAATATGAATGCTAATAATCAACTAGATAAAAGTGAGAATTGATCCCTAGATTAAAATATTCCATTCCATTCAACGTTCCATTTTCTTTGGTGGTTTAGAGCACTTTTCCATTGTTTCTGAACTTTTAAAGAAAGTATTATTATTATTTAAATTTGTTAAAAGCAAACTTTTGGTTGCTTTGCTTCTGCATTTGAATTGCCAATCTACTCTCTACCTTAAGTATCACATTTTTTATTATATATATATATATATTTTAATAGACTCCGAGACTAAGGCTACAGGACTATGAAGCTCTGAAGGTAGAAATGAAATGTCACCACATTTATCCAGAACAACCAATAAGACTTTCCTTTTCAGCAACCTGTCAGGGATGTGATTTTTCTCAATTTACTCCTGCTTCAGACACTTTAGCTGCCAGGCAGCTTAACGGACAAAGCTGAGGATAGTTTTCACTTTTTCACCCTTAGACATGTCAGTTGTCAAGATGTTGAACCTACCATTACATCAGAGAGATAAATGGATTCAGATAGCAGCCATTCTTTCTTCAAAGTAAAGTTTAGTATAGGGCCCAGGTCTACCAGAGTGACTTGTCTTTGGCTCGATTTGCTTGGTTTAACAACACTTACGCAACCCTCTCATTTACTGGTAAGTATGCAGTAAAACAACCTGCAGTATAGTACCTGCAGTATACAGATAACCGTGATTATGTTTATTACCTCCAGCCTCTACGTTGTCGAGAATGCTGAGGTCATATAAAAAGATGCCCTATTACTAACAGGCACCCATAGGCGTGTGGTCTGAAAACACAGTAACCAGAAAACCAGCACGACCTTCTCCCCGGGGCGAGGGGCCTGTCAATCCCAATATGGGTTGCGGCAGCCCTTTTTACCAGCCAGCTGATTGAAGCTGAGGTCCTACATGAATAGCCAATGATGGAACTAATGGGACCTCACCTTCAGGAAGGTTGCACACAGAAGCTAATTCAACCTGTCAAGAAGGCAAATAAGGGAGATATAAGGTGTGTGCTCTGGAAACAGAAAGAGAGGGAAAAGTTTGCCAGTTCTTTGCCCATTCTGAATTGGTAAAAAACAAGATTCATGGAGCCTGTCCAACCACTCAAAGCTGTTTTCCTAGTTCAGACGGAGAAGCAAACGCAGATAGAAGGTTTGCTTTGCTTTTCTATCTGTGCCTGCCAGGCTTTTTAAGAAAAGGCCCCCGGGGTTACTTTCTTGTTGTTTTGTGAGCTTTTGGGCTTTTCTGTCAGACAGTTGAGAGTGAGAGTGATGAGAGGGAGTGTGTATGTGTGTGTGTTTGATTGCTCTTTGATTAGGATAGATGCTGAGTCACAGTGGGGCAGCTTTCACAGGGGTGGTCTTTCGGCGACTGAACACCAGTAAGTAGCGCAGTCTATGATTTCAAGTGATCTAACTGGAACAGTTATGATGAGCACTCAGTTGTGATGATCTCCCCATCTTACAATCACACACATTTTTCCTCACAGTCAAACACTCCACATGATTGCAAGGGATCTGTGTCCTTCACATTTGTGACGTTCTCTGGAGAGTATTTCTCGAAGCCGAAACATTTGTTGCTGTTGTTGTTCCATACAAATGCATTAGACACTGAAGAACACTGTTACTGTCACTTGTCAGGTTTATTCATTTTCCCCATTTACTCACACATGCTTACGGTTGTCTGTTTCTGCCTCAGGTAATTGAGATAAAGTTTAAGATAAAATCACAGATATGAAGTCACAAATTATGAGAAACCGATGCAGTTGGGAGAAACAAAGTCAAGGTAATGATGAGGAATAAAGTTGCATCTAGTCACATTGTGAGATATAGTCACAATTTATGTATTTTTTTTACTCTGAGATAAAGGCCTCCATGCACACTCTTTATCTTGAAAATACCCTATTGCCTACTTGCTCTCTTTATCATTTTGAAAGAAATGCAGCTTTTGAAAGAAATTAGTTGAACGTTATATAACAACAGCTATACATAAGATTTTGGTTTTAGGAAACACTTCAAATGTTGGGGTTTAAAATTTGGATTTAAACGTTACCTATCTGACTTGAAGCAGTCTTTACATCACATTTACTTCATGAGAGCAGCCACTTTATTTTTCATTTCTATTTTCAAAGATGCTAAGGCAGGTTAATTGATGTGTTTAAGGGAGCAGCAGTTACACCTGCATATCTAGGACAAAAGTCTGCTGCCGTGACCTCCCTGTATGTCTCGGAGCGAAGTTTTTACAGTCCTTTTAAGAGCAAAGACAATTTGTTTACTGAGAGTTTGTTGTTTCATCAGAAACTACAGGGGTAAATACCAAACGAAATTGTTTCATATTTTGTTAACTAGATTATTAATATAAATGCAATATAATTTATTTGACATTATTCGTTATAAATAAATATAATTATATTATTATCATAAATATCATCTTTTTAAATAAAAACATAAGAAGTATAGGAACATTGAAAGGGATAGTTCACCCAAAAATGAAAAGGCTGACATGGAAGAGAAGAAATTGTTGAATAAAGTTGTTTATTTGTGCACAAAAAGTATTCTCGTAGCTTTATACAATTACGGTTGAACCCCTTATGTCACATGGACTATTTTAACTAGTTGGACCTTACTACCTTTCTGGGTCTTGGTCATGGTAGTACCCTTGCTGTCTATGGAGGATCAGAGAGCTCTCTAATTTCATCAAAAATATATTAACTTGTGTTACAAAGATGAACGAACGTCTTACGGGTTTGGAATGACACGACGGTGAGTAATTAAAGACAGTATTTACATTTTGGGTAAACTATCCATTTAATATATAATTTTTGTTTTGAACTAGGACCCCATGTAAATCGTATAAAACTGAAACATGAATTTACATTGGGCTAAAAACAGACACAAAGAGGGGATTTTGGCTGCTCATTTCGTAAGTCTACAGAATGCCACTGTCCTTGAGTATTACAGCACCTAAAGAAAACAATGCCACAAGAGTCAACAACAATTATGGCTTCTGCCATGGCTTCCTCCCAGCGGTGGTGCTCTGCAGGTACACACTGCTTCTGGGGGAGTGACTCCATGCGACATAGCAAAACTCTGGGCCAGTGGAGCAGAGTTGTTTCAAGAAGGCAGAGTTAGCTTTGGAGCAGATCAAAGCAGGCAAGCTGACAGGCACCAGGCAGCAAACAACCCCTCCTTTTCCCAGGCTCCTCTGTGACCGTGAATTACATTGACTTAGCTGTATCACCCCAGGCATCGGGGCTCAGTGCATTAGCTGCAGCGCAAAAACAGGATTCCTGCCCCCATTACTCGGCCTAATGGAATATTTTGCCATGGATGCACATGTAAACCCACGCCAGCTTCAAGCACAACATGCTTATACACAAACAAAAACTTGAATGTCCTCTTACTGCCTCACTTGATTTTTTCTTAACTAGGTGTGTAAAATGCATTGCTGCAATTGATCTTACAGTAATTTTAACAATCAGTCACGTTTACTATAGTTATAGCACACACTAATGAAATTATGCGTAAATGTATTATGAAAAAATACATTATTGAATTACTTAAGGATCTTGTTGAATATATATATATATATATATATATGTACAGTGGCCAAGGTCATATTGAGGTTTTCCAAGACGGGTTTCATTCGTAACAGGCCTCGCAAGGGTCGATCATAGAAGTTGAGTCCTTGTGCTGTGCGTCACGTGCAGAAGCTGGCTTCAAAAACAGACGCATGAGTGCTGCCAGCATTTCTTTAGAGGTTGCAGAAGTGGAAGGTCAACTTGTCAGTGCTCAGACCATACGCCACACACTGCAACAAGTCAGTTTGCATGGCCGTCATCCGAGAAGGAAGCCTCTTCTGAAGCTGGCTCATAAAAAAGCCTGCAAACAGTTTGCTGAAGACAACTTGGCCGAGAGTATGAATTACTGGAACCTAGTGCTGGGCGGTATACCGGTTCATACCGAATACCGGTGTTTATTTTTCTTAAGATATGAGTTTTTAAAATACAGCAATACCAGTGTCATTTAAATAACGTTGGGAATGTGATAGGGGTCTCTTTACACTATTGCATTTTGGCGAGGATACAGCTATATGTGTTACTAAGCGTGAAAGTTACGAAACTGAAGCTGTAGCATTAGTAGAATATGATGAGAGAGAAGTCATCCACAACATCCACATCGACCACCACAAATATCCACCATCCGCTGCCATCAGCTCCTGCATCTTTCACACACGAGCGCAACTTTAGCACTATATTTAACAACTTTCAGACCCTATTAGAGTCTTTTTTTCCATAGAATATACATACTGACAAACCTAGCGACCTTTTTGGATAAACCTCATGGTTCAGTTAGAAGATGTCGCCAGTGCTGCCTCGCGGGCGCGAGGTCTGACTCTCCCGTCACAGTATTGCCTCTCTTTGCGTCTCTTCTGTGCAGTGAGCTGAGCGGCAGAGAAGAAGCAGTGCATTCAGCTGGCCATACTGCAGCAGAGCCGTCAGTAAAGGAGTACAAAACAGTGTTTCCAAGCACCTGTCACTTACGGTCAGTTTGGAGTTATAAATGTAATATAATATAAGCATAGATCGTCTGTGAATGTTATGGCCTTTTTTATGTTTTCTTTTTTCTTTTTTTTTTACTGACTGTAACGTGGGCCAGAGAGTTAGAGTCTACCCGGAGAAAACAGAAGGTTGAGGGAAGAGAAAGAAAACTCGAGGCAGTCAGCTATTTGTGCCTGAGCCTTTATAGTAGTTTCATCATTGGCATACGCGTCTCCCACACATGTAAAAGATTGAGCACAAAACAGAAACAAAACACTCTGGTTCCGTCACAAAGAAAGGAATGATCACATTAAAGCAATATACAGCGCTAGAGCGACCATCTCTCTTCACCGCTTACTCCCTCTGTACATGCACGCTCACAACACCATGCGTGCATACGTACCATAACAACATAAAACAAGAGAAGTTCTCTTAAAGGCACATTGACATCTGTGGCAGGAACAGTATTTTAGTGGCAGTTACAAGGCGCAGGCAGTGCGCTGCCAAAACCACAGCATAGCCGCTCTTTAGTGTAACGTTAGAGACATGTTGATTTTATCAGATGATGTTGCGATTATAAATGAGAGTAACTCCTGGTTAACATGTATTAATGGGTCGTGTTTAGTCACTATTTAGTGTGAAATGTTTCTACAATATTCGCTCATCGTGACACTAAAATATGGAATTGTAAGTCTACTGCAGTTTTTCCTCTCACGCCCGTTTCACACGAGTGGCGCAGATGCGGTGCGTATGCAGAGCAGGAGCCAGTGTTGCCAACTTAGCGACTTTGTCGCTAAATTTAGCGACTTTTCAGACCCCTTTAGCGACTTAAAAAAAAAATAGCGCCTAGCGACAAATCTAGCGACTTTTGGAAAAACCTTAGCAACTTTCCAAATGTCGCCAGTACTGTCCTGCGAGCGCGAGATCTTGAGTTACACCTCTCCCTGTGTCTGCTCTGATCAGTGAGCGCTGGCTCCGGCTGAGAGGAGCAGCACATTCAGTGACCGCACGGCAGCTGACATAGATGTCAATGAGCTGCGCATGTGCACACGGTGTTGCCACGGACCAACTTGCCTGCTTCTCCTTTGTTTGAAATAAAACTATTTAATTTGACAGTTTTTTCTTCTAACTTTTTTTTTTTATCTCATGCACTTATATTACTCACTGTCACAGAGCTTTAGTTCATTACAGTTTCTGAACTCCTCTGAAAATGCTTACTGGGCTTTGTCTGAGAGACTGTACGTGATTGTGCTTACTCATACACAACAATAAACTTAATTAAACTTATTAAACTCATATACACATATAAAAAGCTAAATCCAGAATTGTATCATTGCAGATGACGTAACTGCTGGTTTTACAAGTTCAGTTCCGTTGTCTGACAGAAAATATGTATTGTTAAATGATAACAGTTTTATACTGGACACTCGGCTTGTATATTAAAGTACATTATGTGAGCACGGATTAGGGAAAACAGTTATACACCGTCATTTTAGGCAGAATGCAAAATAGGACGTGATTACATCATTAATATGCAAATTTACGCATGACGTCATCTAGCGACATCACTTACATGATTTTCCAACATAACCACTCCAAACACACCACCAAGATGACAACTGCCTTGCTACTGAAGATGAAGGTGATGGAGTGGCCAAGTATGTCTTCAGACCTGAACCCTATTGAGCACATGTGGGGCATCCTCAAGCAGAAGGTGGAGAAGCACCATGTGTCTAACATCAAGCAGCTCCGTTATGTCATTATGGAGGAGTGGAAGAGGATGCCAACAACAACCTGTGCAGCTTTGGTAAATGCCATGCTCAGGAACATTAAGGCAGTGCTAGATAAAAATAGTGCCCCTTCAAAATATTGATACTTTGGACAGTTTTGACATCTTCACTTAGGGTGTACTCATTTTTTATAGTTATATTTAGAGGACAGTAAATTTGTACTTTTATACAAGCAGCACATTGACTGCTCTAAAATATATCCAAGTTTAATTTGTGCAGTATTGTCCCTTGAGAAATTATACAAAATGTGTTGCTGAAATTTGAGGGGTGTACTCACTTTTGTGAGATAATATATAATTATAAAAAATAATCCGATAAAAAAAAATCTAATTTGAAAAATAAAAAATATATAAAAATAAAATTTGATAGTTGCTCCTATATTTTGGGGTTTGTTTCATGTTGTAAAAATAAGAATGTAAATCAAAAGTAAATCCACTCCCAAATTAATCTAATCAAATTGAACCAAATCAGCAGCACATTTCAGACTTCATTATAAGTCAGGTAACTAATCTTTTTAAAAATAAATTGTAATAAAAAAATCAGATCGGCAAAGCAAATTTATGTTGCTATTCCTCACATATAAGTTGCCATCGAAACGACATCCCCCTACACAGCATACATATTAACATAATAGTTCTAAACATTAACTTAATTAATAGTCATTATTACACATAATTAGTCTCAACTCACAGATCACTAGCCTATATGTAATTATATGCTCATTATTTGCTTCTGTTTCATCCGTTTCCCATTTACTCATTCTGTTTGGACCATTGAATCGCAACATATCCAGGTCCGCTTCACTATTGTGCACATGCGTCACGTCTGTAATATCGTAAATTATGCTTGTGTTTTGACATTAGCATCTGTATTTTGTCAAATTGCTAATAGAAGGCACTATTTATTTTTTTTTATTTATTTTTTACGCGATATGACATGCAGGTATCTATTGCATCAGCAAATGCATATCACATGGCATCATTGCATTGGCCGTTCATTAAAAAGAATGATTTAAAACTCTTCAGCCATCCTCCTGATCTCTGTGCTTGCATACTGATGGCAGCAGTGGCAGGAGTGAGGGGCTTATGGGTGTCAGTCTGTAATGCTTACTGCTGAAGTGTGACGGGATATGTGAGTAGCACAGGTAAAGAGAGGCTGGTATCCAGCCATGCCTTTAGCTGTCCTTCTCTACTTCCCCCTTCCTACACATATCTGTGGCTGACAGGTGCCGCCATGGCTCACATCCATCAGTGGCTGGTTTACCTCAAAGCAATATTGCAGGTAAACTGTAAATACATTTCTATAAATGTATATTCCTGGCCGTTGAAAAAAATTATAATTTAGTTTTCTGTTTTCTGCATATATACTGCTCTAGCTTCTGTACTTAATCTTGTAACCTTTTAAAATTCTGTTGTATCTTAGGGTGCTTTCACACCTGCCTCATTTAGTTCGGTTGAATCTCACTAGAGTTCATTTTCCCTCTTGGTGCGGTTCGTTTGGGCAGGTGAGAATGCAGCAATCGCACTCGGGTGCGGACCAAACAAGCGTACCGAGACATCCTTGAAGAGGTGGTCTCGGTACGCTTTTAAACGGACCCTGGAGCGGTTAGTTTGTAGAGAGAATGCGATACGACCTCATACAGACCCAACTGCAAAAAGAACTGAGCCTTTTTGGACTTAACCAGCTGCCGTAGTCAGCTGCACTGTGCATTATAGGATGAAGAAGTGTTTGTTGACAGTTTGCAGTTTAGCATGGCAGGTCGCGGACAAACTTGAGGTTGTGAGGAGGTGCGGAGAATCCACCCGCACAGTTGTCTCTCCATAATAGCAGTGTGCTGTCTCCTGCATTTTACTCCTGTCTTTGTTTACTTGCGGGAGCACCGTTGGAATTTTCCCGAGCACTCTTTCCGACCAATCGAAAAGCAGATTAGGGAATGCGTTCAAAGACACATCTAGCCAACAAGTGAAGCGGATGTTGTCACATGACTGCATTTTGGTTTGTTTCAGCTGGTTCAGACCAGAGCAAACATTGTGGTGTGAAAAGGAACCAAAACGGCAAAAAATAGCTACAATGTATATTTTTTGCCTTTGGTCCGGACCAAAGCAAGTGAACTATAGGACTTTCCTGGTGTGAATTCACCCTTAATTATGCTTTTTCAATTGTGTGCTGCTTGTTGGTAGATTTGGCTGCTCGGCTTTTGTTCTCAGTTAATTGTATTGTTTTATACTATTAAAGGGATACTCCCGAAATTATGATCTTTGTTATTTTTCACTTACCCCCATGTCGTTCCAAACCCGTAAAAGCTTTGTTCGTCTTCGTAACAAAATGTTAGATATTTTGGATGAGAACCGGGGGGCTTGTGACTGTCCCATTGACTGCAAAGTAAATTACACTGTCAAGGTCCAGAAAAGTATGAAAAGCATCGCCAGGATGAGGATACTCCATCTGCCATCAGTGGTTCAAACGTAATTTCTAATCATAACCAGTTGGATGGTTGTATTCAGTTCAGCCATGCATGTAAATTATATTATTTTAATGCAAATCCCACATTTGTAAGTTTGTAAACTTCAGACAGGCCGTTTTGCGATTGGAAATTAATGACCTTCTGTTTTGTCATCTGTTTAAAGCAGTGAAAAAGCGATGGTTAAAACAGTTGTTTCTACGTGTAACCCAGTACAAACAACAGGGCTCTGCTGAATTCAGAAAATGATACATTGAGCTTCACAGTAAAATTCTGAATATAGTAGTATAATGTTAGAAATTACTGTAAAATTGATCTTGGCTAGCTTTATAATCTCAGCATACTGTACTTGATATGAGTATGGTTTTGGTATTTTGTTTGTTGATTTACAGAGTCCCAGAAAATGCCCCCCCCCAAAAAATAAAATACAAAATAAATAAATAAATCAAATCCATGGGGTAGCTAGGGGTTATCAGGAGCCCTCTGGGGCTTAACACACAGGACAGGACACCTCACAGGGCTAGACAAACCGGACAGGACAGGACAGCCCACAGGAACAAGAAGCCCTTTTGAGCTAGGATTGGAAGCTGAGGCTTCTTCTGGGCATGACAAGGAGTCAGGGGCCCTCGCAGGGTCCCTCAGCAACCGCTTCAACTTCCGTGACAAGGAGGCAGGCGGCTGGGAATCCACAACAAGAGGAGCCGCCTGCCCCAGACAAGTCTCCGTGGAAAAGACTGACATGAAATGTTCTGGCACTCCTGGCCGTGATGTATGGACTGGATCCACTGGAACTCGCTGGCGGCCGGCAATCTTTAGATTTGGGTGAGCCGCGGACGGCGGCGGCGATCTCCCGCGAACAGAGGGCTTGGGTGAGCCGCGGATGGCTGCGTCAATCTCCTGCAAATGGTTTATTTTAAAACTGAAAGCAGTTCTTTAAAATTGTAGAATAATTTCACAATATTTCACTGTTCTTACTGTTATTTTGATCAAATGAATGTAGCCTCGGTGGGCATAAGGGACACAAAACTATTTGATTATTTTTCTATTTCATCCTCACCTTTGTTTCTACATTTTATTTTTTGAAAATGCACATTTTGATGAAAAATAAATATGTGCTACTAACAGACAGTTTTGTTTTTAGTTTAGACGGTAGCAGACATATCATATTAATATATGAAGGTTGAGTGTTTACCTCTTTATCATTGTCTCTTTTATCATTCTATTAAAATACATAATCCATTTAAAAGCGAACTGTTTAAGGAAATGTTAGTTTCCTATTTTTTATATTTTTGACTTATGTTTTGATTGTTAGGGGACGATATTAAAATGTAATTTCTGTTACTATAATTTTGTATAGTAGACAACTTATAAGTGAAATGTGGATATTTGCAGAAATGTCAGCATTATGAGCAAAGCTTGTAATGTAAAATCAAACTGTGAGACTGTTGCCTTTCTCAAAATGTTAATATACTATCATTAATTAGATTAAATGTAGTTATTTGATCAAAACAATATTTAATCATATGCAATTTAGATTACTTAAATAGTTTAAAGGTGCTCTAAGTGATTCCCCGCCCCCTTTTTTTCATGTGATGACAGTCAGAAAATACCTCTATTACCTAACAGATATCACTGGATATGGAGACCTGAAATATCACACCTGTCTCTGTGACAGCTCTAGGCTCTTTAAACAGAAAAAAGTGCAGGTCAAAATATCAGATTTTGAGGCACTTTCTACCTGTCAGTTATTTTGTGTTTGCCCATATAAGAAGCAGGATTGTGAGAGTGTGGTAGCTAAAGCAGATCATTCGAGTTTAACGCCACATGCAGTTTCATAAGCACTTGCATTAGTTTGTCATGCGAGAACACTGGATTTTGACAACACAGAGGGGACGTACAGCTTCTCTCCCTCCGTCTGTCAACAGAAAGGCTGGGTTTCAGAAAAAGTGGCTAAATCTGGTAGAAGGGAAACGAAAAAGGCACCAGTCACACAGAACGACCCTTATATTGCAATTATTATCTTTCCCATAATGACTGTCTTCGGGGCTGAGTTGAGATCACTGGTTTTCTATCATTGCCCTTCAAGTTCAACCCGGCATGTTTTTAAAGCACTTGCGGGTTTAAATTCAGTTTGGCGAGACAGGTCAGTTATAATTACGGTAGCGGAATTGGAATTGGCATTTCAATTTTGATGTAGCATTGATGAAATCAGCTTTGCCCTTATGAGAGCAGGCTGCTCTCTCCGTGGAGGTTATTATGGGTGATATGTTTACCTTGCTGGACCAAAAGCTAGTAAAATAAGGCCTCTCTAAGAGCTGGTTGAATATTATTGTGCTGCTGTAAGCAAAAAATACAGAATATCCTTTTGAAGTTTTAGAAATATAGTTCTTGTGGTGTTGTTTTCATAGTGCTGTAGTGTATTAAATGTTTCAGTGCCTTTGATTTGAACTGCCTTTTGTGTAATGCTGTTCGAGAGGTTTGATGTTATTTAACATGGATACAGGGGAAAAAAATCTAATTTTCCTCCGTACGAGGGCTTTGAGGGGGATTGAACTCTATTAACTCTATTAACTCTCCTCTCGTGGTTTATTTTCTCGCCTCTGTTGCAGAGGATTTAACATGAAGGTCCATGATTATGTGTCAACTGCAGCACAATGTCAAAGCTCAAGAAACTGCAAATAGAAGTGTTTGAGATGATAAATACGGACAGTAATCTTTGTGTGTTGCTGCCTCTATTGGACACACACACTTAAGTGTACTTATACTTCGAACTACAGCTTTGCCTTAATCTATATATTGAATTATAATTGAGAGATTGATTCAGGAATGTCAGGCAGTAGTTGTGAAGATTATAGGAAGTTGAATGTCAAAAAGCATCTGACTAGTTTAGCATCTAAATAAGCTAAGCATTTGTACTATAGCAGTAGTGAGTGTATTCATTTTCTCAAGGTGAAATGGATGGATACAAACTACAATATTCTATTTGCTGTTATAATGAATTGAGCAGTCAGGTAGCTGTCTATTCAATGTTGGCACTGCATCATGCATTCACTACTAAAATCTCTTTGATATGATCACTTTGCTTGACCTTGGATCAGTTACAATCACAGGAGTTAAATATTATCCTCCTCTTTCTCTCTCTGGTGTTAACCCAGATATACTGAACCTCATCCCCATAGCACACTGCCAATGTACCGATGCTTTATTCATTTCAGCAGAGATCTGCAGATGCCCCTTCTTGATCCTTGTATTGACCCCTCCAATTGGGCAGTGTCTTTCCCATAATGATTGGCCAGCACCATTCGTTCAGGCAAAGACACAACTTCAACAGAATTCATATTGGGAATAAACTGCAAAAACTAATATCTGTCTGTCTGTTTGTCTGTCTGTCTGTTTATTTTTTGGTTATTGTATTGGATGCACACAGTAGAATTCAAGTTTCATAAAAGAGAAATTCAAACTGCCTGACTATGCCTTTGAAACTCTGTGTCCTCTGTTATCATCTGCCTGCGGTACCCTGCAGGCCCTCTCAATCACGGCCAAAGCATTAATCTTTTCAACTGAGCAGAATCCCCATATCCAATGATTCTGCCCAAATTACTATATCCTGAAACGCCACACGCTGTCCAACCTTCAAGTGGGTGTCAGATACGATTACAGTATCAGATGTGCATCATCGTGCATGGATAATAACACCTGTAATCCATGAGATGGCCTTTCACTCCATAACCACAGTAAACAAACAAAAGTAGGCTGCTAAGTAATCCCTTCACTCTTAGCCTCAACTCTCAGCTCTAGCATACAGCATGACCTGATTATAAATGCAGTGAGAACATGCTGAGTGAAAAGAAAACAGAGAGAAAGAAATTATAAAAATTCTAGTATGACGTCAACCCAGTTAAGAGTTGTGAATTGTTTACTGTTCATATGTTCATATATTTTTGTACAATTTCTTGATTTCACCATATGAATGAACAGGGTGATACATATGCCATTAAAAAAAGAAGATAGAATGAAAAGCAGAGAAATTACAATCATAGTTACGTATATAGGGGTGAATGTTTAGCTCGTATATGTTTGTACAATCTAATGTCTTGACATTTCACCATCTCAATATGAATCATTACAACTTCACGACTAAACTTGGTGTTGTGAAGTTGTAAAGTTTTGTAGGTTATAGGCTGCAGTATTTTCAGTATTTCTGTAAAAACCTGGACATGATACAATGTTAAAAAAATGATGCTGTAAAATGACCTTGTTTATGTAGAAGAAGTTTAAAAATAACACTGATGGACTCAAGAATGAGTACATACAACTCCACTTAATTGTACTTGAAGAGAGCAGAGTACACTTTCATGTATATTAACATAAGTAAATTTGAGCTGTTCAGTTCAGAAAATGCAGTCACATTAGATTCAATTCCATACCTGAACAGATTCATATTCTGCTGCCGTGTGAGTACAGAGCCATTGTCTCACTACTGGTTGGTTTTGTCATGATGGATACTCCAGCATAACCAATCGGAGAGCGAGGAAAGAGAGAACTAGAAAGGACAGAGAGACATTTAGACAGGCAGGGGTTAGCAGATGAAGTTCAAAGCCAGAGCGGAGTAACAGATGACTCAGTTGGTCACCATGGCAACCCCGTAAAGACCAGTCCCCAATGCAATTTCAACCGCTTAGGGTTTGGGGTTTAAAGGCCGAGGTATGGTAAACAACAATCAAATGCAAACTCCTCCTAAGAAAACAAAAGGAGCCTAAACAATGAGCACATGCACCTTATTATAGATGGAATGAAGCATTACGTGGCCAGAAGGTGACAACGAGGCTGAACGATAGGATAATATGTATCTAATTAAAACATGCAAATGGACCACACAAGCAAAACTCGGTGTACCTCCACAGTGGTGCACTGCAGCAGAGATCAATATTAGCAAGAAGGCTACGCTGCAGACCAATTAGAATTGAAATTAAAATGGAGCGGAGAGAAGCAGGTTAATACAGAAGCTTGGCTCACTTCACGGCTGTTACGGGGTGGAAACCTTGAATAGTGGGAGGGGGTCCAAAAGAACAGACGAACAGCAGTATTAAGGCACAATAAAGTGTAAAAATAACATTAGCTACCCAAGAGCCATTTTTACTTTTCATCTACAAGAAACAGGCTGTAGACAGATGTCGCTGAACGACAGAATAATGTTTTCTGTGGAGTTGAGTTGTGTTTTTGTCTGTGGTCGTATCATCACATGTTATGAGTGCCGTTACACGCTGATGCACTTTGTGAAGTATTGTTGCTGACCAGGGCTCCTCAGTTGTGTTGAAGGTATAATGTCTATCTGCTACTCCACTTTTTCCCGAGTGGGCATAACTTTTAGATTTGTGCTGAAGTGGACGAGGTTTTGAAGGGTCAATTCTTCTGCTTGATTAGTCTTCCACCACTTGTTCACTCTGCCTGTGTCTGGCTGCCTCATGTTGCATTGCATTCAATATTCAGTGCAGAGGTCCATCCATCTTATGTATCTTATATGTTTACTTACTCTTATGCCATTGCAAACCAGTGTGACTTTTTTCTTCTGTACATCATAGCAGTTATTTTGAAAAATGTCTCTGATTTTATTTAATTTTTTTGGCAGTACTGTTAAAGTAAATATGGTCTAGTGAGTTGTTTTGGGCCCCCATTGCATTTCATCATATTGACTTAAACATAATAATACTGTAAACCTGCTTGCTTTAAAGCATTCTGTTGTATTTTACTCTTCTTTCTGACCCTTAATCGAAAGAACGAAAAAGAACACCGTGAGCATATCGGGGACTTTCAAAGTGATATTTTACCCCAAAATTAAAATTCTATCATTGATTGCTCACCCTCATGCCGTTCAAAACACAAATTAAGATATTTTGGGTGAAATCCAATAGCTTTCTGACTCTGCATAGACAGCAATGCAACTGAAATGTTCCCAGGCCCAACAGATTTTTAACTACCGTTAAATTGTCCATGTGACATCAGTGGTTCAACTGTAATTTTATAAAGCTCAAGCAACAAGAATACCTTTTTTCGTGCAAAAAAAAACCAACCCCACCCCACTAAAAAACAACTTTAATCAACAATTCTTCTCTTCTGCATCACTGTCCATCACCATTTACAAGAGCACCATGATGCAAAAATTAGAAAAGTATTGTGAGTAATTATCATATAAGAATCCTGTTGTTTAAGCAACTAAATATCCTTAACTTAGCTTATTTAGCGTAGCTATCCTTTTATAATACGGTATCTTTTATGAAATATATTGCATCACATTCAGTTATTACATATTATTTGAGCTATGTCCTTTGCCTCTAGGATAGAATGCAAATGGAGTGGCATCAGTCGGGGGGTAATAACGGCATTACTGCTAATTGCATTGTTTCCAGAAATACACATATGGCAGAACATCAGCTGAAACAACACTTCCGTCACCAGTCAGGAGCTCGGAGGAATTTATATGTCTGTATTCTCCAGCACTGAGACCCATGTTAACCCCTCAGCCTTCTGCACTAGAATCCATTTCCAGATGAATGAAACCGGATATTGAACTGTCAATCAAATGGTCTCAAATCAGTCATTCAGGACAGAAACATTCAAGTTTCATCATTACGGATGTCTCTTCTACCTTTTGGCTAAAGACCAAAAAGATATGTTTGACGTAAAGAAATGGTGACTTTTAGGAGAACTGTGTAAATTCTGCATCGCCAAACAAATCATTCCAGTCCAAACTCATTCAGTTGGTCAATGTTGCTGTATCACATTACACTTCAGTAAAATCAAATAGCAAATGGTGTATACTACCACCATTCAAAAGTTTGAGGTCAGTAAGCTTTTTTTAATTATTATTACTTTTTTCTATTGTAATACATTTCAAAATGTAATGTATTCCTGTGATAGCAAAGCAAAATGTTCTGCAGCCATTACTTTAGTCTTCAGTGTCACATGACCCTTCAGAAATCATTCTAATAGGCCAATGAAATTTCACAACCAATTTGTATGTATTTTACGAGGTGGCTAATTTGTACAAATTTATACGACCTCACTTGTAAGATTTTGTACGATTTGTCTAAACCCCAGTGACGAGCAGGTGTAGGTCATTCATACAAATTCATGTGAATTGGCAACTCGTTAAAAATTTACTATTTAGCAAAAATCGTATACATTTGTACGAGTGAGGTCGTACCAATTACCCACCTCATAAAATATGTACGAAGTGCCGTGAGATTGGGCTGAATAGGCTGATTTGGTGCTCAAGAGACATTTTTTAATGTAACATGAATGTTTTTACTGTCGCTTTTGATTCATTTAATGAATCTTTATATTTGGCGACTTAGCGTTAAATATAAGTATTATATCTTTCAAAAAGTCTTATTGACCCCAAACTTTTGAACAGTAGTTTATGTATTGAGTGGGAAACTCACAAACCAGTTATTTGTATTAATAAGTATTTCAGCACAAAAACCGACAACTTATTCAGTAAGTACCCAAAATACAGTTTAACCACATGCTAAATGTATTAAATTGTGCTTATGTATTTACAGTATGAGCATTTAATTATTAAAATAAAATTATTATTTTTAGTATGAACACACCTCTTATATGTAAATTAGGGTTATAATAGATTGCACCTTATTCCCATAACTCAGCGGCATTTGCCTGATGCAATTAACGCCACATTATTACTGTCTGCGGAAAGCAAGCCATAAATGGAAATTCATGTAAAATAAATGTTTATGTACATTTTCCATCGACCATGAAGAAGCCAGATGCTTCTAACAAGCCATTAGAATTGATGTTAAATTTAAAATTTACTAAACCACAAAAAATTTGAAACATAGATGAACTGTTCTGTATTTAAAAGGCCCCTTTCAGTGTAATGGCAGAGGAAATGATCAGTTAATGTAGCTATTGTTTCCGAAATTCGAGCAGCTTTTGTTTGGCATTGAGAAAATCATTGGAGGTTGTTTGCAGTTTTCACTGCAGGGGTCTTTGCTCTAAGTCAGACTGTAGCAACAGTAAAATCATTATATTTCTGCACCTATTTTATACATTTGTGATCCAATGTTCTGGAGCCACAACTTTTGTGTTTTGTTTTATGCTACCGTCTTTTGCATATAAAACCAATGCAGTTTATTAAATGTACGATTGATGAAATGAGATGCGGTACATCAGCTTTTTTGATTAATAGAATAGATGCAGAGATTTTATTAACAATAGGACATTAATGAGCAGCATACTCGAATAGCTGAAAATTAGATGAAGTATACAGTGCTATTCATTTGGCCTTTTGAAGCCAGCAAGCATATGGAATAGAAAGAGACAGAGTGTGGGGTTAAGAAATATTATGCTTGACAGCTTTGTTTTGGTGGGATTTATGGGTAATTCTTTGTGAATTTAAATGCTTTATAAACCATTACAGCCTTTTTCAAAATGCACAAAGACACGAGCGTCTGGTAATGGATACTTTCACTACATTTAATGAAACCTTAATATATTCTGACATAGCTCAATCTTCATTGTTTGTTTTACTTTAAAGAAAAAGCAACCCTTCTGTGTTTTGTATGATTTCATTTTGTGGTAGTTATTGTTTATGCAGACGGTGAAGAGGAAATTAACTCATTGGACTTTCATTAAGCGCTTTATGTTAGTGGGCGTGTGCAGTAACTGCAGATTATTTTTTGGGTGTGTGTGAAGATATACTTAATTGAATAGCCACTAGGAGAGAGATCTCATTAGTGTGAGTATAGTTTATTCAATAGAGAGCAGGGCATTGTATACCTTTTACACTTTAATTACCACCAGTTACTGCTTGAAATGCTTACAGGAGATGCAAAACTCAAACACACATGAAAATACATTATTTAAGAAGTGTTGAACCAGCCTGCAGTGGCTTTATTGTTTAATATCATTTTAATTGGGGATTAATTATTTATAACGATTAAATAATTTTATTTGTGTTCTTTGTTACATATGAGCTTAATTGGGTTTGCAGTTATAACAGTATTATTTTTAAGTAAACGGATACACATATTGGTGGCAACGCTTGTCCAAGTGCACAGGGGCCAGGGATTCAGCCATTTATAGAGCTTATTGTCAGAATCACTCCAGAGAAACCTTTGTTCTCTATAAATTCCCAGAATACACCATAATAACTGTGAGCATCAGCTGCTGGCGTTTGACTTGCCAGAAATGTTGTCATGTCTTCATAAGTCATCAGAATATGAGCGGAAGTGTAAATATGTGGAGACAAAGCCTTTTAAAATATGTTTTGTTTGTAGTTTTTGCTTTATCCCAGATGTGCATAAAAGAGAAGAACTTAAGCAATTAGTGTTGATAGAAAAAGACTAAAACAATGTTCTGCTTTGCTTCATAAATTGTTTTCGATGTCTGAATGCCATTATTTATGTGCAGAATCTGTTCTGCTTTAAAAAAATCACGTTCATAATAATGGTGTTATTTTTAACAGTTAAGATGCATACAACTGCATTATACAGCGATTCTGTTGATAAGTGCCAGCTGTATTTTAATGCATGAACTCGTAATTGTGCCCAAATTCATATTTATATAAGACATGAATGACATACACTCACTGGCCACTTTATTAGGTACACCTTGCTAGTACCGTGTTGGACCCACTTTTGCCTTCAGAAGTGCCTTAATTCTGTGTGGCATAGATTCAACAAGTTGTTGGAAACATTCCTCAGAGATTTTGGTTCATATTGACATGATAGCATCACGCAGTTGCTGCAGATTTGTCGGCTGTATATCCATGATGTGAATCTCCCGTTCCACCACATCCCAAAGGTGCTCTATTGGATTGAGATCTGGTGACTGTGGAGGCCATTTGAATAAAGTGAACTCATTGTCATGTTCAAGAAACCAGTCTGAGATGATTTGAGCTTTGTGACATGGTGCATTATCCTGCTGGAAGTAGCCATCAGAAGATGGGTACACTGTAATCATAAAGTGATGGCTATGGTCAGCAACAATACTCAGGTAGGCTGTGGCGTTTAAACGATGCTCAATTGGTACTAAGGGGCCCAAAGTTTGCCAAGAAAATATCCCCCACACCATAACACCACCAGCAGCAGCCTGAACCTTTGAGACAAGGCAGGATGGATCTATGCTTTCATGTTCTTTACGCCAAATTCTGACCCTACCATCTGAATGTCGCAGCAGAAATCGAGACTCATCAGACCAGGCAACGTTTTTCCAATCTTCTATTGTCCAATTTTGGTTAGCCTGTGTGAATTGTAGCCTCTGTTTCCTGTTCTTAGCTGACAGGAGCGGTACCCGGTGTGGTCTACTGCTGCTGTAGCCCATCTGCTTCAGGGTCCCATCTGCTTCAGGGTTGTGCGTTCAGAGATGGTATTCTGCATACCTTGGTTGTAACAAGTGGTTATTTGAGTTACTGTTGCCTTTCTATCATCTCTAACCACTCTGCCCATTCTCCTCTGACCTCTGACATCAATAAGGCATTTTCATCCATACAACTGCCGCTCACTGGATATTTTCTCTTTTTCGGACCATTCTCTGTAAACCCTAGAGATGGTTGTGCGTGAAAATCCCAATAGATCAACAGTTTTTTAAATACTCAGACCAGCCTGTCTGGCACCAACAACAATTCCACGTTCAAAGTCACTTAAATCCCCTTTCTTCCCCATTCTGATGCTCGGTTTGAACTTCAGCAAATCATCTTTACCACATGCACTAAAATCTCCTAGTAGATGGCTGCGTTGACTTTGGACTTCAGAAAACACAGTGGACCAACACCAGCAGATGACATGGCAGCCCAAATCATCACTGACTGTGGAAACTTCACACTGGACTTCAAGCAACATGGATTCTTTGCCTCTCCATTCTTCCTCCAGACTCTGGGTCCTTGATTTAAAAATGAAATGCAAAAGTGGCTTGGTAGCCCTTTCCTGAAGATGTCTGAGCGTGGTGACTCTTGATGTACTGACTCCAGCTTCAGTTCACTCCTTGTGAAGCTCTACCAAGTTTTTGAATCGGCTTTGCTTGACAGTTTTCTCAAGCTTGCGGTCTTCCCTGTTGCTTTTGCACATTTTCCTACCCAATTTCTTCCTTCCAGTCAACTTTGCATTTAATATGCTTTGATATAGCACTCCTTGAACAGCCAGCCCTATCAGTAATGACCCTCTGTGACTAACCCTCTTTGTGGAGGGTGTCAATGATCGTCTTCTGGACCATTGCCAAGTCAGCAGTGTTCCCCATTATTGTGGTTTCAAAGAACAAGAGATACCCAGAATGTATACTCTATGGATGGTCATTTATATAAACTCAAATGTAAATATTCTAATATTTTGAGTTACTGATTTTTGACTTTCATTATCTCCAAGTGTTCCTGTGGCTCAGTGGTAGAGCATTGCGTTAGCAGCGCAAAAGATCATGGGTTCAATTCCCAGGGAACACGCACTGTCAATAAATGTATAACCTTATATTATGGGGCTGTTGAATGCTTGAATCTGATTGGTTGACAAACGTCCTGAGGTTTGCAATTATTTTCAGGGAAACGCATGTCGAACGTAGTTCCAGGCAGCTCTCGACCGCATTACAATTCTGTATCACTTCGCCAAATGATTTCAAATGATTTCAAAAGGTCTTACAACAGCAATACAACCAAAACCAACAAGACACTGGCCAAATACATAAATATAGTAAGCAATGGGATAAAAACGACAGTTAATAAAAAAATTGGCCACAAATTACAATTTATTATGTACGTAAAGCACATACTCTATTTCTCCCGCTCTCTCTCCCTTACAGACACACACAGTTTACACACATGAAAACATACGCGCTAATGTTGTTAGTGCTGCTCTGATGACTTTGTCAGTAACATAAATAGTTTAGCAACTTAAAAGTACAAGACATTTCTCACAAGTGAAGCGAGGCAAGCCTTGTTCATGAGGAAAATTACCTTAAAGTTTCACTAGTAGGGATGCTGCTGCCGAACACCAATGATAGACAGACTCAGAGAGGTAACTTAGGCTAATTCACGCACGCTCAATCTCTCCCTTTCTCTCCGTCTCTCTTCTCTCTCTCATAACTTTGTTATTAGCTGCATTTGAATTAGAATTTTTATTTATCACATACACAACTATACAGAGTGAAATGTGAAATTTGTGCTCTGCATTTAACCCATCCAAGTACACACACACCTGGCACAGTGGGCAGCCAACACTGCGGCGCCCGGGGAGCAGTTGGGAGTTTGGTGCCTTGCTCAAGGGTCTCACCTCAGTCATGGACAATTCCTGCCGGAGCCAAGATTCAAACCCACAACCTCAGGTTACAAGTCTGACGCTCTATCCATTAGAGCCACGACTGCCCATTGTCTGTTATAAACGGCTCAAGCCTCTGTTACTAGGTTTAAAATTGCGTTTTGGAATTAGCAACGGATGAGATGCAGAAGAAATAATCCTTCTCACAATAGGGATTTAAGTACAAAAAAACGGACGAATCCCTTGAAATATATCATCTGATCGATGTGTTGAGGTGTGGCATGATTAATGATTAATTTTGCACCTCTAATGTAAACATTGCAAAATATAGTTTTCTCCACATCGCGTCGTGGCCGCATCACCACCTTGGGTGTGCATTGTTTTTCTAATAATTCAATGGTCCGTCTTCAATTATTCCTTGCTTAATGCACTGTAAGTCGCTTGGATAAAACTTGTCTGCTAAATGCATAAATGTAAGCTCTAATCATCAACATTAAAACAAAAAAAAACATTTGAAGTGTTTAACTTCATGTAATGAATCTAAAATACATGAACGTTTCACTTTTTGACAAAAGTTATAAGAAAAAAATGACATTTTTCACCATATTCATTTTTTTTTTAGATGTACCTGTATGTCAAATGTCAGACATATTAAATGAACCTACTGAGGATTTTCCTCTAGTATCGGACCAGTAACAATGGCCCTACAGCTGCACCAAAGAGATTTTGCTTACTGTAGCTTGTAGTGTGACATTTTGTGTTTCTGCAGGACTATATGTGTAAGTGTGTGTGTTAGAATGTGTTCATGTGCTTGTTTTGATTGTGTGTGGCATTACTAGATTTTGCACCCCCATTGTCCAATTAAAGTGGAAGCATCAGTGTGTTTAGCTGAAGGAAGGGGGGTGGGGCTGCTTCAGTCCGGCCTTATTATCTCAGAGCTTTGCAAGCATGCATCCCCAGGAGGCCTGTCTCTCCCAGCATCCCACCGACACCATGGCTTCACTAACTCCTATCCATATTGCACCGTCTTGCCAAACATCCCTGAAACAACTGGATAATTGTGTTCCTCCTCAGGAAAATGGACATAATTTAAATGTCGAGGAAGAGAAAAACAATAGCCATTCATTAGACCAGCAATTTTACAGCAGTTTTGAGCTAAACTGTTCCGATCAAGTTACTCTTTTCTAGATTCTAGTTTTAAGGAAAGAAGTTGTTTTGTCTTTGATGTTAGTTACCATAGCTTGAAATATACTGTAACTTCGAGGCTCCCATCTGATGAATTGATGCATTTATTGTGCAAAAGTTTGGGGTCTGTTAGATCATAGGGACCAATTATCATAAGGAATGTGACGAGAACATGATGATATCCTCGCAAAATATCTTACAATATTTACATTAGAGCTGCACAATTAATCATTAAAAATTGCGCTTGCGATCTTGATTCAAGCACCCACACTATCTTATTCCTGAATGGCAACGATTCAGCTATGTCTATTAAGACATCGCGAGTGTCAGTGGAGCGTGAGAAGCACATTTTGTAGCTGCCCACAAGGCGGACTGGGGCCAAAAGTGATCTTGGACTTTTTGGCACAGAGCAGCCCACCATACCCAGTCCACAACACACCACACCACACCATAAATGAGTGGCATATTCTTGACATTATAATTTGTCTTTTCTGGTGTATATGGCAAATAGTAAATAATTGTAAATAATTTTTACGAGGGAGAGTTTAATATTACTAAAGTTCAATACCAGTATTATCAGTCCATATGACACAATGCTCTGGTACGTCTAGATTCTAGAAGACTTGAATAGTGCAGAATGTGGACTGTTTTTATGGTGCTTTTCTATGAGTCATATACAGTATTTGTCATTTTGCAGGAGTTTGGCATCTATTATATTCCTTAAAATGATAGATTTCAAACTCCTGCAAAAGGACAAATACTGTATATGACTAATAGAAAAGCACCATAAAAACAGTCCGCACTTTTCCACTTTTTTTGTGGAAAAAAGTATACAAATTATTTTGATGATGAAAAATACAGTAAACAGTACTGTGAAATATGTTACAATTTATTTAAAATAGCTGTCTTCTATGCGAATACATATAGTCAAATATAATTGATTGCTAAATTTTCACCAACATTTCGCCAGTCTTCAGTGTCATATGATCCTTCAAAAATCATTCTAATGTGCTGATTTGCTGCTCAAGAAACATTTCTGATTATTATGAATTTTGAAAACTGTTGTGCTGCTTCATATTTTTGTAAAAAATGTGATATAATTCAGTCTTGGGTAAGATCAATATATATAAATTAATATTTTTCTTTAACAATGTTGTATTAAATCAAAGATTGTGAAGTGAAGTGAAGTGACATGACGTGTGGCCAAGTATGGTGACCCATACTCAGAATTTTTGCTCTGCATTTAACCCATCCAAGTGCACACACATAGCAGTGAACACACACCCGGAGCAGTGGGCAGCAAATGCTCCAGCACCCGTGGAGCAGTTGGGGGTTTGGTACCTTGCTCAAGGAGGAGAGAGCGCTGATTATTCACTCCCCCCACCTACAGTTTGAATGTATTGATTTAAGTGACAGTAAAGATATTTACACTTATTACAACTTACTTCTAATTCAAATCAATGCTGTTCTTGAACTGAGAACCATTATACCAATAATAAAACCATTATTGATAATTGATCAGAAACAATAACTGATAATTAAGCAGCATTATAATTATTTCTGAAGGGACACTGAAGACTCGAGTAATGATGCTGCAAATTCAGCTTTGATCACAGAAATTAATTAAAATTTTAAAACAATCTAAATAGAAAACCACTATATTAGGTGTAATATTTCATAATATTAGGCTATTGTTTTACTGTATTTACTGTTTTTGATCAAATAAATAAAATCTTCTTTCAAATAACTAAATAAATAAAAACCTTAATTATTTAAAACTTTTAACCACTAGTGTGTATATAAAATAGGCTAATGCATTTGAATTAATAAGCAAATTATATAAATATATAATATAAATCACATTCCTATGCACGCACAGCACTCGAGAGCAAAATTCTTTAGATTTACAATGTTCTAGAGTAAGATTGAGAATGATTTTTATAGATCTTTTTACTTTTTCTTAGACACGTGAAATCACGGAAGAAAGCAGATTTACTTTAACTCTTATCTCATGTCTGCTGAAACTGTATGTAGCCATTGTGACGATTCGAATAACGGCATTAAAATCTGAGTAATTTGAAAAGACCAGTAGTAGTTTGCATTCCTGAAAATTAATGTCTGTCGTTTAACTAAGCGGTTTGTAAATATTGCTGAATTATCTTATCATGTTTAGCTGCTTATATCTTACCTCAGCTCATATTCAAGTCTTGCGCAGCTCAGCGTCTGTGAACGGTAAATCCCGCCTTCTGATTGGCTATTTAAAACATTTTGATATTGACGAGCGCTTTTGCACTGAGCCGGAGCACGCTATATTAAATATAATTTTTGAATAAAATGGCGCGGGCCATTCATCTGGGCCAATGGAAGGATATACGTGCATTTACTGCAATCCATTTTTTTATATATATTACGCAAAGGGCCTGTCAACACCGGGAAAACTCCTGGTGATCCAGATGGCCAGTCCACCACTGGCTGCCCATGTTGATGAATCAGAGGTTCGGCCATCACCACGCTTCTGATATGAATGCTGTCATTTACTGATATGGGCGGCGACAAAACATGCGCTGCTCAAGCTCCACTAACACTCGCATGTGAAACAGGTGTTAAAGATTCAAATCTGCATTCATGCTGCTGCTGATCCAGAGAGAGCAACACAAAGCGGTCTTTTCAACCACACATAATTATTTCTGTTACAGACATTTAAATAACAGAAGCACTGTGATAACATTTTATAAGTTTATAAACACTTATTGTCTACAGTAGCGATCAAAACACACTCTGTGCGTTCAACGACATCAGCTTAAACATCACGTGCAGAGCGCAGTCATCCGAGATTGGTCCTCAAGCGAATTTTGCCGCCTTTGTGGAGTGGACGCTGTTCCACTCCCGACCCAGTGCCCAGTCCACTATCTCTCCGTTGCATGGTGCGCATGCCTGAGCCCACCGTTGACGGAGAGCCAGAGCCCGCCGCGACTGATGAGCCATCGCCGCACGGAGCTACAGAGCCATGGAGCCGGAGCTGCTTATGACGTCAGTCAAGGTGCATGAGCCAGCAACAACGCCCGTCTCGAGAGAGTGGACGATGTGAGCGCGGAGAGGAGCTCCGCCCCCTGCACCGCTGCTGAGGGGGTAAGCTGAGTATGGCACGTAGGTTGTGCCACAGCAAGGGAGAAAGGGCTCCACTTTCCGAGTTCAGCCCATGGAGGGCTCCTGTGCCTACACTAGGGGTGTGCGATAAGACGATTTTTGATCGTGGACGATAAAAATGTCTCCACGATCTGCTTTTGAAGAAATATCTTAGTATCGTGCTGCAGCGCACATTCTTTCAGTTGCAGTTCTGGCACCTCCGTCTCTATATAGTGTGCAACACGACATACAGCGGTAGAGTTACTCTGACAGGACACTCCACTTATACGCAAATTATATGCATTACTTATATGCATTATTAGCATACAAGCCTTGCCGGTTAAATGTTTCATTCGTGCGTTGGTCTGACGTACGCTTTTTCTGAGCACATACACCAGAAGCACGCGCACTAAAACCCTGTCAAACAGCACCTGATTACTGAACTAAGTTATATTTTGCGCTAAGTTGCTAAGTTGGTTATGTCTAAAATGAAAGTAAACAGTCGAGACAAACGGATGTGTGCCTGAATATTAGATGCATGCAGGTCTTAAAGGAAAAGTACTAAACATGCAGCTGACTGTCATTAAAGGGATAGTTCACCCTACAATTTAATTATTTACTCACTCACATGTTGTCCCAAACCTGTATTAATTGCGTTCTTGTGCTTAACACAAAAGATGATATTTTGAAGTATGTTGGAAACCAAACAGTTGCTGGTCCACATTGAATTTGATAAAGGGATATAAGGGAAGTCACTGAGGACCAGCAACTGTTTGGTTTTCCACGTTCCTCAAAATAGCATGTACGTTCAGCAGAAGAAAGAAACTCACTTAGGTTTAAAACAAATTTAGATTAAATGATGGTATAAACATAAAGCACTATGACAGAATCGACAGACAGATGACAGAATTGTTATTTTTGGGGGGACTATTCCTTGAACGTTAATAAAACAACGAAACACAGAGAAAAATCACTCACTTTTTTTTTTTTTACCTTAAAAGGCTTTGTAATAGGGAAATTAGTTTGGCTGTACTGCTTAGACAACTTGCAAAACAGTAAAACCAACATAACAAAGAATCGCGATAAAATCGTGAATCGTGATATTTAAAAAAAAATATACACAATATTTGTACCCCACCCCTAGCCTACACCCTGAAAGAGTCCTCCAGAGCCTGTGCCTCTAGAGCACCCTCCAGTGTCCACTCCCGTTCCTGAGTTCAGCCCTGGAAGCCCGGAGGCTCACAAATGCCCGCCCTTCCACCCTCTCCTGCCTCCTCCCCCGCTGTCGTCTGGCAGCCCCTCTGTTCACCCTCAGCCCCCACCATCTATGCGGTTGGGAGCTTCGTGGGACTGCCATCCTCCAGCGTGGTCGGAGTTTCCCTTGACTCTGCCTCCACCTCGGGCCGTTGACCCAAGTCGGCTCCACCATGGCTCCTAGCTCCCTCCTCTCCACCGTGGCCTGGCAGTCCACTAGCACCTCCGGGCTCCCTCGTCCCTCCGGCTCCGCCTTGGTCTGGCTTCGACCATCCTGCACTTCTGAACTCCACTCCTCCGTCTTTGCCTTGTCCCTTCATCCCTCCGGATCTGTCAGGCTCCTTCATCCCCTCGGCTCCTCCTCTCTCTGTCACTCCGGCTCCACCATGCCCTCCCGGATCAACGCCTCCGCAACGGTCGCCGGCGTCTGTTCTGCCTAGGATCTAGGGATCCTCCCCGTCGCCTATGCTCTTCGACTCTCCGTCTCAGCCTCGGGCTCCTCCAGCTCCGCCACTGTTGGTCGGCCCCCTGAAGTCGGCCCCCTGATGTCGACGGCCATTCCTGCTCCATGGCTCCTGCCTCCGTTGGCTCCACGTTTGCCACTGTAATGGCTGTGGCCAGGGTCCTGCCTGGCTCCTCCTGTTCCGGCTCCCTCTTTTCTCCTCTTTGGCTCCTCCCTCCTCCGTAGCCTCCCTGGACTCTGTCTACCCGCTCCCCCTGTTGCGGGACGTACCTTCCGGGGAATTTTCTCCCTGTAACATTTCCTCCCTGTGACCAAGTTTCTCCCTCATGTTGATTCCAGGTGTCTCCTTTTGTTCCTCGTTCCTGTCGTTATGAGCCCAATTCCTCTCTGTTAGGTTTTGTCGGGTCTACCAGTGATGTTCCTGTGCCATTCCTCGTTCCATGTGTGGATTTATCCTGTGTGAAGGACTGAATTCAAGTTGTTTATCCACGGCTCCGTGTTCCTTCCGGCAGCGAGTGTGACAGCCTGCAGAGGCCCAGGACAACCTTCTTCATAAAAATATAAAGACAGCTATAAATGTTCATGTATAAAGAAACATTTATGTTTTTATAGCTTTATACTTGTCGTATATAGATTGTCTTCCATTTACAGGCTTTCTAAATAATTGAATGGATAAATTAAAAAAATAATAAATCAGATTTTACTGTTAAAAACTCTGTCCCAATGCTATTCTATTTATATGCTGTTATAATTTTAATTTAATATATCATTTTAATATTTAGAATTATATTTTTACTTTTTATTTGGTTATATTTTTAGAAATTTTGTTTTGTGTTTTAATTAGTAATTTTTATTCATTTTTGTTGAAATTATATATTATATGTTTTTATTTATTTCATGTTTTTTCATGTTTTTTTTTGTGGCGTTTTTTCAGTTAATAACTTTAGTGCTTCAGATTAAACATATTTCAGTAAGTTGCCAAGGCAATATTTTACATTTTTGTTTAAATGTTTTTTTTTATCTAATGTTTATATGAAAAATATATATTTTTATATTTTTTATTTAATTAATTTTTTAATTGGGTTAACAAAAATGCTTTTTTAAAGACTTGGTTAAATATAATAACCTTGCTGTCAACAAAAGAAAACCATTAATAAAAATAATCAAATAATAATCTCATGATTACAGACCAGTCTTTTAAAAGCAGAATGAAAAATAACCCCCGGAGTGAAACAAAGAATAAAAAAACAAGATAAATAAGTGAAGATAAGAGAAAAGAAGATGCATGTAGTGCAGGCAAAAAGAAAGACAAGAACAAAATAATGTGACTACTGACTAGTGTAGTCGATCTCACAAGCATATATATATTTAAAATGGTTCACTCTTTTGAAACAATTGCTTTCCTCTCTTCATAGAAATAGTTTGAATTCGCATGGCTCTAGTGCCATGGGAGAGAAGGATTGCAGGCTTGTTGTAGATTTAAGATGTTAACATTAAGAGCTCTGTCTTCTGAACACATTGTGCAAGCAATTCTTTCGTCCATCAGAGCCACTGAAAGTTGCTTTTGCATCAAGCAGAGTCCCGGTGGAAGGCTGTGAATGGAAGTGTCTTTCCCCAGACACTGCATCCTACAATCCCACTGTAACTTGGCAGGAAGTGACATTCCCTCAGCCCAGGACTACTACTGTATGAATAATGTTTCTGTTTTATTTTGCTGCAGGCCTTTAGTGTATTATGCGGTATACTGCAAAACAGGTGAGTTTAGCTCATCACAGTGTTCAAATCACAGTGTTTTATAACTACTTGATTAGTTAGGTTTGCTAGTTTGGTAACACTTTAGTATAGGGCCGATTCTCACTGTTAAATAGTTCCTTTGCATTCCTGTTATTAACATATTGGGGTTGATTAGTACCTATAAAGCACATATTCTGCATGGCCATATGTGACCCTCTGTGAAAACCCAGCTAAAGTCATTTGTTTAGATTTACTATTTTCTGCATAACATCATCCTACATATTGTAAAGAACATTATGTGAAAATATATTCTTGGTATCTTTAATATTGACTGAGTAAGACCATTTCAAAGATGGAAATCATAGTGAAATTTATGCTTGAAACTTTGATGCTCGTTATCTCTGAATTAGATTTGTAGACTTTAGCCTGTTTTTTACAGAGAGGGCCACATATTCTACAACCTTAAAGCTACCAAATTCTTACATTTAACACATACCTTACTAACTATTAATAAGCAGCAAATTATGATTTTATTGAGGAAAAATTTACATTTGATTGTTTGTTAATAGCGATAATTGGACCTTAGAATAAAGTGTGACTACTAGTTTATCTATTGTTCATGTAGTTTACTTATATTAAACTGTACTTTAGAATGCAGACAGTTTGTTGTGCATTTGGTGTTAAGTTTTGCATCATAAAACTTTCTTGGATAGGAAAGCTTTAAATGTACTCCTAATTTAGGGGCAGTCGTGGCTCTAATGGATAGAGCGTTGGACTTGTAACCCGAGGTTGTGGGTTCAAATCTCAGCTCTGGCAGGAATTGTCCACGACTGAGGTGAGACCCTTGAGCAAGGCATCGAACCCCCAACTGCTCCCCGGGCGCCGCTGTGTCGGCTGCCCACTGCTCCAAGTGTATGTGCACTTGGATGGGTTAAATGCAGAGAACACATTTCACTGCTGGTTATACTCTGTATAATTGTGTATGCGACAAATAAAGCTCATCTGAGCTTAATAATAATAACTATTATTTAATAAAACTGTTACATTTAATTTCACTATTATGTTGAATTCACTTGAAGCATTTTAAACATTTGATTTTAGTGTTTTTTGATTTTTGATTTAATTTAATTTTTAGGTGAAATAGTATATAATTTCAGGACATTGCTTTGTCAGCATATATAATTTAATTTTAAATTCAATATAATAATAAGTAAATAATTTGTTTTGGGTATTGTTCATACCATGACAATAATTACCAGCTTATTGGCTTTTAATATTTGTGCATCCTTAGTTTAGATAAAAGGCCATTTTGCCTGTTTAGTCACTTCCTAGTGTCAGTCCTATGTCAGACTGTTTTTTTAGTTACATCCACGTCTTTGTGTTCCTCGTTCCTCTTGGTTTTGTATTATTTTTGACATTGCATTTTTAAGATGCAGCACTGTAAATATATATTTTTTGTAAATAAGGCACTTAAATTGTAAATAAGGATTATTGGAGTATGTTTTAAAAGAAAATACCATTTACTATTTATTAACCATTAATTCATTATCTAATTATTAACTTTTACTCTGTTTATTTGTAATTAATTGTGAAATTTACTAACAATTTCAGAGAAAATAATTTTTGTGTCAAGTTGTCTTACATTTTGTTCCATTTGATTTTGCTGTGCTGAAACCAGCTACCAATAAATGTGTACAAAGCTTGTTTAAGGTGTATTACTCAACTGTTCATTGATATTCCTAGTAAAGTAGTAGAGTAGTTTTAGCTGCCCATTGTTTATAATAAAAGCAGGTCGAAATGGAAGAGACAAAGTTGTTACTTTACAGTATTTGTGTCCTCATGTGACTTACTGAACAATTAAGTTCTACTGTAGATTCAAATGTACATGTTTCTTCGTCAAAACAACCCAATGTGTAACGTCTAACAAGTGGGCTTGTCTGTTTAAAGCAGATTAACATCTCCAAGCGAGCAAAAGATGTGGTCAGAGACCAGTTTGTGTGAAACATTGCTTCTTGCTAATGAGAGCAACAGGCAATAACTTTTCATTCTCTAGACAATGGCACTTTGTTCGTGAACCGATTAGAAGCCATATTAGAGTGGTACTGTAGACATCTGACGCATATTGTAGTCACCAGTGTATTATGGACTATTATAATTGGATTACAGCGCCAGGCTTTATTACAGAACCTTTAGTAAGATAGTATTATGGAACCACAAGTGGGCCTTTCAAGGACCAATAATCAACAAACAACACAAGGATAAATCAATTGCTATTTGGCATGTGCCACCTGGAGGTAAGCAGATATGATTAGAGGATGTTTAAATGGTTAATTCAGTTAGAGGTTGAATGCTAGAATGGTGACGGTACTGTGTTTGTATACGTCAGTGTTTGAGATGGTAGAGCAGGGGTTCATGTGATTACCCACTGGCAGAGAGAGACCGAGCGGGTCTTGTAATGTGAGGTTAAATATCCAAGCGCTATTGCTAGCAGTAGTAGCTAGCAGCATGTCTCGCTAGACTTTCATGAAGATATAATGGGACTCATGATACCCATGTGGGCTAGTGCGCTCATGCTACCGCCCATCTCACTTTCAAGCCTCTGGCTCTGTCATGTGTTGTATCTTTCTCATGTTTAATTTCACCCTTGTGCCCACCTCCTTTCTCATTGTGTGTCTTTTATATTCCTTATCTCCCCCTCTTCATGCTTTGTTTTATTCTGTTGTTTGCTTCTGTGGTCCATTTTGTCCTTTGGTGTTCTTGCTCTCTGTATTTAACTTTATTTCTGAGTATCCCTTTAATTAGGTTTTTATTTTATTTTATTTTTTACTTGTTCTAGGACTGAATTCTTGCACATATTTAAGAATTTGAAGAAATTACTTGATATGAACTCTAAAACATCACCAAAGTTTGGATGCAATATTTTTTTTCAATTTGTATTCTTCCAAGTATTCTATTTTGTAACTGAATTTTGTAGGCCTTATTGATCTGTTCTTCTTCACCTCAGTTTTTAAGGAAAGCATTAAAACATTATTTGTGTATAATTACTGAAGTGCATATACTCCGATCAATGACCAATCAGTTCCAAATAGAAATACAATATATGTGCTATCTGAAAGAAAACAAGTTGAAAAAAGATTGATTTCAATATTTGGTAATAAACACAGTCATAACACATTTATTAAGCAATTGTATGTGGGCTGGACATTTGTAAGAAAACATGTACGTTTTAGTCCAATGCAATTACATTAACTAGTTTTTGTAAAATAAAATCTCTTATGGGTCAAAATGATGGGAACACAACATAATGTTTAAGACAAGATAGAAATGATTTGTATTACTATTTTGTTGTTCTTTTTGTCCTGAACAATACTAAGAGAAAATAAAAGAACATTCCTAAGAAATGTGACAAAACATATGTACTGAGTAACATGCTATTTTATTAAATTTTGCAAGAGCAGCTAATTATATTTTCTCCTCGACTCCTTGTTTTTGGTGCAGGGCCATGTTGCCAGTATTTGGGATTCACCCAGGGTCCTCATTAATCTCAAAGGCAGGCATGCTGTTTAATTGAAAGGTGTACGGCTGGCAGGAGTCAAGCGGTTTTGGATTTATCAGTCCCACACTGTGTCTGGACGCTAACAGATGCCAGCATCCCCTCTCTTTTACTTTATTGCTTGATTTTCATCTGTCTCACTCTGCTACTCCACCCAGCCATGGTACTTCATAAATGGAGGGATGGGGAAGAGAGCGATAACTCGATGGTAGCCAAGTCCAGCTTGCTTCATGTGCTGCTGGGTTGAAGGTTGGTCATAATATTTGGCGTGCCAAGAAAGGTAGGAGGAGAACAAACATATGTGATGGGATCTGTTTTTATATTATATATTTCTAAATAAAAAACAGCAGAACTGAGCTATACTGACAGCACACTGCAGGTGCACAGTTAAAACATATGTCAGACTTATGTGGAACTGCACGAGAGACAAAAACAACACAAAAAGGCATTATTTTGACTTTGGAGAAGTTATAAATAATAATAACCATCCATTAAAGCACAGAAGTTGCAGTTTAACCACCATGTTCTGTTTGGGGTCAGAAACAACATTATAGTGTTCAATAATATTCACATTTCTGAACCATGCATGCCTATTTTGGTTTACAGCTTCTGGAGTTATACGTTTTGGACCTTCACAACAGTCTGCACAAAATGTTATTAAACGAGATTACGTATACATGGTGAAATTCCTATGAAAGGTTGTATCTCTGTGCAAGAAAAGGTTTGTTCAAGAATATTCTGTGATATTTATGACAATGAAACCTTTGGGTATTTCTCAACCATAAAACTTTGAAAAGTCATGTCTCAATCTACATCTTGGATTTTTCCCCCCCCTCGGAATCATTTGAGTCATCTATTTGATTTATGAGGGACCAAATATACCTTTCATCCATAGACTGAATGAAGTAAAGATACTTTAGTGGATCATACACTGAGCAGTGATCCCTGAATTGCAGTAAAGATACTTTGTTGTCTTGACTGATTTAGATCACAGTCTATTTCATAGAAGTTTATGCGGTAGTGAAGGATTCCCTACGAATACAATTTTTTATTACTGTAATACAAATCTTGACAGAAGATAGATGGTTTGTATGACAGGTTGAATCTCTATTGGTTTGGCTTGCTATCATCCAAAATGATCTCTGTCACACCTGCCAATAATATGTGAACTGGGAAGGTTCACTGGCCTTAATATGTTGCATTGCAAAATATAGCCTCAAGTGCCTTATGAATATTGATACAAATTAATATAGAGTTAAGTGTTGTTTTTCTTTGATTAGTTTCTTACATTGCTTTCATCAGATAAAGACATATACAACTGCAACAGGAAGTTCTAGCATCTTGCAATTCCTAAAAACACCAATCTTATCTAAAATATCTTTATCAGAGCTTAAAAATTAAGCAATTTTGTGTCTCTAGCAAACAACCTCATTTTCATTAACTCATCTGTTATTGGTCATACAAACAGATAGCCCCACCCCAACTCACACCATTGGTTCAGCTATTGTTGCTGGTTGGACTATTAAAACAAACAGCAATGTTTTGAAAGTGTCTTCAAATTGATAATGACTAGTAGTTTCCTACATGTTAAGCTGTGTTATGAGCCGAGATATTTACCATTGAAAAGGTTCAGTTCAAGTTTAATTTTGGGCCTGTGTTTGCTGTCTTTTATAAGTCCCTTCCCTTTGTTCTCTGACCTGGCACTACTGTTACTCTTCTTCTGCTTATCTCTTTCTCTCCCGGTCTCTGTGGGAGCATGTCAGCTTTGAGATGGTGGTTCGCGAAGATACGATGACAGAACAGACAGCATAAAATGGTGCGAGTCGGTGCGTTTGCATATTTGTGTGTATAAATGTTATCCTCCTAATGTCTTCCCAGACCCTGGGGACAAGAAACAGCAAAGTGGACAGACAACAAGGAGCTTCAAGGGCAGGCTGAAAGTCTTGTAAATGATTTACTAAACAGCATCACCCAACTTTTCAGTTATTACAGGTGAAGTGTTGGTGCCGTTATTGGTGACTTTCTTCTCACTTGGGTTTACAGAGTGTGATGAAATTGATTCGACAGCAATAGTGCAGTAACAAACACAAACTTGTGAGCAAACAGTACAAAGCTTGACCCCCCACCCGGCTAGATGCTGTATGTAAAAAAGAAAATGACAGGGGATTGTTAAAGGTTTGGTGCAGAGCAGACGGCTACCCTAGCATTTACAGTTTATTTATTATTGTGAGGCGCTGCAGTCATTTAGAGAGAGCAAAAGTAGATTAAAGTGTCCATTTCTGCAGTTAATGGAAGTGTGGTGTATATTGGGCTGAGATCTGTGAAGTTTCTGTTGTGCTCGACTGAGTCTGACTTAATAATTAATATTATATTGCTGGCAAAGACATCAAAGCCATGCATGTAATGCTTAATCTAATTCAAACTAATTTTAGCTTGGTGAATTGTTGTTGAAATAACCTTCAAGCTGAAGTAGTTGACAAAAAAACAACAGCATCTATTTAGAAAAGCACAGAAATATCATACATAAATTATATACTGAATGCCTTATACAGTGACTTGAATGCACATCTTTTATGATTTTTTAAACTTTTTTATTAGATAAAAAATGTCAATCTGATACACATTAAAGCACAATGAAAATCCTTATTTAAAATGATATTCTTAAATAAAAGTAGGTTATAATATTGTTTAAAATATAATTATAGGATTTTTTTGGTGCACCAAATGAAACTCTAAGAACAAAAAGAGAATAAAGCCCTATGTTTTTTCTAAACTATATGAAAGCAAAGTGAAGAAAAAATGTGTACATATTTTTTTACTTATTTTTATTTATACAGTTTTTTTTTTTCAACTGCTTAAACACATTTTTAGAACTTTTTTTTTAAACTTTACACACAAATCCAAAAATTACAAAATTTATTTATTGCAAAATAAAGCACTGCATTAAAATTATTGCAAACATATCGCAAAAGCAAATATTAGCAAACACCTTTGCCATAATACTGATTCCTGTTAGCGTTGTGCTTTCCAAAAATTCAAAGGCCGAAAATTTGTGTATGGTTTTGCAAATTTGGTGTGTGGTTCTAGTGTTTGAGTGTCAGGTTTCAGAAATTGTGTGACAAGTAAAGTTTTTTTTTGTGCAAGCAATTGAAAAAAACTGTTAAAAAAAAAAATGTGTAACATAACTATTGCATAAAATTTTTTGTAACATAACTAGTGCATTTTACAATTACAAAGAAATGGACAGTTACACATTGAATTAAACATGAACATTTGAAGAAAGGACTAGTAGAGATAGTATTTTATTTTAAAAGAGTCCAGTAATCTTTGATTTGTTTGCGACTCAAAAATATGCACTTTCTGTCTCCCCATCTCAAGCGGTGAGATAGAATAAGAAAGAGAACGAACACAAACCCAACTGAACCGAACAAGTCTACTGATGATTTTGGCTGTTGTTTCTCTGCATGTAATGATGCTATAGTTCAGTGTGTGTTGATGGATGTGTAACATTGTGTAAAGAACCTCAATCTCAAAGGAGAGTGAGTGTGTTGGGATCCAGCACAGCTATATTACTGCTGCAAATCACACTACCTGCAAGAGCTATACCCACTCTTGTGCTTATAGCATGCTAAATGCAGAGGGGAGAGAGAGAGACATAGCAGTTGTGCAGCCATGTAAATGATTGTTATTGATGCATTAGGTGGCCTGTATTTCAGCAGGAGACACCAGCGAATGGGACACAGCAACTGATAAATACTGCATGTGCCTTATGTGGCATCTCTGTCAGAACTTGATAAGTCTATCAGAACTGTGTGCGTGTATGCATTTAAATCAAACGCCTCATGTTTTATTTATAGGACTAACAATATTAGGCAAAGCATTATAATATTAGAATCTGAAGCTTAACTAAAATATATAATCACTCATGTGGTGCCAAATGTATTGCACAAACGTTACATATAGAAAAACATCCTTTCAAAATGTTCAGCTGCTCTACTTTATCAACATTTTTTGCCCTACATTATATATTTACTGTGCCCTGCTTTCCCTGAGGACAACATCAATTATTTCACTAGTTTCTTCTTCTCTCTGCACTTCTTTATGGTATATTTATAATAACATAATTGGTGTAAGCATGTACTGTATATTGTAAGGAGATTTTGTGAGGGAAAATATTTTTTATAATTGAAAACATTAAAAAATAAATAAATAATTGAATAAAAATAAGTAATAATAAATACAAATTTTATAAATAATTATAAATTATATATATGCATATATATATATATACATTTTACATCTCTGAGCTTTTGAAGTGAACTAGCATCCTTGTAAGCATTACTTTTAAGGTATAAATGATGAAAATTTATTAACACTTTTTCCGTGAATTGTCAGACAGAAAAAAAGCAAAATGCTAAACTGCTACTTTACCTTTTGATGTGCTTCAGAGGTGTGATCGGTTATTTCTGAGCAAAGGGCGCTTCACCACAAAATAATTGTCTTTTCCGTGCTTGTGTCAAACCGTGTTACCCTGCATTCCTCAAATGGTCTGTTTGCAGCTGCAGATGGAATGTACAATCTACAGTGTTTGATTAACAATATACATATTTCATTTATTAAACTTTGCTATCTGTGTATTAATTTCAGGTCACATAAATCATGTTAAGTTAGCTATATATTTCAGGCTTTACATGTAGACTGTAGATAATAGGGATTCAATTTCTGCTTTACACAAACAAGAACTAATACTGCATATCAATTTAAGACTTGTAATATCTGTTCCTTTTTCTGTGATGTTGTTTTGTAGTCTCAACAAAATACATTTAGCAGATGTGCATGTTGGTGTAGTTAATCCGACAGATGTTTGCTAGATAACTGTGGAATGTGTTGTACTGTGCTGTCAGGGAATCAGATGTATATAATGCAGTGGTGCAGGTGTTCCTTCCTTTCTTGAATCTTTTAGATTGCTCCTCAGGGAAAATTTAGCTGTTTCTTACAAATGAGTTGCATTTGAATTGGAAACACACCACATAAATAACTTATTCAAATATAAAATGCCCGTTTTGTATTTGTTCATAGCAGTATTATTATAATGAAATCTAAAACCATAACAAGTTACTTTAGTTAAAAGTTACTTAAATAAATATTAGCTGAAATAAATTCAAATTTATAAAAATAATATTTAGATTTAGTTAAAATGTATATACTGAAAAAAAAATATATATATACACTGACTAAGACTAAAATAAACTAATGTAATAAAATTTAAAAAGTACAACAAAATTGCTACAATTATTGAAAATGGTAAATGTAATAAATAAATAATTAAATCAGATTACAAATATTAATAAAACCAGTGTCTTTTAGTACCAGTTTTTAATTCATATTTTGACTAAACATTGAATTAAGATTTTGGATCAGTTTTTATATTATCTTTTTTCTTTTTAATCTTGTCATTTTTATGTTTTTGTCTATATAGTTTTTCAATATTTTTTATTGTATTAGTTTTTATTTTAGTACATAAAGGCAAACATAATTAAAATCAGAAATTCTATCTTGTCAAGCTGAAAGGTCTTTTTTTATTGTATTGTGTTATTTCAGTGAATGTTTTATTTTATTTCAAGCAGTGAGTGTTTTGTATGGTTTTAATTATTTTAGTTTCAGTTTTAGTTTAAAGGGGCATTTACACAACATCGATGCATTTTGACCATTCATTTACATGACAACTGCGTTTTGGGCCCTGAAAATGCAAACTTTTGAAAATGTTTTTTTTTTAAACAATACCATAATCATCTCCATGTACAACCTGAATTCCAAAAATGTTGGGACGTTTTTTAAATTTGAATAAAATGTAAACTAAAAAACTTTCAAATCACATGAGCCAATATTTTATTCACAATAGAACATAGAGAACATATCAAATGTTTAAACTGATAAATCTTACACTTTTAACCACTAAATGAAGCTCATTTTAAATTTGATGCCTGCTACATATATAAAAAGTTGTCAGGGGGGCTACAAAGGGCTGCAAAAGCAAGACATTTTGAAAAAGATGACATCTATTTCAGCAGGACAATGTAAAACCACATACTGCAGCTATTACAACAGCATGGCTTTATAGTAGAAGAGTCCGGGTGCTGAATTGGCCTGCCTACAGTTCAGATCTTTCACCTATAGGGAACATTTGGCGCATCATTAAACGGAAAATATGTTAAAGACGACCACAAACTCTTCAGCAGCTGGAAACCTATATCAGGCAAGAATGGGACCAAATTCCAACACCAAAACTCCAGAAACTCATAACCTCGATGCCCAGATGTCTTCAAACTGTTTTGAAAAGGAGATGCTACACCATAGTAAACTACACAAAGAAAATTTGTGAAAACTGTGACTTAATGTGCATATATACATGTAAACATTTAAAAAATGCAAAGGGAAAACTCTATTTTTAGTACATGTTGTCGTGTAAATGTATTATTAGTTAAGCTTAAAAACCATCATCAAAGACTATAGTAGCATCTTAATGATACTAAAATAACACTGGTTCACAGCCTAACCATCAGTGTATATACATACAGTGCACGTTTCTTATGGGAAGGTGGAGCTAACTTCTGATATGAATCCTAGAAGGTGGTCAGTGGACAGTGGGACTCAGATGCAATGATTTTGTCTTGAACCTCTGCAAGTGTTTGGCCATGTTGATTGGTATCTCTTTGGTGTTTGTGAGGTCATGCACGGCCGAGGGGAAGCTCATCCAGATTCAGCGTGCTGATCCGGGGAGCTAAAGAGGAAGAGGCAGGCCAGGAGGCTGTGGAGCACATCAGCAAGCCCTCTCACACACAGAATAAACACTCTTCATCTTACATGCTTCTCCAGCTGCCCCTCAGCTGCTGTTTCTTACAGCTTTGGGACCTCTCTTATTTCTTCTTTTCCGTTAGGTTCAGCGTCACATAGGCCTGCCTTCTCTTTTTGTACATGCTAACTCAGTTTTATCTTTCTTTATTCTTGTTTATTTTCACTGCTTCTGGTGTTAAAGGGACAGTTCCCAAAAATATGTATTGTCTTGCATCATTTACTCACTCGTAAGTAATTCCAAATTCAAACTTTCTTGCTTCGGTGAAGATGTTTTAGTTTTTTTGGTAGTATCGGGAAATGTGCAGATATATATTTTGGTGTAGTTACTCAGATGTTCGCTTGATAGCTGCAGAATTTACTGCACTGTGCTGTCAGGGAATCAGATGTACAGTACCTTATATTATGTACAATTGTGTATCTATTTAATCCTTTATTGTATCTTCTTAGATTGCTCCTCAGAGCAAATTAGGAATAGGAAACGCATCACGTAAAGGGTTTATTCAAACATAAAATTCAATGCAATACAATTAAATATGTCTTAGGCCATCCCCTGCTGAGACCCAGTTCTTAATTTAGCCATATTGGACATCATCTATTTTTGCCTATATATATATATATATGCAAAAAAAAAAAAGAAAAACAATATTATTATTTCTTTTTTTATTGAGTGGAGACAGGAAGGTAGGGGGAAAGAGAGGCAATGGAATCGGGAAATGGCCCAAGCTAGACTGGACAGGAGTCGTTAACATAATGAGATGTTTAAAAATCTATCTATCTATCTATCCATCCATCCATCCATCCATCCATCCATCCATCCATCTATCGTTCTATTATTCTGCATTCCATCATTCGTTATGGCGTTCTATTGTTCTGTCTATCGTTATATATATTGTTTTTTGCTTCATTTGATTCTGTCTTGCAGTCTCTCCACTGGTGCACTCTGCAGTGAGCTGAATCAGTAATTCTGATGGAACACTTCTATTCATTGTATCTGCACTGACTCATGCATCGGTTACAGTACTCAACAGAACTATTGATTTGACCATGGGCTACATTCATTTGCGTAATGACTGGGGAGCAAAAATAGAAATATCAGTCTATGGCTTTGCTTCAAATGTAGAAAAGCAGGGTCATCTGCACACTCTAATGTCAGTATAATTGTTCTGCACTTATAGCATGCATTTGTTAGCCTCCCCTGTGTTTATGCTGCAGTGTTTCTTTATTCCTGTCAGTGTGTGTGTGTGTAGTGATCGGGGTTATTTGGGTTTGTTTCTCTCTGTCCACTGTAATTGGCCATGTGCAAGAGATGAGCACTATTACTGTGTGCCATAATCAGTATTAGTTGTGCACTGTTATTTTCACATCCTACTCCACTCTGCAATCTATCTCATACACACTCATGCAGACTTATTGCTCGCTCATTCTTTATCATTTAATTTCCTCTTTATGTAAATTATTATCACAAGGCGTTTCTAAAAATAAATTTTTCATCCTCTCTCCTTTGACACACTTTATTTATTTTTGTCTTTCTTTTTACTCCCTACACAGGCAGCTGCATTGTTAGCATGTTGCCAAGCTAATGGCCCAATAGTCTAATAATAAACATTAAAATGCACTGATTTATAAACTTTTTTTTAACTGATACTTTTCAGTACTGAATAAAATATGTTTTATCTGACTACATAATGAAGTTTGCTTTTGAAACTGTCTTTGTTTTGGAATTGTGCCCATGACACCTTAAAATGTTGCCTCCATAAGCAGCTCAACAGATTTTGGAACAGAGCATCTGTCTCTCTTGTTTATGTCAGACTTTTCTTGTGAGAAGCTGAGGTTTCTGCACAGTTGTGAGGATTAGTGTGATACATCAAGGATTGAAAACAGTAGAAGAGTTTGATTAATTCAACTTTGTTTTGTTTTTTCTTCTGCCATCTGGAGCAAGTTGGGATAGTGTTACAGATAAGTGGTCTCACTAACACTGTGTGTGTGTGTGTGTGTCCATGTTCAATTTATATAGATGTCTATAGGAGTGGATTTTTTCGCTCATTAGATAAAGGTCATTATTGGTAAATTTCAAAATGACCTTTCTACCTTTTCTTCTAATTTACTTTCTACTGTTCAACACTGATCATTTCAATATTTATAATGATTTCTGAAGGATCATGTAACACTAAAGGCTGTAGTAATGGCTGCTGAAAAATCAGCTTTGTCATTAAAAATTAGTAGCAATATTTCACGATGTTGTTGTTTTTACTGTTTTTGTTTGAATATTCTTATTTTTTTAAACAGACCCAGCTCATTTACTGTAGTGTAAAGGAGTCTAACAACCATATATTCTCTTATTGATCAAAATCGTTCTTATCTTTCATCTTCTCCACACGCTTCTGTCTCTTTTTCACTGTTGTTTCCTTTTCTTCACATGGTCATACACATGTGCTAGAATTCAAACTTGGGTGCACATTTTTTTAGTGTTGCTTTGAGAACCACAGCTGAAATCTAAACAGAATTATTCATTTCCCTTTGGGTTCTCAAATCATTACATGCATGAGTTCCAGTCTATATCGGCAGTGACAGATGCAGGCAAAGTAATTTGTGGAAGTGCACATAGTGGAAAGTAAGAGGGAGTGAGAAATGCTTAAACAATTTGATTTGTCTGTTCATATTTTGAGCCTGAGCCTGCCCAGTGAAATATGTTTAGCCTGAAGTATGATAAAACTTCTACCCAACCATGTAACCTGGTATAATGTTGTACTACGCATTCTGCAGTCATCCTGAGTCTTATTATCATAATAGCACTAGATTTGATTTTCAAATGCAAAAATTGAAAACAGGTGATGCGTAAATTTAGGAAACAGCCTTGCTATAAAGACACACCTGAAGACCAAACGGGAACAGACTGTTCTTACTTCTCACAAAATGAGGTAGAAACAGCATTACGCTTGATGTACTAATTGCAAATGTTTTAAATACACATAATTTACCCATTTTGCAAACCATCAAAACATATTTCAGCTGAAAGCTAAATTCTAAAACCCTCATATCTGCTAGATTAGACCCAACAACAAGGTATAATTGATCTGATTCTGTACCATCATTCAGGAGTGTAGAAATTATTTAATAATCAATTTACCACTGATTTAATGGATAGTTCCCCAAGAATATAACTTCTGGTATTATTTACTCACCCTCAAGTTGTTCCAAAACAGTACGACTTATTTACTTAGAACACAAGATAAGATATAAAAACTCCAGTGTTGTTCAATTCAATGCGGTACGTTCTTCAAAATATATTTAGTTTTTTTCAAACAAGAAAAAAATATAATACTGGTTTGGAGGGTGAGTAAATGATGACATAAGTTTCATTTTGGGGGGAACTGTCCCTGTATGTGTGTATTTGTGTGTTTGCTGTTAACCAATGCTATGGCAACATAAATATTTTGTTTAACATAGTCATGAGATTTCTACAACTCTTGAATTTTGAATGAGAGACGTGGAAAGAGAAAACCAATAGAGACAGAAGAGTGTTGAAACAAGGCCATAAATCCTCTTCTTACACTATTTGCACTGTATTTCTCCCACTTTCATTCTGTTCTCATTTTGGATACGCATGTGCATGTGCACATTGTGCTTTCATGCTCAGTGACACATGTGGAGGTATTTCTATCCAGTCACGTTCACTTGGCACACTCCTTGCTTTATTAAATGTACAGTGGGGTCTTATTGAATTAGCCGGCTCATTTAGAAGTACTTTGTTGAGCGTATATGTGACTCTGGAATCGCCCAGCTTTTCAATTCAGCATTACTCAAATGTGATTAAACCCTAATAGCAGTTCTTCTTTGAAATGAGGTTGAACTCTGATAATAGGATGTACATCTGTAAAGTCTTCACTGTGCAACTCGTTTTTTGTTTTACAGACTGTCAACCATTTCCCTAAGAAATAGTTTGATCCAGAACAAGGAGGTTAAGTAAGAACACTCCCCCACAGTATTTATTTGGCTAAGTGATCATTTATATCAATTTGTCAAGGCTTTGTCTTGTTTGGTGCAGGAGGCAGATTAAAGTGACTAAACAGTTCAGGGATAGCAGTGTTATTGTTGTACTCAGTATGTATCAGTATCAGCCCTGAAGCTCAACTCTTAACCGAATCCTCTTATCGAAAATAACTTTAAGGGTTCAACTGCACATGTTATTTTATCAAAGATTTACACATGACCAGCAGCAACTGAAAAGCTGGCTGTGTACTCATGTATCGTAATAAATTAAATAACATCCAAAAAATCGTTTTTGGTAGGAAAATTTCTATCATTTTTCCTGAGGAAATTTTGGAAATTGGGAAAGTCTTGGATTGGACATTAGCATGAAACTGAGGGTATAAAATAATGATAACATTGAATAACATTTGTATATAATAATTATTATCCTGTTATATTACACTATTGTTGATCTAGGTATTAAAGTGATAGTTCACCCAAAAATGAAAATACGTCAGAATGCCAGCTCCTGCATTTGCAGAACCACACACATAGTGTGTACTCGTGAACGTGTGGCAAAGACCGACACAGAAGAGAACAAAACGTTGAACAAACTAATTATTTTTGTTTCCTTTGCGCACAAAATGTATTCTCGTAGCTTCATAGCATTACAGTCATACAGTCAATTTTAATAATGTCCTTACTAAACTTCTGGGCCTTGTTGCATTGCTGTCTATGGGGGGTCAGAAAGCTCTCGGATTTCATAAAAAACATCTTAATATGTGTTCCGAAGATGAACAAAGGTCCTGCGAGCTTGGAACGACATGAGGGTGAGTATTAATGACATAATTTTTATTTAGGAATTACTATCCCTTTAATAGCTGCTAAGTGCCCCTTCAGGAGGACCCCTTCATTTCTGATAGAGAACAGTTATTAGCCAACAACATTTGCAGCACAATGGTGTTATCATATAACATCACCAGTCACAACATCACAAGAATAAATATCTTCTCTAGCTCCATGTGTTTTCATGAGTTGAGTTTATGTAGAGTCTCAAGCTGGAGGCCCTTCATTACAGAAAGTAAGCCAACCTCATTTTTCCCATTACATGAGCATGTGATATATGAAATAAAATAAAAGGAGATGATTCTATATCAGGCCTCAATTTCTGAGATGTCGCATAAAAATAATCTGTGATTTGATCATGAGTTTAGTTCTGGTTTGGAATGAGAGGGTTGACATCCTCATACTCTTAGCACAGTTCACTATGTCTGTCTCTTCACAACTATAGCAAATATAATATAAAGATATTGTGGTATTATAGGATAGGTCATATTGGATTGATGGAGTGTCGTAAATGGGACCTCAATCAATGCCACAGGCTTTCTGTGTGCAATATCACATGGATCAATTTGCTTTCCATGACTTCACCCTCCCTTGAGCATATATGTTAGATGCTGAAATGAAAAGCAAAAGAGAATAAATATCCAGCCTAGCCAGCATCAAATTCCATATCTATACTGCACTTCTGCTGACCCTGGATACCAGTGAGTTATTCACAAACTCTCTAAAAACATCATGGATGAAGACAGTAAGGATAACATCTTCTTCAATCAATCAAATAATCCTTGATGAGTAGATCTCTTCTTGAACTTCAATGTAGCATGCACTGCAGTTTAACACAATAATACTCTGCCATCTACAACATCTACAACCACTCTTTGTACATTTGTATTATGTAGTATATTTTGTATTTTATTGCTTTATATAATGTTTATACTACATATAAATGTATACTGTTATTTGAAAAGCGTCTAAACATGTATTTGTTATTTGTTAAACAGATGTATTCAGATGTATGTCAGATGTATTCTGCACTGTCTGGAGCACGCTCCCAAGCTTTTCACTCACCACGGCACACGGCATTGGTGATGTGACAATAAAAGTGATTTGATTAAATTTGTATTTGATTTAATCCACATCCCTGAATCAATTTGGCAGGTTGGCAATAAATATTTTCTTGTGTACAATGTCTTTGAAAATGTCTTTGAGTGGATTATTTTATTTACAGTATTTTTTTGTAGCTATCAGTGTATATATGAATCGAATATATGTGTCATCGCTTATGATCATGATTATGATTCAGATGTGAAGATCCGTTTTTAAACAATAAAATAGTGAAGGAGAAAGGAGGTTTATGTATTTTTAACACAGGAACTGCTCTAAAATGCTCTGAAAATAAATTCCTTTAAGGAACAGTTTCCAGAGGAAGTCTGTCATTATATGCTCACCCTCGTTTCCAAACTGATAGGATTATATTTCTTCTGTGGAGCTGGGTGTGGAAATATTTAGCTGGATGTTCATGCTGCTTTTCCTGTCAAGTTCTGCTGTAAAGCTCCAGAAATGACAAAAGCACCATCAAACTTGTAAAAACAATTTGTGTAAGGTATTTTTTTTATTATATGCAAATGAAAATGAGGTTTAAAAGATTGCCAATGAATAAAGACTTAAATTTCAGAATGCTTCACTAAAAAACGTCTCAGGTTACGTATGTAACCCTAGTTCCTTGAGGGAATGAGACGCTGCGTCGGACGCTTTGGGAACTCCTTCAGCGTGACCACACTCTAAATAACGTGTAATCAGACCAAAGGATGAGCAAGATGTTACGGGTGGGGTGATGTAGAGACCAGGAATCATAAAAACACGTACGGTGGAACCGGCGTCAGCTTCTAGGAATGAAGCAAGCGCTCGCAGTGATGTCGGAAGCGTGGCCCCGAGACGCAGCGTCTTGTTCCCTCGAGGAACTAGGGTTACATACATAACCTGAGACGTTCCTCTTCAGTAACTCGAGCTGCGTCAGGACGCTTTAGGAACGAGATGCCCATGCTGCCATACTTTCAAATCCCTGCCTAGTGTGGAAGAGCACAGCTAGGGCGAGAAAAAGGGGAGCCAGGAGTGGCTAAAGTAGGTGGAGACCACGTCCTGAAGGCCATTCTGGAGAGTGAGCCTTGACCCCCAAGGAGAGGGGAGATCAGAGGACTCGACGCTATGAAATTGCATACTAATCCACCACTTAGCATAAGCTTCTCTGGCCAGAAGTCTCAGCCTCAGCGCACCATGGAGGAAACTTGTAACTATGGGGTGTCTGCCCACTGACTGGCGACCATGAGGGGCGTGGTAGGCCGCAATGGCCGCCACGTGAACCTCTAGGGTGGAATGGGTCAACCCTGTGGAGAAACAGGCCTGCAGGAACTCCAGAACTGTACCAACTGGGCAGTTGAATGCATTAAGCTGGCAGTCTCCAAACAAAGAAGTGAAAGCTTCCACTTCAAAGCGTACAGTTTCCTTGTAGAGGGAGCTCTGGGTTGGAGGACAATCTCAACTACCTCGGTTGAGAGACCGGAAGCTATGAGATTTGCCCCCTTAGAAGTCATGTCCATAACTTCCACCCCTCCGAGCTGGATGAGTCAGAGAGAACCAGAGGGTACAGTGTGTTGTCTCCCGAGTCACAAACAGGTCCACCTGAGCCTGGCCAAACTCTCCAAATTTGCTTTACCTTGGGGTGAAGCATCCACTCCCCGGGCATCGGCCCCTGCCTCGACAGGATGTCTGCTCCCACATTCAGATGCCCAGGAATATGAACTGTTCTCAGCGAGAGGAGTTTGCCCTGGGACCACCCAAGGATCTGGTGCACCAGCCTGTACAGAAGTCACGAACGCAGACCTCCTTGGTGGTTGATATAGGAGACCACCGCTGTGTTGCCGGTGCGCACCAACACATGATGATCTCTTAATTCCGGGAGAAAGTGTTTAATGCTAGAAACACGTCCAGCATCTCCAGGCAGTTGATGTGCCACGTGAGATGGCAACCACTCCACAGATCGTGGACCGAGCGGCCACACATGACTGCTCCCCAACCAGTGAGGGATACGTCCGTTGGCTAGCGTACGCAGCGACAAGGAGCTCCCAGTGCCGGGTCCTGAGTTATGAACCAAGGTTTCCTTCACATGTCTAAGGCAGGAATGCAGCACTGCATGACCTTGAGCATGCAACACGGGTTTCTCCTCGGGGAGAACCTCTTGGTCTTGAGCCACCACTGTAAGGGGTCTCATGTACAGCAGGCTGTACAGCAGGCCACCACGTTGGACGCAGCCGCCATCAGACCCAGCAGTCCTGATACTGCTTGGCAGTGAGTGACTGCCCTTATTTCACCCTCTTGGCTGTCGTGAGGATCGACTCGAAACAAGCTGGGGACAATCGAGCCTGCATCGTGGTCGAATCCCACACCACGCCGAGATGAGTGGTCCTCTGTAATGGAGAAAGCACACATTTTTTGGTGTTTAGTCTTAACCCCCAGCTCTTTCATGCGAGCGAGAACGACATCTAAATGCTCTAATTGAGCTAACATCAACCAATCCAAAAATTATCCAGCAAAAATGATGGTCCGCAGATCTGCCTCCTGCTAGAAGCCTTCAACCCTGGAGCGCGACTCTGACTCCAAAATTCCGGGGAGTACGAGAGTTGAATGAGGAGCTCCCTGAATGAAGAGCTTGAACACGGTGGGGACCCTGCTGACCCCCTCAACTTGACATGAAAAGATTAATAATATGAACCGAGAAAGACCACAATGCACGCGTTGCCTCTGCAACAAGTGAGATATAAAAACAAAATCAATCTCCTTTGAGAAAAAACCTGCAGAAGCGTGCTGTCACTCAAAGGGGGAAGACCGCAGCGTGGGCTTCCGAACCACGAGAGCGCTAGATCTGAGGAATGCTTCGATCCCCGCGATCTAAATCACCGCCATGCCTCAGCAGCAGCGGGACCAGACCGCAAGACCACAGGCACGGACACACTCCTTTGAGCGTGTCCGGCGGGAGCGGAACGAAATGCAGCGGGGAAAAGCACAATCTGCCCCTCCTTTTTCGAGAGAGAGGTGACTGCGCGAGCTCCGCTCCCAGACATACTGCTCATATTGAAATCATTCATAATATGCTTGTGCAATCAACATCCTTGTACAAACAATATGCTGTTCGAAAGCTCATCGACATCCTCCACCTCCTCCTCGGAAGACAGGCGGAGCGTCGAGTCTCGTTTTTCTGGAACTGGTGTGGTTTTGTCTGTGATTCCCAAGAGTTCAGCCGCTTGACCGCCTCGGTGAAAGAAGGGCTGGCACCTGCGAGGAAAACTGGTGAAGGCTCCATCTCAAGAGAATGCTGAAGGCGTTTCCAAAGCGTTCGATGCAGCTCGAGTTCCTGAAGAGGAACTATATGTCTTCAGAAGACCTGTTATATAGTGCAAAGGATGAAGACCTGTGGGTCGAAACGTTGCTATTTATAAATTAATTTGGAGCAGCTTTTTTCAGTGTGCAGACTTCACTTCTTCCTTTCGATATAGCGCAAAGGAACCAATAGCTTTCTACGTCATTCATGTAAACATTTGTTTGAATATACGCAAATGAGATTCTGGAAGTTTCTCAGTGAATAATGGCATAATTTTTGGTCTGTGTCTGCAACCTAGCTGTTTTCGCTCTTGAGTTGTTTGTTTTGTTCTGTTTTGTTTTTTGCATGTTTGGAGCATGACAGTTTGGTCACAATTCACTGTATAACAAAAAGCATGTGTTCCCCAAGAAAAAAATGCAATGACATAAAAATGAGAAAGCGAGGACAATTTCATTTTTGGGTGAACTATTCAAAGCATTTCCCCCAGCTGTCCATCTAGCCCCTAATGAAAATGCCTGAATGAATGAATGAATGATTCACTTATATAGCGCTTTATTGTGTATTGCTTTACACCTGAAGCTCTTCACAGTCATGTGTGTGTGTGTGTGTGTGTGTGTGGGGGTCTCTCCTCAACCACCACCAGACTGAAGAAAAAAACAACATAAAGAGCAGTTTAACGTAAAAGATGTTAGGATGGAGAGTAAATGCTGACCCTTACATTTACATTTATTCATTTTGCAGACGCTTTTATCCAAAGTGACTTACAATTGGGGAATACATAAAGCGATTAATCTTGAAGAGGCAAACAGACAGAGGAAGTGCCCCTAACACCAAGTCTTTAGGCATTCTTCAAATAAATACAAACTAGCAAGGGATGGAGAGAAAGGTAAAGAGAAAGATGAAGATATAGAAAAGGGGAAGGAAATTTTTTTTACCCTTGTCAACTGCTACACATCCTTATCATCACAACAGCTGCACTAAATGATGCAGAAAGAAGAAACCAGAAAATAATAATAATAATTTGTTTCATTTATATAGCGCTTTTCTAGGTACTCTAGGTATCTCCTCATCCACCACCAGTTTGCAGCATCCACCTGGATGATGCGACGGCAGCCATAGTGCACTAGAACGCCCAACACACACCAGCTTACTGGTGGAGAGGAGACAATCAGTGTATGGGTATGAGAAGAAGAGCATTCTGTGGTAATGCGCTTACAAAGGAGCCCAGTAACAGGCTCAAACTTAACAGCCTGTGGAGAGCAGATGGTCTTTTTGCTTTCGCCTACAGCACTCTGAACTCAAAAAACCCAAGAAGATAACAAGAGACAGACAACACTTGTGAACAATGCTCGCAAAGGTCTGACAGAAACCAAGGCGAAAGGCATGATGCATCAAAGATGACAACTATTGTAGGCTCATGGTAATTCTCTGTCAAAATCCTGTAGAGGCGTAAGAGAAACATGGGAGAGTGGCCATTTGGACATGTCACAGCTTGTAATTGCGCAGAGCATGCTGAACGCTCAATTCGCATGCTTGCGCATTTAGAACCCACAACCTGATCTGCGGTCTCTGTGAATGAAGTGCTTGTGCTGGAGTGATGATGATGCAGGCAGGGGATCTTTTTCAAAAGATTTTACAAATTGCCTGGCAACCAGTGATATGACTAGTTCTTTGTGCCATATAGATTTTTATTTATTTAAAAAAAATTGAACTGCAGTGCATTGAGCGATCCTTGCTGAGTATATCTGCTGTTAACCACCTTGATTTTAGATAATGAACCGATCCTGTGGAAAAGAGAGAGCCACAGGAATCTGACCATTAATGGGGTCAAAACTGTCTTATACCCTTCACTCTGTCCTTAGGAATGAGCTGTCAAAGAAGTGCTGGAATTAAGATCTTCTTGCTGCACAGTGAACACAGGGTAGGAACTGTGCTCTCAAACACAATATGGAGCTCTTTGTCTCTGGAACTTTGTGCTGCTATTTGTGTCTGATCTCAGGTGCCTGTTGGTCCTATAGCTTCTCTCACTTAAACTTGTCAAGATCAAGCTCTGGGCTCTTGACCCGTGACGTCTGGATCTAAAAATTATGGTAATGAGTAATGATTGTCATCAGAACGAGCTTCTGTTCAGCCAGCAGTGAATTGTTCTGCCTTTTTACTCTTTTGACCTTTTTGACTGCAGGTCATTGAGCTAAAAAACTGTAAAGAGTAAGCAAAGTAAAAGGCATTGACAGAGACAGTAAAAGGAGGAGAAGATGGTGCGATCCTAGAAAAAGGGAAAACAATATTCCATAAAGAAAAAGATAATGTACTGGCAGAAAATTACCAGTACATTTTCTGTTAAAATTTCCTTCAACATTAAAACTGAAAATTCTGTAGATTTACATTATCTTCTGTACCATAAACGGACAATACGTTATGCTGAAATTTAACGTATTTAAAGCAAATAGCAGCAAATAAATCCAGCACAATATAAAAATTTAACTTGGTTTATTTTTACCTCATGTAAACATTCTTAAAAGAGCATTCAGTAGCTTTTGTTTGCCTTAAACAGGTGATGTGGTGTATGATTGCATCAATTAATTTAACAATATGTAAAGCACAATTGAAAATTCTTGTATTGTGGAATACTTTTTAGTTTTAGTTTTAAACGGCAACAGGAAAAAAAAAGAAAACATGAGCAAGTACATGTACAATATTGGTGTTGCACCAAATAGTGGACACAAAAAAAAACTTCACCGCGAAACAGTCAAGATTCAAAACAGTCAAGATTCAAAACAATACATGGGGAAAATAATACAAAGACAGGGCTGTCATTAATTACAATTGTTATAGTCAAGTGAAACAGTGTTGACACTATTTTCCTATAGGAGAATACATTATTTAAAGGAACAGTTCTCTTAAAAATTTGAATTCTGTCATCAGTTATTAGTTCTTTCATTACCGTTCCAAATCCAAAAGATTTGCATTCATCTTTGGAACGCAAATGAAGAGTATGTTTAATGACATATCTGTGCTTTCTGTCCCTCCATTGACAGCCTATGCAACTACCATTTCAAGGTCTAATAAGGTATAGCTGTCAGATTTCATTAACAAAGGATCTTTATTTAGTGTTCCAAAAATGAACAAAGTCTAACAGGATTGGAACAAGATTTTTCATATAATATTTTGGGTGAATTAACCCTTTAAGCTAGATTACTAACCTCGAATTCATGCTAAATTATCTGCATCTACAATTGACATGGTTCTGCAAAATAAAATGTCATGTACAGCATTTGAAATGCATGTTCAGTCCAAGCTCCATGTTGAGATTTGAAAAAAAGAAGAAGCTCAAATTGTACATTCATTCTCGAAGTTGTTCATACATGAGTCTTGGAAGCGAAGCCATTTGGTTCCCTTCATCTGAACCTTTGACCCTCATTCAGGATTTCTTCACAGGAATACTGGAAATAACAAGAAATTAAATGAATGAAAGTGAAGTACAGAGTAACATGCAGAACAGGTTGAGACTGAATTATCAACTGCTATTACAAATACTTTCTAGTTAAAATTTGTTTTATAATGTGCTAAACTTAAATTTTCAATGGTCTCCAATCGCATCTGTCATGTGATCTTGTCAACAATGTTTTTATGATTTACTTAAAGGGATAGTTCACCCAAAAATAAAAAGTCTGTAATTAATTACTCACCCTCATGTTGTTCCAAACCCGTAAGACCTTTGTTCATCTTCAGAACACAAATGAAGATATTTCTGATTAAATCTGAGAGCTCTCTGGCCCACGGCGAATGAGTGTGGTGCTGCTGACGTAGACCCTGCATGTGCTGCACCTTGTTTACTGGCAAATGAATGCACGCGCGTGGTACTCTCGTTAATAGCGGCAGACTCTCCCAGGAGAAAAGACATCATTGAATAAAGTTGTTAATTTGGTTTTCTTTGCACACTAAAAGTATTCTTGTAGCTTCGTAAAATTACGGTTGAACCACTGATGTCACATGGACTATTTTAACGATCTCCTTATACTACGTTTCTGTGCCTTGACCGTGGTAGGAACCTTGCTGTCTATGGAGGGCCAGAAAGATCTCAGATTTAATCTAAAATATCTTAATTTGTATTGCAAAGATAAACAAAGGTCTTATGGGTTTGGAACGACATTAGGGTGAGTAATTCATGACTGAATTTTCATTCGTGGGTGAATTAATCATTAATCCTTTGATTATTTTCAACTAAACAGCAACACAAAAAATGCTTTATACACAGTTTCATTACATATGTTCCTTACATTTGTATGAATTCCAGCATATACGTGCCATCTCCTCTGGATGTTTTATGTTTAAAATAAATCTAAGAGGATGTGTAGCTCAGCCACAATGGGGGAGGGAAATAATAACTTCTTGAATGACAACAATCTGGAATCACCAATAACAATAAACAAATAAGAAAATATAAACAACACATTGTAAATTCAGAAAGCCACTCCAAACATTGATTAAATCTTTCCTACACAAACAGCTTCAATAACAAAGTCAACTAAATAAACGACTCAGTGACAGATTTTTTGTCAGTATTGAAGAAGAAGAATAGTTTTTTATTTGTCACATACACAATTATACAGAGTATAACCAGAAGTGAAATGTGTTCTCTGTATTTAACCCATCCAAGTGCACATACACTTGGAGCAGTGGGCAGCTGATGCTGCAGTGCCCGGGTTCGGTGCCTTGCTCAAGGTCTCACCTCAGTCATGGACAAATTCCTGCCGGAGCCGAGATTCAAACCCACAACCTCGGGTTACAAGTCCAACACTCTATCCATTAGGCCACGGCTGCCCCCTAACGAGTAGCATCCCTAATGAGGTTCCCTATGATGTTCCCTAATGAACATCCCTAATGAGTAGCACAATTCAATTTGAAAATGTAATATGCAAAATAGCAATGCAATATGTAAAACGGCAATGCATTTCTGTATTTAAATTAGCATTTTACCATACGTAAGTGTAACATTTAGTGCAAAATGAAAATTCAGTTATATTATTTACATTTTGTCGTTTTCTACATTAGTTTTAATATGCAAATTAAAAACATATTTTATTGCTTTATAAGTTGTACAATGTTAATGAAAATGTATTACCCAAATTGATTAGATATATTTAACATGTCCAAGCAAAAACTGTAGAAAAAATTATAATTTAAATGCTGTTTTTAAATGCCCTTTAGACTTAGGGGTAGGACATTTGGGATTGCATTTTCATCATAATACTGCTTGATAATTGTAGCAAAATGCAGTGAGAATTTCAAAATGCATTCTGAGCCAAAGGTGCAGCAAAAGGATAGCAAAACTGTGGTTTAAATGTCTTTTATTTTTCTTACATGCATTGACACTTACATATAACATGTTTCAATAGCATTTTCATTTAGTACCCCGCAATGAATATATTTTAAGTCAATGTGAATAGCATTTGGTTGACTGCCACTTGACAATTTTTTATTTTTACATAGTTTTGTGTGCTTTTGTCCGTGTGAGTGAGAGAGCGAAACTAAATCCTCTCCTGATCGTGCTGTCTGAAGCGGCATTCTCTGTGTGCATGACATGTGCATTCACAGACAGTGTGCCAGTAACGTTAACAAATTAACTTCTCATTTGTGTGTGTGTGTGTGTGTGTGTGTGTATAACATAAACAAGACAATAAAAAGTCTAACCTACCTCATTTGGTAGAAAAGGTGATTGAAGAATTGAAAAGGTGATTGAAGAATTCTGCGATGTCAGATCTTCACCTAATGCTGGGTACACACTAAAATATTTTTACATTTTATAAGATCTTCAAAATGTGAGAGACCACAAACATGAGGACAAAAAATCCTAGATTTAACCGTTTTGCTCCTATAGTGTGTGGTGTGCCGCGATGTGACAAAGACAGCACACCACACACCAACAGATTTTCAATCAGAGAGACTGTAAATCAAGAAAATCACGCAGAATCTCTCGAGATTTTTTTTATTGCAATTTTAGAACAAAGAACATACAAGGGCAATAACATATAAATTGCATCAAATACAATAATAAACAAAAAACAATAAAAAGTAAATAAATAAAATAAAATAAAATACAAAAAGGAAAAACAATAAGAAAATTACATTTCCTTAACAAGTATCAATAATTGCAAATAATTCAAAGAATAGATTTAAAGCTTTAAAGGAATGGCAAAGTCCCAGTCTTTGGTAATGGCAGGAAGAAATTGCGAGTATAGTGTCTTTTTTATTTTTTATTATTGAACATAAACAAAAAATAAACTGTTACAGCTCAAAACAGATTACAACATTATTACAACATTAAAATTAATTACAGATTACAACATTAAACAGATTACAACATTAAACAGATTACAACATTAAAATTATTTCTCGAAGGTCATTGCACAGAATTATAATGCCCCTGCAGCCCTATTTTCAACAATTAATAGACTTCTCAATCCGGCTGGATGTTCTACTTTGACCCCCTCTTTGGAGGTATGTGAAATGTTTCAAACATTTTTTGTGGAAAAAGTAGAAAATATTAGAATTAGTCTGCCTATATCCTCAGCTGAGTCTGTGTTGCCACCAGCGTGTGTAAGGAGTTTTGAGCTGTTTGATCAGGTGTCTCTGGCGCAAGTTATGGATGTTATTATGCATTTGAAGCCTACATCTGGTGGTTGTGATGTGGTTCCTTTACGTCTTCTGAAGGAGATGGTTGATGTTGTTGTGCCGAGTATTACCTCTATTGTCAACTGTAGTCTTCATAATGGAGTTGTTCCAACAGGCCTTAAACAGGCGGTTATTCAGCCACTTCTCAAAAAGCCTAATTTAGACCCTCTAGAACTGAATAATTATCGGCCCATCTCAAAACTACCATGCCTAGCAAAGATTTTAGAGAAGGTGGTTTATTCCCAGTTAATGTCATTTTTAAGTAGGTTTGAGATTCTAGACAAATTTCAGTCTGGTTTTAGAGTAGGTCACAGCACAGAGTCAGCACTTTTAAGAGTCGTTAATGACCTCCGTGTAATCAGAGATGCAGGTAATGCGGCAGCTCTGATTCTATTGGATTTAAGTGCAGCTTTTGACACAATAGACCACGTGATTCTTATAAAGCGTTTGTCCCATTTAGTTGGAATTCGTGGGACGGTTTTAGAGTGGTTCAAGTCTTACTTGTCACATAGATCATCCTCTGTAAAGTTTGGTAATTTTGTTTCATCGACAGTGCCTGTAACTTGTGGTGTCCCCCAGGGTTCTGTTATTGGCCCTATTTTATTTTCATTGTATATGCTGCCCCTTGGCTCAATTTTTAAAAATACGGCCTGTCACCATTTGTATGGATGATACACAGATCTATTTACCGTTGAGAGTAGGAGAGAATAATGGTTCAAACTTACTACTTGCATGTTTAGAGGAGGTTAAGAGTTGATGACTCAAAATCTGCTTCAGTTGAATCAGAGTAAAACTGAGATTATGTTTTTTGGCCCTGTTAAAGGATGTTTAGATAGGTCCACATATCTGGGTTCTTGGTCCGATTATTGCCATGAACAAATAAGGAACTTAGGTGTGGTGTTTGACCCAGAGCTGAAATTTGACAAGCAGGTTAATGCTGTAGTAAAGAGTTGTTTTTTTCAGATCAGGTCTATTGCTCGACTAAAGCCTATTCTGTCAAGAAAGGACTTAGAGAAGGTTATTAATGCCTTTGTTTTGTCACGTCTGGACTATTGCAATGTGTTGTATGTGGAGTCCTGCCAGACCAATATTTCACGCTTGCAATTGGTTCAGAATGCAGCAGCTAGGCTGCTAGTGGGTGCTAAGAAAAGTCAGCATATCTCGCCTATTTTAGCTTCTCTCAAATGGTTACCAGTGAACTACAGGATAAAATATAAAACTCTTTTATTTGTTTTTAAAGCAGTGCATGGGATGGCTCCTGCTTACGTGTCTGAGCTCATTGTTGTTCGTCAAGCACCTAGGTCTCTAAGATCCAATAATAAGTTATTGCTTACTGTCCCTCGTACTCATTTAAAGTCAAAAGGGGATCGGGCCTTTGCTGTTGCAGGGCCGAAGCTCTGGAATAGTCTTCCTCAGATACTCAGAGAGGTTTCGACTTTGAATGTTTTTAAAGTTGAAGTCAAAAACTACCTCTTGTCCTTAGCCTTTGAGAGTGTGGGCTAGTTTTAGCTGTTTTAGCTGAATGTGTGTTGTTTAAATTTTGGATTTTAATGAGTGTTTCTTGATTGTATAGCACTTTGGTCTGCAGGTGCAGTTGTAAAGTGCTTTATAAATAAAGTGAAATGAAAAAAAAATGAAATGAACAACAAAACTAGATATAGCTTTGATATAAACAATATACAACGATCTTGAAAAATAACCAAAAAATAAAACATTAAGCCTTAACATATATATTTCCCCAAACATTAATGGGGAAATATATAAATTACAATAAATACAATTTGAGAAAAAAATTAATAAATCTCTCCCGCGATGCTGCGCCATGACTGCATTTGTTATGCTTCCGTTGTTATGGTTTCGCTTCACATGATGATCTGCAGATCGAACGCGCATTTGTCCTCGGTGTCCCCCACATAGCAGGATTTCTGATCATGTTGAATATTTACGATTCGTGATCGGGGCACCTCCGACGTTCTTCCAAGCGGATTCAGTCACTCTAAACACACCTCACAGGAAAATCTGATAAGATAACCTTTAGATCCTCCAAGATAATCGGCATATTATCTAGGATTGTCGAAATCAGCCCAATTATCTTGTGGTGTGTACCAAGCATTAAGTTAGTCGTATCTTAATCTCTTTTAAATAATAAAGAAAAAGTTGTAAATGGTGTATTTTCTTGACAATTGCTCTACCAGCTTCTGTTAAAGGCATAAAGCGCTCTAAACACAGTTGCACCTCACCTCAGATTTAAGGTTATTACAGCTGCTTACATCACCTCAGTAATATGCCGGATGCTTGAAACAACACGTTCAGTAACAAAATAACAAATACACCGCATCAAAACAATTAAAAGTAGCATTTAAAAGTGAGCACACTGTAACACGTACCTCCACGTTGAGTAAGATGTGACCGTGTGCTGAAAATGTGAATACGATGGCTCCGACAATCAATTGCCAAACAAGCCAGACAACAAATAAGTTAACGTTACAGTTTGTTACATTTTACAAAAAATTTTACCACAGAAATGTAAGAACTGTTCCCCGAACCCGAAATCCGACAGAATTATGACTTTTATTTTATTTTATGGTGAACTATCCCTTTAATAGGACTTTTTGTTAAATAAAATGGTAAAGAATGGAGAAGTTGATCAAATAGACAGAATAGTTGAACAGAGTCAGGGGGTCAGAGGTGAGGATGAGTCATTCATAGATGAAAGGAAACAAAGTCATTAGCACAAAGGTCAAAGGAAGAGAACAGAGAAACACAGATGAACAGAGCCAAACAGAGGGACAGAAATAGCACTGACAGACTAAAGGGAAAAACAGAAGGGATAAATAAGAATGAGACAAAGTGGGCTTGCAGTGGTAAGGATGGAGTGAGCAGCAGGTGGTCCCGGCATCCCTTTTTCCTTTTCTGACAAGTCATGCCCCTTGTCAAGTATGATGTTATGTTGGGCAAGGTCTGAGACCTCTTTTATTCAAGAATGATTGCAGACCCAGTCTTTCGTCATCTCTTGCTAGTACTCTCTGTCTCTCTCCGTCCGGCAAAGGCCCTCAAACAAGCAATTAAAATCGATCCCTTTTATTCTCGCAGAGCTTGCTTGCAGAGATCTGGGTAAGGGAGTCTGCAGGACTGAATTTCCAGTCAGTGGTGAAATGCTATCACTTTATAGTCTCACCAATCGGCTTTAGACTCAAGGACACAATATTATTTCACAGGATAAAAACTCATTTCCAATTTTCAATCTTCAAAAGAAAACTCTGTTACACAAAAATATTGGTGGTACTACGGTACTCGTGATAATATTAAATGGAAATGATCAAATACTATGGTACTGAATGCTTATCATAAATGATATACTTTGGTATTTACAGTGCTCCATGACACTTTAAAGTATAGAATTGCACTTTTGAATTGTCCATCTCAGTAATTAAATTGATTGAAATTAATAATCATGATTACAATATCAGGGCAAGTGACTGAAGGTTATGATTTCTGTCACAATCATGCAGCTCAAATCTTAAGCAGCAGTAATGGAAAACTACTGATTCAGAATGATTGGCATTAGTATGCAGAACCAAAAGACAAAAGAGGGGAAAAAATACTTTTTATTATAATTTTTTCAGAGGTTTAAGATTTAAGACTGACAAAGAGTGAAACCAAGTGCTACGGATTGCAGGGTATTTTATTCTAGTTTACAGTTCACTCATAATGTGACAACCTGAGCCTGCTATTGACATTTCTTTGTAATCTCAGCTGTTTTCATTAGCAAGATGGTGTTCATGTTCATGTCTTCATTTGCCCTGAAAGGAAATTACTCTACTAGAGCACAGACCAGTCCAAAATAAATAAATAAAATAAAAATAGAATAACCTATCAAGAAGTGTTTATCCCTGTTTCTGATGGCTGTCCTCCCGTGGGTATCTGTGTCTGGGGAACTAATGCAATTCCATTGAGTCACTCTATAATGAGACTCCAATGTCTGATCTCCTTTCAAAGGAGCAGCAGATAATCAGGCTGTTTGTAAGCAAATTACGGCACGACAGAGAGTGCTAACAAATATTGCCATAAAAGTGAAGTGCTTTCTCACATTATTCATCGTCATCCAGCTCACGTAAAGCTGAGTTACTGCCTGTCACCCATAGCAGTCACGATTCAAGACCCTATCTATCTATCTATCTATCTATCTATCTATCTATCTATCTATCTATCTATCTATCTATCTATCTATCTATCTATCTATCTATCTATCTATCTATCTATCTATCTATCTATCTATCTATCTATGCAGTATACAAAAAAAAACAACAACAACAAAAACTTTTGAACTCGAGAGCATTAATATAGTGTAAATCTGTATTCTTCATATGGCTGCAATTTTCTTCTTGGAAATCAATATGAATCTCAGTTACCCCATTATGGCGGAATCTGACAAGCTCTGTAATAACATTTGAGCATTTCTACATCCCTGCTAGTTCCATGAGCACATCTTATTAAATTTAGTAGATTTCCACATCTCTCATTTCTGCATTTATTGTTTTTTTATTTATTTATTTCTGCAAACATTGTTTTCCATCTGCCTAAAGGTGAAGAGTTGGGCTGTGGCTGACTGCAGGTGTGCTAAAGAGAAGGGTGTTGTGTCTCTGTGCATTGCATGCTCATGTGGGCACGACAGCAGGCACCGTTGATCACACAGCTGTGCCTGCCTGTCCCATCAGCCATCACTTTAAGCAGAGTGTTCTGCCTCTTCCTCATCTATCATCTATCTGTTCGGTAAGAAAAAAAGGCTTTTCATTATCGCTTGATATTGTTGCGGAGGGATGTTGCATTCATTCATGCAATTTGTGTATTGTTCCACACGGCCACTGTGTTGGCGAGGTGAACGCTTTGAGCTGTCTCTGTGAAGAGAGGTATTGTAGTGGGTTTTAAAGATGATTTCTCTTTAAGGTCAAGTGGATTTATAAATGTTAGATGGCTTTAACATATAATGCAGCTTCCTAGTACAGGCTTGTTCTGTAAGGCAGTGCTCAGTACACGTAAATAATACTGCATGCTTCTTTTTCCACAGCAGGTAAATATTTCTGCCTGTGTTGGGGAAGCCACTTTGAAACTATAGCTTCTGAAGCTACAAGTGACTAGTACTTTAAAGAAAGTAAACATATTTTGAAAAAGACAAAAAAGAGCTGCATGAAAACAAAAAGAAAATAAAACAATAGAAAAAGAATGAAATGGCAAGCTACATCAAAGGCATGCAATATTCTATGTATGAGTATATATAATATTTTTATATTATATAAATATTGGATGATTTTTTTTTTTTTGATTTTCTGCTACATATAAGAGAGGAAGTGTGTGTGTTTGTTTACCTCAGCTAATTCTTCATCATTGAAGTTGTATGCACAATATAGTGTGACACTTGGTTGTGCTACAGTGTTTTTCATTGGATAAAGTAGCTTGTTACTGTAAAAGCTACTGTATACATTTTGAAAAGAATATTGAAAATAATAAAAAATCTTGAAGTTTGGTTCATTCAATTCAATATGTTGTACTAATAATATGATTTGTATATAAAAATGTATTAAACTAGAAAAAAGAAGCATTTCCTTTGATAAATAGAAAGTAAAAAAGAACAGCAAAGGATTTATTTGAAATAGAATATATTGTAACATTATAAATCTCTTTACTTTACTTAATTACTAATTAATTTACTTAAAACAATTAAAATGCAATAAAATAAAATAAAAAATAACTGTCCCCAACCCTTTAAATGGTAGTTCAAAGTAAGTTTAAAACATTATTGAAACTATTATAATTTAAAAATAAATAACAAGTGCTGGTGTCATTAAAGCAAGCAAATAAATTAACAAATAAATAAATAAAAAATCTGAAACTTATGTTAATTTCAGCTAATAATACTAATTTGTATCTAAAAATCAATTAAATAAAAATTAAATATATATATGTTTGTGTACGCATTTCTATCAGAGATTTGTATCGCCATATATAAAGTGTGATAAAATGTGGAAAGGTAGCATCTGTAATGCATTTACACATGACTACTCTGGGATTTAGTGGCCCCTTGTTCTAGTTGGCTTCACCCCCTCTCCCCATCTAATTGCCCATTTCCTCCCATCACACGTTTTAACTTCTCCCTGTCTCTGTAGTATTCCTTGTCCACCCAGTATGGCAGCTCACCTGTGATACACAGACACACTCATGCACCTGTTTCACTTTTCCCCCATTTATTCCGATTTGGGAGTGGGGGGCGTGTGAGTAATGCGGACCACTTAATGTAGTGGCTGTACTCAACCTGCACTGCATTTGCAGCTGTTAAAATGACAGGCAGGCTCCTGTGACTCCAGCTGCTCTCCGCTCTGAAAAAAAAAGAACAAAAAAAAAGAGGCTGGCTAGGAAGGAAGAAGAAAATGACAGCGAAGCAACTCGATGCCGAGAGGCTGACAATGAACGATGGAATGATGAATGACAAAAGAGACAGAGAAAGAAAGAATGAGAAGAAAAAGCATTGCGTTATCCATTACTATAACGATTACTCGCGGGCAGGAGTGCGCTTCCTCTGAAATGCATATATCTAGCTCGGAAAAGACAATTAATAATTGCAGGGCGTCTCGTTATAGGACCACATGAAACAAGCTGTGACCTACTTCTGGGGTGTTGGCATGTAGGGGATGATGGGATTGATGAGAATTATATCACCTTCATCTTTTGATCTTTATGAAAAGCCATACAGATGGAGATGTGCTGCTGGACAGAGATGAGTGCTGACGTAGAAATACACACTAGGGTATGTGCTCTTGAGAAGCTCTCTTTGGACGAAACACAGTGGTTAGACTGTCAAATTACATAGATCTCAGAACTAGAGCATATGCTGAAAACAGATGTAGGCCTCTTCTTCTCTCCATTTTACCTGCTCTGTGCCATTCACATGTACATATGCTTTTCATCACATCAGGGAAAGTAGGTTGCCATATACGTATCTATTTGAGTAGGGGCTTGGTTATATATCAGTTCAAAATTAATCTAAATCTAGAATGGCTTCTCAAATTGACATCGTGTAGCCTTTTTTTCTGAGGCTGGGTGCTGAGCGATCAAAACTCAAAGTGATAGCAATGTTGAATATGTTTTGGGCTTCCTATAATAGAAATAAAACCATAACAATGATCTCAGTTTTCTCACAAATAGTTCTTACAATTTTCCTCAATAAAATTGACAAAAATGTTCAATATAAAGCTTATACAAATTTGTGACCATTTTCAAAAATCTACGGCTGAAATAGTTTTGGGGGGTTAAAATCATTGACCAAAACATTGACTTTTAATTATTGTTTTCCGATGGAGAATTTTAAATCTGTCTGTGTCTATTTTGTGCACACAACATGGATAAACTGCAACAGATAAACATGTTAGCTGGAATAACAAAATCTATTTCTTGTGTTTCTTAAACACAAGAATCACGATTTTGATTCAAGATCTTAAATCAATATCAGTCTTTTTGTATATGCTATTTTCTGTTGATGTGTCCACCCTTTCCCACCTTTCAAATTAGGTTAATTTTAAAACAAAATACACACCATGAATATGGTTTGACACTTTTTAATGTGACGTGACAGATCACTGTACAAATTCAAGCAGCATGTGAATCAGTCATCTCTTCCTCCTTTTTACTATTAGTTATAGCACTAAATAATCATGAATCAATATCAGTGCACACAACGGGAGGAACGAGGAACATGGAGACGAGGATTGAACTCAAATTTTTAACAGTCTTTAATAGACAAGGCAGGGCAAGACAAGGCAGGGCAGACACACATGCACACCAGGAGTAAAGAGTAAGACCAGACCAAGGAATTCAACAGACAGAACCTAATATACACAGGTAAATTAATACACACAGCTGGACAAAATCATAATCACATTTAACAAGGACAAGAAAATAACCACATATGGACACAAGAGGGCGGGAAACACACGGCACCCACAACACAGGACTGACAATCAGTAGGAATGTTGAAAGAAATGTTAAAATGTATCATGTTGCTCAGTCACTTAATCAGTGTTTCAACTGCAAAAGATGTCAAGAAAACATCTTGTAAACAATACGTCACATAGCAATATATTCACCTCAGGAAAGCCATTCAGTGTTCATAAACTCGATAGTCTGCTAGAAAAATAACTCTAGAGAGGAGTATTTTGTTAAATATATGCACTGTATTACATGTATTGTATTATGACATATTATCCAATTGTCTTTATTATTTCATTGTATTAGTATTTTGAATAAATCTTTATTATTATTATTTTTTTTGTATTACAGGCTGTAGTAGTCTTTATTTACTTATTTAGAAATTGTTTGGATGTCTGGTTTCTACAACTTTTACAAATAAATATGTTACATTTATTGTGATTTATTTATTTATTTTAAATGTTTTTATTTTTTACTAAATCATCCAGCACTTCCTATACTGTATGTTTATTAACTGAAGAAGATATTTGGGAATGGGTCTGAGTGTTTTTGTCCATACTATAAAAATCAAAAGGGTCAAATCATGTTTATCTTTCATGTTCGAAGAAAACATAAGTGTGAGTAAATTATGAGAGAATTAAATTTTTCGGTGAACTAACTGAGAAAAACTGTGTAGCCTGAATGGTACTGTAAGTCGCTTTGGATAAAAGCATCTGCTAAATGCATAAATGTAAATAAGTCTAGTTAGAAATGTGTTATTTTTTGATGGAAAACATTTTTAACACTGAATAAATCCTCACATTAGCTTTAATGAGGAATAGACCACATGTTTGCTCTCTCGTTTTCACTCTCTCTGGTGCATCTGATCTGCGTTTGGTTAGAAATAAGACATTCAGCACAGGTGTAAAGCTTTATTACAGCCTGAGGGCACATACGTTCAGGCCCTAATAAAACATATTAGCACAGCTGTGTGTGTGAGAGGGTGTACTTTAAGAAATAGAGGAAGGCCCCAGTGGTCCATTTTCACATTCGTACTGTGAAAATGCTTTATAAAGGTGTTTGCAGATAAAAACTCCTTCGAATTTTGACAGTGGTGCAGTCTTATCGTCATCTCGTCTTAACACTCCTTAGAGCTCAGCCTAAGAATAGCATCGTGAATCTGGAAAGCAGAACTGACAGCTAATGTGTTTTTCTCATCGTAAGCAAAAGTGGAGCTCTTTATCACCACCTCAGTCAGCATAATCATTATGATTATAAAATTAATTGAAGGTGAATTGTTTCCTCTAAAATCATTGCTTATGTTTATTGTTGTGTAAATCCCCCCTCATTAATATGCACCTTGACGTTGTACCAAAGTGCTTTTATTAGACTTTGTATGTCTAATCTGATCTGGTTCATTTATCTGTAAAATTATCTTAAATAACTTCTAACGTTATCTGCAGTTGGATATGCACTACATCCACTGCACACAACAGATTAGTTAAGCTAGTTTTTGTAGTCAATATTATTAAATCCACCCATCCATCCATCCATCCATGACTTAACTTAAAGGAAATTGAGGAAACCCGTTGCCTTAAAATTATGAAGTAAATAATAATTAAAAGAAAACATTTAGGTGAACTTGTCAGTTCAGTTAAATGTTTCTATTTATTATTATTTACTTAACAATATTAAGGCAATGGTTTCCTTCAATTGTTATTTTAAGTTAAGTCAACTTATCACTTTTTACAGTGTATCCATCCATCCATCAATCTATCTACTTAGCAAAAATGTACTTGCCAGCCACTGTTTAACATGCATTCACTGTTGTATAGAAAAAAGAGCAGCTTAAAAAAAAAAACACTTGCTGAAATATATGAATTTTGAGTGAATTAAAGTTCTCTAGATGATAATAGATCTTGCCTTCCCACACTGAAATATAATTGTACCAATGTTCTGCTCTACATGAATATTAAATCTCAAACATATACGAGGAGAGACTGATTGTAAAAGTTTAACTATGAATATTATATGACACATCTTTGAAGATTCACAAAGAAAATGTTCTTAGTTGTACACTCTGTAGTGTGCTGTGAGTGCGCCGACAGAGAGAAACTGTTCTGATTGGCTGTGGTTTGACTGAATACTTAGCAATGAGCGTTGTTCTTTTTTAAAGCTTGAAGAAGAAGGTAGGTTTACTTGTGCCTTGTCAAAGGCCTATATATTTAAGAGCACAGCATTCACTGAACAAGCATTCATTCACAATATGACCGTCTCTTTTGACCTCTCTTCTGTCAATTCAGACTCGTCTATGCCATCACATTCTCATTGTCTGAATTCACTCTGCAGCTTTTAAACATGACCCAGACAGACTTTATATATTTCTATATTTCACCTTTTTCTTCGAATGCTATAGTGTCCTCCATTTCATTTCAATAACTATCCCCCTACAGCTTTTACCCTTCACATCATCTCAGTCTCTGCTTTAACGATCTGTTGAATTCACATTCCCTCTTTTTTTTTTAAATTGCTACCTCCGTGTAGAATTATATTATGCTGTATTCTCACCTGTGCTTGTGTGATGGAGCATATCTGTCATTGGTTGGTCTCTAGGGGCCTTTCAGTTTCTTCACAGCTCTTGCCTTTCCTGCCTCTGAAATATTTTCCTGACAAGCATGTTGTTGTGTAACATCATCTTGCCCTATTGACCCTCTCCTATTATTTCTGACACATAAACACAGTTGACATAACTGCGCTGATACTCTACACACAGCCATAGCCACTGTATATGATTGAAACTGGTCTATGGGTTGATATGATATTAAATTATTTGTAATATTTACTCCAAACAAACAAATTAATAATATTAATACTAATTATTATTAATATATATACTATTTATAATACTATTTGTTTATGTTACTATTTTTTGTGTTTATGTTACTTCTAAGAGTACCACTTTTTATTTTATTTTATACCATTTTTTTTTTCTAATAAAATAAATAGTTTAATAATAATAATAATAATTAGTAGTAGTAGTAGTAGTCATATTATTATTTTTAAATACAGGTGCATCTCAATAAATTAGAATGTCATCGAAAAGTTCATTTATTTCAGTAATTCAACTCAAATTATGAAACTTGTGTATTAAATAAATTAAATGCACACAGTAGTTTAAGTCTTTGGTTCTTTTAATTGTGATGATTTTGGCTCACATTTAACAAAAACCCACCAATTCACTATCTCAACAAATTAGAATATGGTGACATGCCAATCAACTAATCAACTCAAAACACCTGCAAAGGTTTCCTGAGCCTTCAAAATGGTCTCTCAGTTTGGTTCACTAGGCTACACAATCATGGGGAAGACTGCTGATCAGACAGTTGTCCAGAAGACAATCAATGACACCCTTAACAAGGAGGGTAAGCCACAAACATTCATTGCCAAAGAAGCTCACTGTTCACAGAGTGCTGTATCCAAGCATGTTAACAGATAGTTGAGTGGAAGGAAAAAGTGTGGAAGAAAAAGATGCACAACCAACAGAGAGAACCGCAGCCTTATGAGGATTTTTAAGCAAAATCGATTCAAGAATTTAGGTGAACTTCATAAGGAATGGACTGAGGCTGGGGTCAAGACATCAAGAGCAACCACACACAGACATGTCAAGGAATTTGGCTACAGTTGTCGTCAGAGCCGTCTTACCTGGGCTAAGGAGAAGAAGAACTGGACTGTTGCCCAGTGGTCCAAAGTCCTCGTTTCAGATGAGAGCAAGTTTTGTATTTAATTTGGAAACCAAGGTCCTAGAGTCTGGAGGAAGGGTGGAGAAGCTCATAGCCCAAGTTGCTTGAAGTCCAGTGTTAAGTTTCCACAGTCTGTGATGATTTGGGGTGCAATGTCATCTGCTGGTGTTGGTCCATTGTGTTTTTTTAAAACCAACGTCACTGCACCCGTTTACCAAGAAATTTTGGAGCACTTCATGCTTCCTTCTGCTGACCAGCTTTTTAAAGATGCTGATTTCATTTTCCAGCAGGATTTGACACCTGCCCACACTGCCAAAAGCACCAAAAGTCTGTTAGATGACCATCGTGCTTGACTGGCCAGCAAACTCACCAGACCTGAAACCCCTTGGAGAATCTATGGGGTATTGTCAAGAGGAAAATGAGAAACAAGAGACCAAAAAATGCAGATGAGCTGAAGGCCACTGTCAAAGAAACATTTGCTTCCAAACCACCTCAACAGTTCCACAAACTGATCACCTCCATGACACGCCGAATTGAGGCAGTAATTAAAGCAAAGGAAGGACCTACCAAGTATTGATTAAATATACAGTATATTAAAAAAAAATAATCAGAAGGCCAACAATTCACAAAAAATAATTATTTGTATTGGTCTTATGAAGTATTCTAATTTGTTGAGATAGTGAATTGGTGGGTTTTATTTAAATGTGAGTTTAAATCATCACAATTAAATGAACCGAAGACATAAATTACTTCAGTCTGTGTGCATTTAGTTTATTTAATACACGAGTTTCACAATTTGAGATGAATTACTGAAATAAATTAACTTTTCCATGACATTCTAATTTATTGAGATGCACCTGTATGCACCACATTTATTTTTATTTAATTTTACATTCAATTAAATGTACACTTTCTTTTTCTAAAATTATTTTAAACTTATATTTTTCTAAATATTTTATTTTAATTTCCTTTAATTTGCTAAAAGTCATGATATTATTCTCCTTATTTTTAACCACTTTATAAAATATGAATCCTTTTTATGTGCTGCATGTTATAATTTTTTAAGAGGGCTTGACAAGTGCTGGGAGAGGGTATGAACTTTCAGATATATTTTGCGCAGAGCCTCTTGGTATTATGGGATTAGATTCTGGTTCAGTGTTTGGAGTGATGGGAGATATTTAATCATTTGCTTGCCATGTTTCTGGAAGCCAAAGGCATGATGTCAGTGTGTTTGGTGGACTTATGCAGCTGGTAAGATCCTAAATGTCTGCTATTTATCTTGTATATTCATATTCATAAACTAAGGTTGATATTTCATTGATGGGCAGGAACAGGATAACGCTCAGCATGTTGCCTTTAATCTGCTGGTTGTCATTACCTTACACATAGTCCAACAAGAAACACAGCTCTCTTGTGCCTCATTCCTCATCCTCTATAAATGAGACAGCTCATATTAAAGATAAGCCATTAAGTCAAGATGAAGCCGCGCTGACAGATCTATGTCTGCGTATGTGTTTGTGACCGAGAAAATAGCAGGCACTGGCAAGCAGGCTGTGATTGGATGGAAACTGTGTTCACAGGATGGATGTGATAGGAAGAGTTTGTTCTTCTCACTTTTAATTAGTGCTGACACGAATCATGTGTGGTTGAGAGGGAGATAATGAGAACATGGCAGAGCAGAGAAGAGCAAGAGGTGCCAACACCGCAACTTCCTGTTGTGCCAAAACTATCCAGCAAACAAATCTGCAGAGGAGGGCTGTAAATGTAATCCATTGCTATACTTAAGTTTTATTTTGGGGACGTTGTACTCTTGAATACTATTAAAACTAATTACTTGTGCTTAATTACATTTTCAAAGGGTGAAACGAATTATGTTTTTATTATTCCTTTCAAATTCCCTATTTATATACACTGTTCAGAGGTTTAGGGTAAAATAACACATACTCACCAAGGCTGCATTTATTAAATTAAGCAACACTAATATTACTTTAATATTGTGAAAAATTACTCAATATTACAATTTACTCAGTATTTTAATATGATTTTAAATGTAATTTATTCATGTGTAGGCAAAACTGAATTTTTAGCATCATTACTCCAATCTTCAATCTCTCATGATCCTTCAGAAATCTTCAGAACTTAAGATGATACATTATATAAATACGATGATTTGGTGCTTAATTTTTTTTAAATAATTATCATTGTTGAAAACAGTTGAAAATATTTTATGGAAACCATTTTTGTCAGGATTCTTTGATAAATGCAAAATTAAAAATAACAGATTTTTTTTTAATATAAATCTTTTTATAACATTATAAATGTTTTTACAGACACATGCATTCTTGCTTAATTAAATTATTAATTTCTTAAAACAACAACAACAACAAAACTTACTGACCCCAAACTTACTTACACTGTACTTACTTACTTTATTTATTTATTTAGATACCTTTAATATTTAGCTATTTTAAATGGCATATTTCAAGATATAAAATCTTTAAAGTCTGCTTTTTTTTCCATATGGAAATTTCTTTATTTTCACTCAAGTTTGTTTTTGATTGGTTTGAATTTAAATTGATTAAACCTTTGACACAACAATTGTACTTTAACTTGAAAACACACCGCTGCTGCAGACATATGCATATGCATGTATTTAACTCTGTTCAAATATTTGGTGACACACGACACATTTGCTTGTACACCAACTTGTTTTCTTTTCATACTGACACATGTTTGAGCATGACTTGTTCTGTTCAACCTGTAGTCGATCACACACGTTGACGGACAGCTACGAGCCCATTCTCTCAGCACGTCTCCATTGATCTGCTGCCCTTAATCACACACAGACACACTTTCACACAGTGTCACACAGTCTCCTCTCTCTGTTTTTCACTTCTTCTTTTTTCTGGCACAACACCACTAACACAATTTGTGTGAACAATTATTACTGGTGTCTAGTTCACATCTTTTGATCTGGATGACTGGATGACATGTGTAGCAGCAGTTTGTGAGAAAACTCCTGAAAAACTGCTGAAAAAACTAAACAAAATAAACCATCACATACATTCTAATGGGTTCCACTACAAATACCATTTCAAACATTACAAACCATCAACTTTTAAACCTTAAAGTGCCCCTATTATGGATTTTTGAAAATTACCTTTCATGCAGTGTGTAACACTAAGTGAATGAAAACTGAAAATGTGATGAAATGAAAATTTTAAATCTGAAAGTGCACCGTGTAAAAAGTTATTGTCTCAAAAGAAAGAGTGACTCTGAATCATTTAAACGAGTCGTTTTTAAAGCGAATACCAAGCCGTTTCATGTTGATGTCAACATGAAACGTTAGCATATTGCCCGCTCACTTGGTCTTTTCGCATTGGTCTGAATGAAAATGCAAATTCATTCTTTGCCACTAGATGCCGTTTTTGGTGTGGTAAAATAGCTTGTTTCCCTGGCAATACACAATGCAGCACTGAGCTCACAAACGCTGCTCTATTAGGTATTACAGGCATGATGCAATGAAAATGAGACCAATCGTACCAATCACTGCAGATTAGAGTCACGCAAAGGAGGGGTTTGGAAAAAATGAATCATTGAGCGAATCATTTGGGAGTCGTTGAGCAACTAAGGTAAACAAATAAATGTATATTATAATATAATGAAAGTGTTTTATGATCTTGCATGCGTGCCAACCTGTTGTTGGGGACTCCCAAAACCAAAATATGAACCTTTTATTACTCATAATAGGGGCACTTTAAAACCATTAAAAAAAATCCTGTAGTGTCTTTTGGGACATATTACATCAGGATTTAGTGGTTTTAACAAGCCTCGAATAAAAGGTGGCTGATTACCACTGTAGGGCTGGGCTAAATATTGAACACGATGATGAGGCGCATCTTGTCAGTATCGCGTGACCTCAAGCTGTTGCCAATGGCCACGAGCGACTTCTGGAAGGGCGCAATTAGGTGCTCGTGCATATTCATTGATGTTACTGTGACTGCGCTGTTAAAATGAAAGGCTTCGCTGTGTCACTGACAGCTCCCATCATGCTTTTAGACATTCTCAGTTCAAAAGATGTTCATCGTCGAGCGCTAGCTGTTTGTTTATGCACCAACAATTCCAGTGTTCCAGTTAAATAGTGATTAGAGAACATGAAGTGAAGCTAAACCTTCAAATTGATTGCTTTTTTTTTATACATTTTGAATAAATTGTGAATGCTGCACAGATGAAAAAATGCTAACAATGTTTACCCTGCATAAAATGAATTATTCTTTGTTGTGATATTATTAAGTTGAATTTTTGTTCGGCATGCTAAATTATCTTCTCGGTAAATCTTCCTAATATCCTAATAATAAGCTAATATCTCCCACTTGTTCCATTGCTCGGTGCCAGAAATGTTCCCCGGCCCTATATTGAAATGCCAAGCTACGCATACTGTGTTGCTAATTTAGTGCATAAAAGGTTTAGTCTCTGCTATTTGTCAATAAACTCTTTATTTTTAGTGTATGCCGCCAGGTGTCGAGGGCTATGGAATTCAGGATGAAAGAATGACAAGCGTGTGTTAATGATCATACAGTCGTTTAGTGGTGGGCAATGTTGTAACAAGTCACAATGGCTGAGCACTGACAAGATGCTAACGGAGCTTAATTAATGAGCCGGTTGAAGAGTCAGGCCATGACACAACATTTTCTATATTTCAAACCTTCTGATGCAACATTCTAATAAATTAGCTCACTAAAAAAGCTTTTCTTTTTAAACTTTGTCCTTTTCATCTGGAGGCCGTGGTGATGGTAGAAACTTCACATGTGACTGTGTGGTCTAGATTTCCATTTCCCATGATAGAATGATTGTTTTGTACACCAAATCAGTCTTAAGACATCTTTAGATATGCTGGGATCAATATTGTAAAATAGACTGTAATGTTTGAGTCAGTCTAGGTGGTAAATAGACTTCGTCTCAGTCCACTGACTGCCCACAATCTGTTCATAGACTGTTTGATGTGTATTGCATGCAAAGAACAAAACACTATTCTGCTTTGTTTTCTGCAGTTTGCCTGTGAATAATCAGTTTTATTACCCGTTGATGGACAGACATTGCGATCACCAAGTCTACACACATTTTTCTCTATTTTCTGATGTTTTGTGTTACACCTCTCTTTGTGTCCTTGCACTGGCTACCAGTTGCAGCTCGCATCCAGTTCAAGACACTGATGCTTGCATATAGAACAACCACAGGCTCAGCACCCACCTACTTCCACTCACTATTACGAATTTGCATCCCCTCCAGAAGTCTGAGATCTGCTAGTGAGCGACGCCTCGTGGTACCATTACAGAGAGGCTCAAAATCACTCTCAGAACATTCTCTTTCACCGTTCCTGGCTGGTGGAATGATCTTCCCACCCCATCCGAATACTGGATCCCTGTCAAATTTCAAGCAACAACTGAAAACTCATCTCTTTCAACTCTACTTGAATACTTAACAAAAAAAAATAACCAAATAAAAAAGAATATTTCACTTTTTTCAAAATCTTCATCTTTCGCTTTATCTTTCTCTCCTTCCCTTGCTAGCTTGTACTTATTTGAACAATGCCTGAGACTTGGTGTTATTACCACTTCCTCTGTATGTTTGCCTCTTCAAGATTAATCGCTTTATGTATTCCCCAATTGTAAGTCGCTTTGGATAAAAGCATCTGCTAAATGACTAAATGTAAATGTAAATGTGTTCAACTTTTCACTGAGACTGCTTTAAAAATAAATGTGATGTCCCAAATATATGCACTGATAGTATGATATGATAATCAGATAATGTGTTTGTTTGTTTGTTTCTATATATATATATATATATATATATATCATGGCCTATAACCACTAAATTGCTGATATTATTATTAGTTATTTTTTTATAAAATAAAAATAAAACAGCAAAAGTTTAGGAATCTCAACATCATATTGTGCCGTATAACTGCATGCATATTCATTTTGAGATTTAGATATAATTTCAGGCATATTGATTTTGAGTGTTGGATGTAATAGGAGAAATGAGAATGCATAATTAAAGGGGTCATGAACTGCCATTAGTTTTTTTTTTTGTACCGTTCTCTGAGGTCCACTTATAATGTTATCAAGATTTTTACATAAAAAAAATAACAAAATAAAAGAGAAGTAATAAGATATTTAAGATATTTTCTGTCCTGTTTTTAAGCCCCCTCATCTGAACGCTCTGTTTGAATAGGCGTGGCGTAGACTCAGAAGTAAATGCAGAAAGTAGTAGTAGAAGTAGTTTAACTTCATTAAAATAAAGTTCATCCACTCTTTCCTAATGTTGATATTAGAAGGAAGGCAATGAAAATACTATTTATCCACAACTTGGCAATGCACAGCGTCTTCTTTTCTTCAGAGCCATCTTTATGGATTGGTTTTTGCGTAGACCTGAAACAGGCAGTGATCTTGATCTTCTTCTGCAGAGGTTTTGCTTATCCACACTATTACATCATTGAGTAGAACATTCCTGTCGTTTTGGCAGACTGCCTTAAATATAATCTGTTTTTAGACTAATGACAAAATTTTGAGTTCTAAAACTTCAGTGTTCCTGTGGCTCAGTGGTAAAGCATTGCATTTGCAGCACAGAAGCTTGTGGGTTCAATTCCCAGGAATTGTTCCAATTCAAATTGTTGAATTTTCGAATTCAATTTTCTCATACTGACAAAAAATGTATAGCCTGAATGCACTGTAAGTCGCTTTGGATAAAAGCGTCTAATACATGCGTAAATGTTAAAATTACAGGATGTATTTATAGTACAATGGCCAGTTATATGTCAAAAGATCAAGTGAATTTTGGTTTCTCTGTTCATGATCCCTTTAAACATCCATTGGCAATAAGTTAAAAATCTCTAATGTAGGCCAACAATTGATGATACCAATACATTGTCCACATCCCTACTATGTTAAACCAAGTCAACCTGTAGTGAGTATCTTCATATCTCAGTCAGATCAGTCAGTCAGTCTTTTCTTGTCTATGTGGGCAGTTCTTGGCCAGAATAAGGACCAAATGTTATGCCAAGAGTCAAAAGATTGGCTCTACAAGTCAGGGTGGTGGTTAACTTTATAAAGCTGTATGAAGTTGTGCACTACTGTCTTGTCAGACTCCTCAACTTTCCTGGAGCTTTGATTAACTGGGATGGATAACACTCCTCAGACAGGACTGTAATCCATCTTGGCTGGCAGTGATGCTGCTGCTGTGTGTTTCAGACATATCGACAGACCTCAGAGTTTCCCAGCTCACCCCCTGCTGATGTCCAATATAAGTGCAGTGGGTCAATAACGCTATATGCCCCCTAATGCTAAGCATTGTCCCCAAAGATTTTGACAGCCTTGGCTTTCCTCATCTCTCATAGTAAAGACAATTTCACAGAACAGTTTTACCAGCAACAACAAAAAAAAAACATTTGACTCCAAAGCTGAAACTTCAATTAAACATCCTGGTGAATTAATTAGTCTCAGGGCTTTTAGCTCAGTGTGTTTTTGTATCTTCCAGTAGTGGGGTAATCACTGACTATAGTGTAATAATAACTCATTGCAGATTGCCTGCTGTAGTCTCGGCTTGCAGCTTCTGCATATTCCACGTAGCTCTTTCTTCCTCTGTGCATGCTTCAGTTCTTCCAATTAGATGACATTGCGGCACTATTAGAGGGGCGAGGGAATCCGAGGTGTTACTTTGAGAAAACTGACTCTGCCAGTCAGATAAAACTAAGTCAAATACTCAGGTCAAAGCAACAGCAGCCAGAAGCCTCCAGCTGCCACTGAGTCATAGGTCAAAGACACTGAACCCCACCGAGCTCAGCAGGTTAAATGAGACATACCTAAAACCCTGCTGAGAGCTGAAAGAACAAGAGAATGTGATCTTATAAGTATTGGAAAATACATTGTATTTGTTTATTTTTGTAAACTTTTTAGCATAAATCTAACTACATTTTGGTTTGTTATGAAAGGTGCTTTCCGACTTAGTGTACTTTTAATAGTAATAATTAAACTTTTTATATGACAATTGCAGCTCCCAATTGGGACTTTATATCTCACAACTGCAACTATATTTTTAGATAATAATGTTGTATATGTATATATATGTATATATATATATACAGAGGTGGAAAGTAACGAATTACATTTACTCGCGTTACTGTAATTGAGTAGTTTTTTGTGTACTTGTACTTTTTAAGTAATTTTTAATCTGTAATTTTACTTTTACTTAAGTATATTTTGTGGGAAGTATTGTACTTCGCTACATTTTAAAACACATTCATTACTGAGTAAAAAAATCGCTCTGTGGAAAAACTGCAGCAAATAATGGGCAGAAGAAGAAACTGGCGCTAAAAATCACAAGAAAGATGCAGACGGACAAGACAGGCGTTTTAAGTGGCGCTCACATATCGCGTCTTTTGCGCTCAAGTTCGTTATTTCAAATGTAGACGCGGGTATGCGCTACTCATAATGGAGCGGCGCGGTCGCGTTTTTCAAGCGGCGGCGCCGCCGAGATAAAAACATCTCAACTTTTCAGAATGCCGCAAGCGCAACCGCAGGTCACGTGACGAAATTTCCTTCTTGTAACGGAGAGCGCAGCTGATGGTTGCTTAGCAACGACAAACGCCTCCGGAGCGCAACCGCCCGAACGCTTTGGAAAAAAGGAGAAAGCAGCGCGCCTAGCGTTTTCCATGCGTTTTTAGGCGCGATATGTGAACGGCCCCTAATGGTGCAGACCCAGCTGAAAAACAAACCCCGTCATATTCTGCTGAAGTTGAACTCAAAGGAATGAAGTGAACCCCTGGCCATATTCATGCTCTATTATGCAGTGTAAACTGTGTTTGCCTCGGGAGACCGAACTAGCAGCTTATAACATCTTGACATCGCCCTTCGCAAGCATGTAGAGATAACGTAAGGTAAATACTTGCATCATTGCACTGGTGGTTAAAACGAAGCTTTGACGGTTTAGCAAAAGGTTTTGCACAAATGAGCCAAAAAGACAGTGGTGCAGGGTGTGCAATATCATCTGAGATAATATAGTAATTGTTGTTTTAACAATGTGCGATTTGACATTATCAGTATTTTGCCAAAAACCAAACAAATCACTCTAAACAGTGTGCCGTGAAATCTAGTAACGTTAGATTAGACTAATAATAAATAGTAATTGTTGTTTTAACGGGAGTGCTTTCTTTCACTGCGTGATTCAGTCTGTTAAAACGCGTTTAGAATGATCACAAAATTGAAGATATAGAAGCAGAATATTTATATATTTATATAATTGAATATAGTAAGTCAACATCACACGAAGAATGCAGTTTTTCTCAAAAAAATCACCATGATTACATAGGCATGTAGTTTTTCTTTTTACACAGTTCAAAAAACAAGAAGTTAATTAAGAGACTTGCGTTTTAGACACCATATTGCCTGTTTTTGCTCTATTTCGACAACAAAAATAATTCCATACACAGCCACCATACACAGTTTTGCGTCTCTGACTCTGAGCAATGACGGTGTTTCATTCCTTGAATTAACCGTTTAAATGATTCTGTTCAATCGCAATGACTCTCTTATCAGTGACTTGCGGACACCTACTGGTGGTTCTAATTTAACATTTAAAGTATCTTTTGATTATTATAATTTTTTTATTTCTAATGACTATTTAACATTTGTGACCCTGGACCACAAAACCAGTGTTAAGTCGCTGGGGTATATTTGTAGCAATAGCCAACAATACATTGTATGGGTTAAAATTATACATTTTTCTTTTATGCCAAAAATCATTAGCATATTCAGTAAAGATCATGTTCCATTAATATATTCTGTAAATATCCTACTGTAAATATATCAAAACTAAGAGCTTAATTTGAACAACTTTAAAGGAGATTTTCTCAATATTTGGATTGTTTGCACCCTCAGATTCCAGATTTTCAAATATTGTCCGATCATATCAAACCATACATCAATGGAAATATTATTTATTCAGCTTTCAGATGATGTATAAATCGCAATTTAGGAAAATGGACCCTTATGGTTTTGTGGTTCAGGGTCATATTTTATGTCTTATTTATCAAAACATTATTTCTGCATTTGTAACTGCAGGCTAAATGCATTCATGTCAGTGTGTAATACATCTATAACACTTCAGATGAAGCTTCTGCGTTTCCTCTGCATTGCAAAGATGAATTTTGTTGATACTGATTTAATTTCCCTGGTAACAGCCTAAATGTGTTATTATTCTAAATAACTGATTCCTTTAAAAACACCTAGTTTGAGATTTATAGGCCCATATCCCAGGGGTGTCAAACTCTGGAGGGTGTTCCTGGAGGGCCACAGCCCTAAAGAGTTTAGTTCCAACCCTGCTCCAACACACACACCATGTAGTTTTCAAATAAGCCTAAATGATTAGTTTAGCTGTATCAGATGTGTTTAATTAGGGTAATATCTACACTGTGTAGGGCTGTGGCCCTCCAGGAACTGAGTTTGACAACTTTGGTCTATCCCATTTTTTTCCTCCCTCTCATTGTTAAAATGTAACTAAGTAATTTTTACTCTGAGTAAATTTTAAATGAGCTACTTTTTACTTTTACTTGAGTATATTTTTAGATTGGTACTTTTACTTGTACTTAAGTAAAATTTCAGTAATGTAATGGTACTTTTACTTGAGTAGAATATTTTTGTACTCTTTCCACCTCTGTATATATATATATATATGTATATATGTATATGTATATATGTATATATGTGACTTTTATATCTCATAATTCAGCTTTAATTATTGCAATATAGCTTTCTAATTTAAAACTTTATCTTGAAATTACCTATTTTTAGTTTTTATTCTGAAGTGATTTATGTAAACAGATTTATGTAATTTGTGATAAATTATTTGAAACAGTTTTCTGAATAAATGTTATTTGAAGTTCATTCATTCATTTATTCAATCCATTATTATGTATTTTTCATTTTACCATAATAACATTTATACAATAAAAAACAAGCCAAAAATAATGATTAAGAAGATGATCTTGCAGTTTACTGGTAAGGCCCACTTATTGAGATTTCTCATTCACATTCCCCCCCCCACAAATTTCTTCCAGCTGTGATTTTGTTGATTTTGTTTTACCATGTAAAAATAAAAAACGGTCATTATGATCTCATACAAAAATCCATCATTTAATCCCTCTCACTCACCCATCGAGCTCCAAATAATTGTTTACAGTATATAGCTCTAAAATGTTAATCAAGCAGACCATACTTAGACACCTTAATCTGTAATTAACCACACAAACATATGCAAATTTGTGAGCAGCAGGCTGGGCGGACCTCGGAAGAGCATGACGGATTCTCCGCCAAAGCTCTCTCCGTTGAAGTGGGGGACAGATGTAGTAGGGTGAACAGGCCAGCTGGGATGGTTTAGATGAATCAACTTCTCTATATCTTTCTCCAATAATCTATTTATCGAAAATAACGGCTGTGCCAGGTGAGGCGTAGGCTCACTGATGTGCTCCCAATACACAGCAAAGACAAAAGACAACTCTGCTTTTATTTTTTAATGTCACAGAGGTTTTGTAAATGCATTCCATATTTCGACCTTCACTGTTTACTTAATCTTTAACTGTGCCCATGCCCTGCCAAGAAGGCAATTTTATTAGGTTGTTATTTTTATGGTAATGTTTCACTGTTGTTTGGTCAGCAAATACTGTGTGGCATACAGAGATTACATATTTGTTTTTGCTGACTGAAACTACTGGAGACAGTGGAGTATCATCGCCAAATAGTATATTTTGGAAGCCAGCATGCTGATGTCTCTACCAGGTTTAACTAAGTAGCTGAAAGGAATAGTTTGCTCAAAAATGTAACCGTGGTAATTGTTTTTCACTCTAGTCATGTAGGTGGCAGAAATGTACCTTTGAGGTTGGTGTGTAGAAACAGCAGAAGAAGCAGAATAATGTTTCTGCCATCTACTGAACTGGAGTGTGAAGTGCTGGGTGGAAATTGCACATTGTATAACCCACCATTTCCCCACCATTGACGGAAATTTACATAATTTATGAGACATTCTTCCCTACCATTGATGGAATGTTCAAGCTTTCCATGTTTTGGCTATTGTACGGTAGGAGGCACTATTACACATCTTCTGAAAGAGTACTGAGCGTCTGTATCAAAACAGGGAGAAGAAGCAGAAACAAACTATTTCATATGTAAGCAGATGCAGATGTAAAATAATGTGATGATCAGATAACATTATGTGGTAAAAATCAAAACTGCCTAACATTTATTAAATTAAAATTAAACAAATTAAATCAACCCAAGAAGGTGTAAAGGAGCTTTGGGGATGTTGATGGAATTGTTGATCATTCTGAATCCGATCCAGACATAGTCTTTGACAAAAAAAAAAAAAACTTTTATTAAACTTATATTCGAATGTTGATTAAAAAAAATAATGTATGAAGTTTTATTTTTAATTTGTTTAAAAGCTGAGGCTCTGGGCCCGGTTGCATAAAGCACCTTAAGTTTTTCCCTTAAAGGATTAGTTCAGTTTAAAATGAAAGTTTTCTGATAATTTACTCACCTCATGTCATCGAAGATGTTTATGTATTTCTTTCTTCAGTCGAAAGTAAATTAAGGTTTTTGATGAAAACATTCCAGGATTTGTATCCATATAGTTAGCTCCAAACGACTCCAAACGGTTGAAGGTCAAAATTACAGTTAATAAATATAAATAAATATTCTAATGGCTGTAGTATAATATGTAATATGTAAGGGAAACAGGTCAATTTAGCTCAAATGGAATCATTTATGATTTTATAGGGAATTTGAACAGACTCACTGTTTCACGGCTGATCAATGATTCGGCCAGCGACTAACTGAATGAGCTGTATAACATCAACTCTGTACTGGATATTAAAATCCAAAATATAGTGAAAACACTATTTAATAGCACAGTAACGAAATTGGCAGTTTAAAACATTAACTTGGAAGCACAAATCACAAGATACTTCTCTTTTAAATTTAAATAAGACTTTATTGGATAAATCTAAGACATGTTAACTAATCTAACACATGAACACACCATTCACTCGTTGCAGGAAGTTTAGTTAAGAAAGAATGAGTTTAAGATGAAAATGTGAAAACCCAAGCTTATTGCAATATTTGCTATTGCATAGACCTGAACAACCAACGATCACTTAATCAACCGTGGCATTGAGTTTCTCAATGAGGCAAACATTTATATTAAATGCACCAGCTCAGCAAAAATCTGGAGTTTGTACCTGCGTTGCCTTTAAGGGATTCCCTTTTATCATCCGTCATTCCAGAAAGGCAGTTTCCCGAGGTTGATGATTGGCTGACAGTTCAGTGGTCGTTCGTAGTGAAGTCTTGGGCGTTGGCTGGAGATGTGGAGTTGTGATCTGGTTGAAGTTTGAAGTGGGTTCAGTCCAGCTCCGACTTTGCCACAAAATCTTAACTTTTGAACACAATACTCAACAGAAAGAAAATAAACTAATGTGAAAGAATAAAAGGATGTAACGAGTCTAGGTGGTTTTTCTTCTCATCATGGTGTTAACATTTACATTTATCAGACGCTTTTATCCAAAGCGACTTACAATGCATTCAGGTTATACATTTATTGTCAGTATGTGTGTTCCCTGGGAATTGAATCCACGACTTTTGCGCTGCTAACGCAATGCTCTACCACTGAGCCACAGGAACTTAAGTGTTAAGTAGCAGCTGGCATGTAGGCCAGAGCATGATCAAAGAGTGCTAAAAGGCAGTGTCAAAACGCGGTGGCAGATGAGCAAGGGATTGCTGGTGCCCTGAATTTTTAAACTAGGCTTTTGGACACCTCCCAACTGGTGGGTTGACCAATTAGATATTATCTTAGCTGGGGGTGTTGCTGTGATAAGACCCGTATTCTTCATCTGGTATCGTTTATAGCCCTATGAAGCAGCACTGAAGCTGTAATTTGACCTTCAACCAGGTGCATATTTTAGGTGCATATGGAAAAGACACTCGGTGTAGTTCTGTGTAGAATAAACGCATGTTCTGCGAAGACCAGGTCTCCTAAAGAATTTCAGTCTCAGTCTTTGTCTTGTGTCTTGGGTGGGTGGACCCGCCCAAGAATGTCTGTAGCTGTGATTTCTATCACAGATTTACATGTGAAGGTTACGCAGTGCATCTCTTTGACCATTAATCTTGCTTAGTTGCCCCCAAATTTGACCATCTCCTTCCTGAGTCGGAATTGTCGATAAGTGTTATTTTGTTTTAATGCTGTGGGCTGTTCTGTAAGAGAGGCATGCTGGTTAGGCTTTCTTAAGGCTCATGGCGCCAGGTTACCGTGGAGAGATTTAGGATGTTCTTGTTTATCTTGTTCTCCTGTTTCCTTGTGGCCTCTCTGGAATTTTGGCTCCTCATGTTTCAATGTTCTGATCAAATCTTATTTTTTTCTGATTCGGTCTCTGATATTCAAGGCCGTGCATTTTTTGTGAAAATGATCAAAAATGCTGGTGGTGGCTGGCCAATTGGAAAGAGTGAAGTATTGGGTTGTCTTTCATCAAAAATAATTGGATCACTTGTAAAAAGATCAGTGAGCCGCATCTTAAATGAAATGTTTTTTTTTTATGCATTAAAGTGAGTCATAATATACTCCCCATTAACTGAATTGAGTGGATATTCAGTTTTCTTGTTTTGCATTCAACAGAAGAAAGTTGAAAAATCATATGGCACAATGTGAGTAAATTATGACAGTACTTTCATTATTTAGTAAACCTAAATAATGGTTTTAACCAGCTAGACTTTCTTGGTCAATTTCTTTTTACTTGAAAACAGCATGGTTATGGTAGTCCAGCAGCTAAACCACCACCAAACTAACATGAATTAGTGTGGACCAATTTTCAGGCCTTTTCAGCAGGTTCGGCTGACTAATTAATTATTCAGAACGGTTTTGATTATGGCTTTCAATTTAAACTGTATTTCCTGTTGCCAACAGACAGAGGAAGTGCCCTGAGAGGACACTGATTTTCCACTTGTTCTGAGGCAACCTATTAACCCCTCTCAATTTTATAAGCCAAAGATTTCTACTGCTTTGAGCACAAGTGCCACATTTCCAATATTCTGTCACTAATGCCCACACAATCAATTCATCAAACAACCATCGACCAACCCACACAAGGTCAGGCCACAAAAGAGTCTAGCGTCTAACATTTGAAGGGACATCTTGAGTATTTGGAAGTTAACGCTGATGAATCACCATTGTTAATAGTCTCCAGTCTATCACATTCCTGCACATAGTATTTGAAGAAGTGGAGAACAGTGATGAATGAATTCATTTATTTCTAATCTTTTTGCTTTATTATGTTTCTGGCTTTGTGGAATCCGAATTGTGTGTCTCAAGCCCAACATGTGATCTTCCATTGGGTTAGGTTCAGCAAATGTTGTGCTGGGAAATCGTTCTGAAAATTAGTGTGTTTTTGAACAAGAAAAAATTGCTGATTTATATCCATGTGTTTGCTGCTGAAACTTGGGTGTATTCGGTGTGGATAAAGTTTAATTAATAAATCACTACTTTGTCGCATCCTGAATTGCCTGCTTGTGATTGTAACACAGCAGGAAGTCATTTTGAAGGCAGAAAGAAAAGTGAGCTCTTTGAATTCAAGCTTTGAATGCTTCAGATTTTTGTGTTCACCCTGTCAGACCATTTTTCACAACCATCTTAACCACAGTACAATTCAGCAGGAAATGGAAAGGAAATAAGCTGGGGAAAGAAATTATTACAAGTTTGGCCTTTGAGAATGTCCCAGGGTTTGATTGACAGGACCAAATTCGAAAAAGCAAATAAGCTTGTATTAACATTATAGCTAAACTTTTGGAGAACAATTGGAAGAAAACTGGTTTGTGTGTAATATCCAGTTTTAAGTTTGCTAAGAATCTGAGTTTGAAGTAGCTCAACAAATTGTGCTCTCAGTTTAGGATTTAATTCAGAGTGAGGAAAAGAAGACAACATAAGAAATATTGATTGAGAAGCCCAGCTTGTAGCAGTTTTGCAACGGCTGGCTGTATTTTACCACCTCAACTACAATGAGTGTTATTCAACAGCTTCATTGATTGAAATTTAAGTGTTGCAGGACGCTGCATGCAAATAACCAGCTCAACCTGGCTTGAGTAGTTTTATGAAACAGTGTACAGTGTTTTGCTGTTCATGTTTCTAGATTTTTGTAATTTATGAAGTGTAAATCCTACAGTCAGCCAACATCCAGCACTGGAAAATAAATCCACAAACCTTTGTTTGTCTGCGGGTGGGTCCCGTACACCACTGGACCCCCACACTGTGTGCTTGAAGCGTAGACAAACTAGAACACTATAATGGGAGCATTTGTCACATTACATCACTAGCATTGCTTCACTTGTACATGCACACTCAAATGCCTGATATTAGTTATTATCCTGATGTGTTACGTGGAGAATAATGGTCAGATGTTTGAAGAATAAGCCTATGTACACTTTTGCCATATGTAGCAGTCCACTGGGGTCACCTTTATTTATAATTTTACCAAGGCTTAAAAAATCCAAAGCATATCTGGAATGCGTACACATAATGCTGGCCAAGTGTAGTACAATACATGGCCAAAAGTATGTAGATGCCCACTTCTAATTATCAGGTTTGTCTATTCCAGTAACTGGTTTTGAAGATAAATCTTCACCATGCACATATGGTTGTGGGGTTTTGGTACTTTCAGGCAGTGGCGTGTGCAGGCCTCCAGAGGGGCAGGGCGAAATGGCCTTACGAAGGCACAATCGCGGACCGGGTGTGGGGGTGGGGTGAGTGTTTATTATTTTACATAGTAAACAAATAAAATAAACAGTGTTTTATTTTCAGGTAGGCTATAATAGGTGTATTTAGCAAGAGCATTCAAAAAACTGTATGAACAAATATACAAATAAAATTCTGTATAGATTGATTCCTATTAAAGAAACTTTCTTAAAGTTTTTCAGTCAAGAGTAGTGAGTGATTTTTCTATTTGTGTTTGGTGTTTTACTAACATTAAAATAATAATTCACCCCAAGATTAAAATAGTCTAGTGTTTTATTTTTATACCGTAATTTACTCACTCAAACGTTGTTTTAAACCTGAGTTTTCATCTTCTGATAAACATAAACACTATTTTGAAGGAGGAAAACCAAACAGTTGCTGGTCCACAGTGTTTTCTACTGTTAAAGTCAATGTGGACCAGCAAGTGAACACACCTGGAGCAGTGGGCAGCCATTTATGCTGCGGCGCCCATGGAGCAGTTGGGGTCTTGCTGTCTTGCTCAAGGGCACCTCAGTCATAGTATTGAGGGTGAAGAGAGCGCTGGAAATTCACTCCCCCACCTACAATTCCTGCCGGCCCGAGACTCGAACTCACAACCTTTCAAAAACGAGTCCGACTCTCTAACCATTAGGCCACGACTTCCCCCTTGTGTTAAATGGCTATGGTGTTGGTGTGCTTGACTGACCAGCAAACTCACCAGACCTGAATTGTCAAGAGGAAAATGAGAAACAAGAGACCAAAAAATGCAGATGAGCTGAAGGCCATTGTCAAAGAAACCTGGGCTTCCAAACCACCTCAGCAGTGCTACAAACTGATCACATCCATGCCACGCTGAATTGAGGTAGTAATTAAAGCAAAAGGAGCCCCTACCAAGTATTGAGTACATATACAGTAAATGAACATACTTTTCAGAAGGCCAACAATTCACAAATGTTTTGTTTTTTTATTGGTCTTATGAAGTATTCTAATTTGTTGAATCGGTGGGATAAAGCACATTTTTTTCAAATGAGAGAGAGAGATTTCCTCAGCATACCATAGCACAACAGAATGTAATAGAGAATTCTGGTGTCTCTAACCATTTTTATTAAAGAAAATTTAAATATTGACTTTCTCAGGGAGCGGGCATGTTTTAGAGGGACTTTTTTATCTCTGTTTTTATCTTCATGATAAAAAAAGGCTTTTAACACTTAGACTTATGTATAGTGATTCGCCATTCAGGATTTTTACAGACATTCATTCAGGTCCTGAGTTTCATTATTGAAAATAGGGTGAATTCCCCTCTTAGGTGACTCTTGTGGGAGGGAGGATTTCTTTTTTTTATTTGAGTGGTGGAGGGTGAATATTTTGACTTTTTTCCCCCAAAAAATATGTAATTAAATGTTTGATCATGCTGTGTATTTTGGAGAGAGCACACTGGAGAGCGCACGAGTGCTGAATAGTTTAAATACTGGCAAACTTCAAAAAGAAATGCAAATTATAAACTTTAGTGATGATGCATGAAAACTGTGATAATTCCTGTGTCAGTCGTGCAGTGTGCAGCTCGTTTATAGTGCAGACGCGATGTGGTGATATGAAGCCATTTGCGCATTTTGAGAGGGAAAGAAAGAGAGCTCGTGGAGAACTCATGCTGTTTGTAAAATTACGCCTCACAGAAAGTTTTCAAATTATTTTATAAGTTATTTAATAAAGAAATATGAATTGTACCTCACCTTCAGCATTATAAATATTTGACATGCCCTGGACAGAGTTTGAGACTCTGACGGAAGACAGCTTGAGATCGGTTTATGAGAACAGCTTCTAATTCGCCATTAACACAGAAGTACGGAGACAAAATAACGCACGTATTGATAACAGTATTGTTTGTCCTCAAGCTTATCGGTAGTCCGGTATTGACCCAATTACGCACCGATCCAAAAAAATGCCGGTTCTCAATTCCCATCAGTAAAAATCGCGTTCCGCAGACCCCACTCAATTGCGTGGGTTGTGTGGTGCCTAAACACGCTACTGCATGCACCTAATGTACAGGCACACATCCGTTTGTCTCGGCTGTTTACTTTCATTTTAGACATAAGTTAATCAACTGAGTCTATACATAAACCTTGTGTGTTTTGACAGTATTAGCGCAAAAGATAACTTAGTTGAGTTATCAGGCGCTGTTAGACAAAGCAGACGTCAGAACAGCGAGTGAATGAAAGGTTTAACCGGCAAGGCTTTAATACACGGAAATAATGTACCGTGAGTGTAACTCTACCGCTGTTTTAACACATGAACGTGTCGCGTTGTAAAGTTTATTGATACGGAGGCGCCAGAACTGTAACTGACAGAATGTGCGCTGTAGCATGATACTACAATATTTCTCCAAAAGCAGATCGTGGAGACATTTTTATCATCCACGATCAAAAATTGTCGTATCGCAGACCCCTAGCTGGATTGCCTCATTGTTTTTATATAATGCATATACATTTTACAAGTCATTTTAAATGCTGTTGTTGGCTTAGGTCTATTTTTATAACCACAAAATATGTATATATATATATATATATATATATTGTCTTAATAGTTTTTTTAATTATGAATGTAGCCTACCTAAATGTGACGTGCTTTGTTTTCATCTTTTTTTTTTTTTCTCGGTGCCGGATTGTTGATGTCTTTTCACGGGCGTAATTGTCCATCAATTATGATCATTTGCGTTCAGCCGCAAACATGAGGTGTGTGCGCCGGTCGCTGGTAAGGGAGTGGCATGTGCCGCCACTCATGTTTTTATTTATTATTATTTTTATTTTTTGAGCAACTGCGATGGTGCCCCCTAGGGATTTGGTGCCCTATGCGAACTGCGTACTTTGCATATAGTATCGTTCATATCGCACAGACCGGACTGCAAGGGCACTTTAGCGTCTTAACTCAAAGGGACGTCCCCAACCCCCCCTGTGCACGCCACTGCTTTCAGGACATATAACAATGTTATGTTTGTGGAAATTATAGTAACAAGGGGATTTTTGTTTTTGTTATGGATGTAGCATATGGTCATGATTAACATTGCACATTTATGCACTCAGGGGTTATGTGAATGAATCCTGAATGTTGCCATTCTGTGAAAATCTGCTATCTCACATGTGCCTGAGATGAAAGTAGCTCTGTTAGAGCATGTTGATACTTATTAATGGGCCTCTTTGTCAGGACTGAGCTCTACAGACTTTCAGCAAAGTGGCCTAAAATTGCAAGATAATTGGGCCATCTATGAGTGTAAGGCTAAACATTCATTTCCTTCCTCCCCAAAGACTCTCCCTCTCTCCCTCTACCTGTCTTTCTTTATAACCACTCTTAATAGTTAATTTGTTATTGCACTTCTATTCGGTAATAGCAGGATAACTTTAATCGCTTGCTAAACAAAATCAAAATAACATGATTTATATTTTATTTTATTATTACTTTCAAGGATTTCGTGTTTAAGTTTTAGTGATTCATATTCTGTTCAATCAATTTAGTGGAAAATATCAGGTTTCTGTCATTTATTCTTGCATTAAAACCATAATGTTTTGTATAGAAATAGTTTTACCATCAAGCTACTTTTTGTATACTGTATATGTGTTTGGTAGGACTTTTGTTGCACCTAGTCAGATTTGCTTACCAATATAGCTTGTTAATCTGGGAATAATAATTTATTTGTAAAAAAAAATATTGTGTCTCTTTAAAGGGGTCTTATGATGTTGCTAAAAAGAACACTACTTTGTGTATTTGGTGTAATGCAATGTGTTTACGTGGTTCGGGTTCAAAAAACACATTGTTTTCCACATACTGTTAATTATTGTTGCTCCGCTTTTCTGAAACACATAGATTTTTACAAAGCTCATCGTTCTGAGAAGCGAGGTGTGCTCTGATTGGCCAGCTATCCAGTGCATTGTGATTGGCCAAATATTTCAAGCGTGTGACTGAAATGTTACGCCCTTTACCATGTTGTGATGCATGTCTCGGTGTAAATAGAGTAAAACAATAAAACCCATTATAAACAAGGCGTTTGTTGCATTCAGTGAGGACATAATTACTGATTATAATGACTCATTTGGTCTTTTTAACGTGTTGAGCCGCACCGCGTAAACATAACACCATGTCTGCATTTTGATCGTAGAAACGCCAAACAAGCACTACTCTACACTGCTCAAAACTAGCCTTTGAATAGTCAGTAGCAAATTCTTTAAATTACGAAAAATATTTACCAGTGAGTCATAAGCACCAGACTGTCCTTGTGACGTTGGGATTGCCCCACTTTATAGAGTTCACAGCCATTCACAGTGCTCACATTGTAGGCTATTCTCTCCCAGGATCAGGAAACAGTCCTCCTGTCACGAGTCTGCAAGAAATGGGACCCAGATGCAAATGAGTGGACAATGGTAGTTTTATTGACAAGACAACAGCAGGGAGAGTGAGGAGTTAATAAGTCCAAACAGAGGGGCAGGGCAGACAACACAATACGGGCAGGGGGGATGACCATTGAGCCTGTCAGAGGTGGCAGCGGACTCGAGCGTGGAGGTGGCAGATCCAGAGGAAGGGTTAGGCAAGAAGACAGGGACTCCGTAGCTTGAAGTGAATCTCAGAAGTTGCACCAGTCTAGCCGCCAGGTAAGGACTCACAGAACCAGAAACTTGACTTGTGAGAGTGGCGAGCTGCTTCCAGGTAGTAGGCTAGGGAATATGGTTAAAGAGCAGGACAGGGCAAAACACGATAACAAACAAGACGAGACTCAAGACAACACAAATGACGCAAGACAGACAAATGTAACCAGAGAAAGCAAAAGAAAAAACAATAAATAATCAAAAATTTGCCAAAGTAAATAATCAAAGCGTTAAAAACAAAAAGTCAAGATCCAAAAAGGAACTGGAACTGCAAAAACTAGGGTAAATGAAAATATAAATCAAAAGGAGAAAACAAAATTACAGTGAACAAATTATAAACAAGGCACTTTTGATCTAAGACTTTTTCTATGTACACAAAAGGCCTATTTCTCTCAAATATTGTTCACAAATATATCTAAATCTGTGTTAGTGTGCACTTCTCCTTTGCCGAGATAATCCATTGATAATCCAGCTGATTAGACAGCATGATTATTGCACAGGTGTGCCTTAGGCTGGCCACAATAAAAGGTCACTCTAAAATGTGCAGTTTTACTGTATTGGGGGGTCCGAAAACCAGTCAGTATCTAGTGTGACCACCATTTGCCTCATGCAGTGCAACACATCTCCTTCGCATGGAGTCGATCAGGTTGTTGATTGTGGCCTGTGGAATGTTGGTCCACTCCTCTTCAATGGCTGTGCGAAGTTGCTGGATATTGGCAGGAACTGGAACACGCTGTCGTATACTCCGATCCAGAGCATCCCAAACATGCTCAATAGGTGACATGTCTGGTGAGTATGCTGGCCATGCAAGAACTGGAATGTTTTCAGCTTCCAGGAATTGTGTACAGATTGTTGCAACATGAGGCCGTGCATTATCATGCTGCAACATGAGGTGATGGTCGTGGCTGAATGGCACAAAAATGGGCCTCAGGATCTTGTCACAGTATCTCTGTGCATTCATCAATGCCATCAATAAAATGCACCTGTGTTCGTTGTCCATAACATACACATGCCCATACCATAATCCCACCGCCACCATGGGCCACTCGATCCACAACGTTGACATCAGCAAACCACTCACTCACACGATGCCATACACGCTGTCTGCCATCTGGCCTGTACAGTAAAAACCGGGATTCATCCTTGAAGAGAACACCTCTCCAAAGTGCCAGACGCCATTGAATGTGAGCATTTGCCCACTCAAGTCGGTTACGATGATGAACTGGAGTCAGGTAGAGACCCCGATGAGGATGACGAGCATGCAGATGAGCTTCCCTGAGACGGTTTCTGACAGTTTGTGCAGAAATTATTTGGTTATGCAAACCGATTATTGCAGCAGCTGTCCAGGTGGCTGGTCTCAGACGATCTTGGAGGTGAAGATGCTGCATGTGGAGGTCCTGGGCTGGTGTGGTTACATGTGGTTTGCGGTTGTGAGGCCGGTTGGATGTACTGCCAAATTCTCTGAAACGCCTTTGGAGACGACTTGTGGTAGAGAAATTAACATTTAATTCATGGGCAACAGCTCTGGTGGACATTCCTGCAGTCAGCATGCCAATTGAACACTCCCTCAAAACTTGCAACATCTGTGGCATTGTGCTGTGTAATAAAACTGCACATTTTAGAGTGGCCTTTTACTGTGGCCAGCCTAAGGCACACCTGTGCAATAATCATGCTGTCTAATCAGCATCTTGATATGCCACACCTGTGAGGTGGATGGATTATCTCGGCAAAGGAGAAGTGCTCACTAACACAGATTTAGACAGATTTGTGAACAATATTTGAGAGAAATAGTCCTTTTGTGTACATAGAAAAAGTCTTAGATCTTTGAGTTCAGGGGCCCGTTTCAATAAGGAGGTTCAACCAACTCTGAGTTTAAACTTGAACTCAGAGTTGAGTTACTCTGAGATGGGAAACTCTGAGTTTTCGGTTACAGAACAGCTGAATTGTGTTAGTTTACTCAACTCTAAGTAGGTTGACTCTGAGTTAAGCGCGTGCACCATGACTATGAAAAGTCATTGTAACAATGTTCGTAATGGAAGGAAGGAAGCGGACAGGGTTGGCTTGGGAAGACTCGGGTGAAATTTATTCAGATAAACTTAAACAGCTGCGCACTCTGCGCTCTAAAACATCAACTCTCTCGGTTGTCTCAGCGATCACTCTCAGCATTCGTTTCGGCTGTCTCCCGCTCACAGACCGTCGCCCGAGTCTTCACTCCGCTCTCTCCTCGAGTTCCCACTCCACGGTGGCTTTATTGAGTCTCTCCACGCCCAATTACTGCAATCAGACACAGGTGTTCCTCATTTTGCACTTGACCCACTTACTTACCGCTGTCTCCTGAGTCTTTCTCCCGCTGCAGACTTCGCTGAACCACGCCCCCGCCACATACCCCCACCGCCCGACTCAGGCCGGGAAGCCCTCCGCCTGCAGCTCCCCCATTCCTGGAGAGGAAGTCGGCTACAGTCATCCGCGTCCCGGCCTGTGGATCACCTTGAATTTGAAGGGCTGTAATGCCAGATACCAACGGGTGATCCGCGTTGGTATCCTTCATGCGGTGGAGCCACTGCAAGGCGTGGTCCGAACAGAGGGTGAATTCCGTCCCAGGAGATAATAGCGGAGGGTGAGGACCGCCCACGGATTGCCAAACACTCCTTCTCAATGGTGCTGTACATCGTCTCTCTTAGAGAGCTTCCGACTGATGTACAGCACCGGGCGCCTCACCCCTATCTCCTGGGTCAGGACAGCTCCCAGCCCCGGTCCGACGCGTCCGTCTGCAGCAAGAAGGGAGAGAAAAGTCAGGAGAGTGTAATAGCGGCCCGCCACACAGAGCAGCCTTTACCTGGGTGAAAACCTGCTGGCACCGCTCCGTCCACGGGACCGTATCTGGGACCTCCTTTTAGTGAGGTCAGTCAGCGGGCTGGTGAGCTCGAATAGTCAGGAACAAACCTCCTGTAATACCCGCCAGCCCCAGGAACTGCCTCACCTCCTTTTTGGTCTTGGGTCTCGGGCAGGCCGCAATAGCTGCCGTCTTATCAATTTGGGGACGACCTGTCCGTGACCCAAGTGGAAACCCAGATAACGCACCTCCACCCGCCCAATCGCACACTTCTTTGGGTTGGCCGTTAGTCCCGCTCCCTCAGCGCTCTCAGCACCTCCCGCAGGTGCACCATGTGCCGCTGCCAGTCCTGACTGTAGATGATGATGTCATCCAGGTAGGCAGCGTGAGGCGGTGTGTGCGGTCGGAGGATTTTGTCCATGAGGCGCTGAAAGGTAGCGGGCGCCCAACAACCCAAACGGAAGCGTGACAAATTGGTGCAATCCAAACGGCGTTGTGAAGGCTGACTTTTCTTTGGATAACGGTGATAAGGGGATCTGCCAATATCCTTTCGTTAAGTCCAGTGTCGAATAAAAGCGAGCGGTACCCAGCCGATCAAGCAACTCGTCAACCAGCGGCATTGGATAGGCGTCGAATTTCGACACCGCATTCACCTTGCGATAATCCACGCAGAATCGGACCGAGCCGTCTGTTTTCGGTACCAAAGCGATCGGGCTCGCCCAGTCACTGTGGGACTCTTCTATTACTCCCATCTCTAGCATCGCCTCTAATTCTGACTGGACCACCTTTTTCTTGTGCTCCGATGGCGATCGGCCGGCTGCGCACTACCACGCCGGCTCGGTCTCAATATGGTGTTGAATAAGGTTGGTTCGACCGGGCCGGGCGAGAACACGTCCGCAAATTCTCTCTGCAACCGGGCTACATCGGTGAGCTGGGAGGGTGAGAGGTGATCCCCGGGCCAGAGTGAGTGATGGAACTTTGGGCTCGCCTCTGGCCCGAGATCTTCCTCGTTACCTACTACCGTCGCCAGCATCACCGGCTCGACCTCGTTCCATTTTTAAGGAGGTTGAGGTGATAAATCTGGCGTGCCCGCTCCGATCCGTTCGAACCACCTCATAATTGAGATCCCCTACCTGCCGTGTGACCTCAAACGGTCCTTGCCACTTGGCGAGTAATTTGGAGCTAGAGGTGGAGTAACACAAGTACTTTATCTCCCGGCGTGAAATTGCGTAATCTGGCCCCGATTGTATAGCCGGCTTTGCTTGTCCTGGGCCTGTAACAAATTCTCCATGGAGAGCTGCCCCAATGTGTGGAGTTTTGTTCTCAGGTCCAGCACATGCTAATTTCATTTTACTCTCCGAGGTCCCTCCTCCCAAGTCTCCTCAGGACGTCCAAAACCCCTCGGGCTGGCGGCCGTACAGGAGCTCGAAGGGGAAAACCCGTGGAGGCTTGCGGGACCTCGCGCACAGCGAACAAAGGGGTTCCAGCCATTTGTCCCAATTTTTGGCGTCTTCGTGAGCGAACTTTCGAATCATGGTTTTCAACGTGCGATTAAACCGTTCCACCAGGCCGTCCGTTTGTGGGTGATAGGCGCTGGTGCGAATCGATTTAATTCCCAATAATTCATAAAGTTCGCGAATGGTTCGTGACATAAACGCCGTGCCCTGATCGGTGAGAATCTCTTCGGGATCCCACCGGAGATCATACTGAACAGAGCCTCCGCCACACTTTTGCGGAAATGTTGCGGGCGCTACTGCCTCCGGGTATCGGGTTGCATAATCCACCAGAACTAATGCAAACCGATGCCCTCGTGCTGACCGTTCAATGGCCCGATGAGGTCCATACCAATTCGTTCGAAGGGACCTGCATTAGCGGAAGGGGCGCAAAGGCGCTTTTGGGGAGGCCGGGGATTCACTAAGCTGACATTCACGACAAGCCGCACACCACCGGCGTACATTCTCGTGAATGCCCGGCCAAAAAGCGGGCCATTAAACGGTTTAGTGTTGTCGCCTGACCCAGGTGCCCGGCCATAGGATTGCAATGAGCCGCCTGGAAAAGCATTTCCGGCGGCTTTTGGGTACCAACAACTGGGTTGTATCTTGCTTTGATTGAGCGTCCTGGGTCTCGATACAACCTATCTTTTAAAATCGCAAAATATGGATAGGAAGGGGCGTGCGGACTGGAGAGGCCGGCCGTCAATGGAACAGACCTGTGCGAGCGCATTTCTCAGGGTCTCGTCCTGAGACTGCTCCAGGGAAATCATCACGCTCCGTGAGGATTGACCTCTCGATCGCGTTCCGATCCCCGGTGCCGCCTCAGCGAGCCCAGGCTCAGCCTCCCCGAGCGCACCGCCGCCTCCCTCCTGGCGGCTTCTCTTTTCCCCAGGAGGCATCCGCACACAAAACTCCCAATAAAATTTTAAAGCGAGGCCAATTGGTTCCCAAAATCAGCGGATGCGGAGGTGGGGGTTAACGGCCACCTCCACATTATGCTTTTGTCCCCGAAATTGGATGGCTAAACGCACTACTGGGTATTCCGCCACGTCCCCGTGTACACACCTCACCCGAACCATGCAGCTCATATCCAATGCCTCAGGCTGAACTAGGCTTTGATGGATCGAGGTTTGGTTACAGCCCGAATCCACCAAAGCCCAATACGTACCCCCCCTCATACTCACAGGTATCTGGTACCCGCCAGCCTGATCGGGGGCGGCCTGCGGGACGTCCGGAACCCGGACCAGGGTCCCCACCTCCATCACCGGACACCGATCGATAAAATGGCCCGGGTCCCCGCAACGCCAACAGGCCGGCCCAGGCTTCCCCGCCACCCCAGTGGCGGGAAGGGGGACAAGGAATTGGCGTGGAGAGACTGAGGAAACGGGACCAGCAGCGGGGCTCGGGCCGGCCGACCCTGCCTCCCTGCTGTGGGCTCTTGCGGCCGTCGACTCCGGGGCCGGCCCTCCCCTCCATCGATGAACGCCTCCGGGTCATCTTGCCCCATCTTCTGTACCGGTATGTGGTGGGCGGGGCCGGGGTTGTTGAACTCTCCCGGCCCGAACCTCCCGGTCCATCCAGCTCGGAGCAGCTCGCGGTCCTCCCGCTGATTCTGGACGAGGGCACAAAATCTTCTCTCCTGGTCTGCCCTCATGTCCATCAGCGCCTTGTGGTGTTCCTGGTGGAGTCCCGCGGCGATTGGATAACCTCCATAACGGCGATCCCGTTGGTGAGGACATGATGGCAGCGGCGTTCGGCTTCCTTTCCCGGTTTCGGCACCAGTGTAACAATGTTCGTAATGGAAGGAAGGAAGCGGACAGGGTTGGCTTGGGAAGACTCGGGTGAAATTTATTCAGATAAACTTAAACAGCTCACTCTCGCGGCGCTCTAAAACATCAACTCTCTCGGTTGTCTCCGCGATCACTCTCAGCATTCTGTTGCGGCTGTCTCCCGCTCACAGACCGTGCGCCCGAGTCTTCACTCCGTCTCTCTCCTCGAGTTCCCACTCCACGGTGGCTTTATTGAGTCTCCACGCCATGCAATCAGACACAGGTGTTCCTCATTTTGCACTTGACTTACTTACCGCTGTCTCCTGAGTCTTTCTCCCGCTGCAGACTTCGCTGAACCACGCCCCTCGCCACAGTCATGATCAGCAGAGCACCGGATTCACCATGGCAACAGCTCCCGCCAAAAGACAATGCGTAACTTTAACTCTAAATAACTGTCAATAACTTAATAACTGTTATAATATCAGAGGTGAAAACTGTAAATTATTGAACATATTCATTTTAATGGTATCCCACGGCCACAAAAAATAAAAATATGGAAAAATGAAACAAGAACGTGCAGCAGCTAAAAATGAAGTATAAAAACACAATTAAATCAAGATAAAGCTTTAAGCATGAAAGGTTCATATGTGTGGGCTTAATGACTTTACAAACATTTGACATTAAATATCATTCAATGTTTATTTCAATGCGCTGCAGCTTTTTCCACATAGTCAAACACTCTTTTCACATAGTTCTCTAATCCAACCTGTTGCATTTCTTAATTAGAGTAATACAATTAACTATTGACTGAGGGAGAACCAGCACCACTGACAGATGAAGAGGAGGTGGTCAAGTATTGGAAGAATTCTCAAATCCAAAAGTAAAAATAATAACTTTTGCTTTTGTATTAGGAAATAAAGATGATAAAAAAGTGAATAATTTGTTTATTTAACAGCAGTGGAGGTGGTTACGGCTTGTACTACCCCCCCATCTGGCATCCTTCCATTCCATACAATAATTAGTTTCATTTTCAGAAGGTGCGATGATGGTGGAGATATGCTTGTCATCAATGCATCCAACCACATTACTTCCAGCCCGATCTCACGGCAATCCGGACATATTTTACGAGGTGGCTAATTCAGCGTTACTTCCAGATGTCACAGAAAGATGTTATCAAGTGAACATCATTTATCAGATTTATTGTCAGACCACTGACCTACAGTCCTGTGAAACTCCTCTTTGACGGATTTGTGCCCAGGACAAATGATCAGAATGAGTATGAGATCGATGCACACTTTCCCTAAAATCTGCATACAGGACTTATAATGTGCTCTGCATCTCCGATTTTTCCTATTTTGCTAATTATCTTCCAATGGGGTAAGACATTAAACATATTCTTGTTTCCGTTTGCATTAAGATTATTTTTCTTACCTAATGGCGGACAATTTTACTTGTTTTATGTAAAATGCACTTAAAAGGAAAATCCCCAGGAAACAAGACTAAATATTGACAATTTTTCATATATAATTTTACATTTTTGATATTTGTACTTGAAATAAGACAAAAATACTCAGTAAGAAAATCTATTTTGCAGTTTGAATTAGGCATTTAAACCTCGCTAAAACTATAAAAAGGGAGAGGAGACCGAAAGAAACTCTGGGTTTACCGAAGAAAACCTGCTCCCGACCAGGTTAGGTTCACGGAGTAAGTTACCACGGTAATTGACTCTGAGTATAAGTTACCTCTCTTTCAGAAATGGGCTTGACTTACCCTGCTTTCTCGGGTTTGACAAACCTCCCTTTTTGAAATGGAAAACCCAGAGTTTCCCTCATTTCAGGGTTAACATACTCAGAGTTTTCACTTAACCTCCTTTCTGAAACGGGCCCCAGCTCATGAAAAATGGGGGCAAAAACAAAAGTGTTGCATTTATAATTTTGTTCAGTATAGATTAGAATGCACACAAATCAAAACAAGAACTAGACAGAACTAGAGAAAACAAAAAAGGAAATGAGGATATAAAATAACTAGATAAGAGATGCAAAAAATTACTTGAGCAAGATCAAAATAACTAGCACAAGAGCAAGGATAAATTCAGGACCAAGAAACAGGTAAACACCAAAACGAACTAGCAAAGCCTCAAGGGAAAGGGACACAATATAAAGGAGCAGAGCACATGAGGATCAGGTGAACACAATCAAGCAAACAAGGGCTAGACAAGGACTAAACAAGGGAGCGTGACCAGGGGAAACAAGGAGGCGAGACAAGAGGAGCACATGGCAAACACAAACAGAGACAGTGCCATGTGCTGAGACACAAAACAAACAAAGAAACATTGAACTGGGACAAGACAGACAAGACTGTCAGGGCTGGATCCTGACACCTCCGTAAAATGCGCTGCACACACTCGAATATTTGCATTGTACTGTTGTGGAACAGTGTTGTAAATAAAACTTAACCACTGATTTCTAGTTGTGTCCTCATTTGGAAGGCAAACAAAGTGCTTTCGCTTTCACAACAAAACACAGCGTCTCCACAACATGGCGGTGGCAACAGCAATACTACAGCGAGAATAAAAGTTACGCCTTGTGTCATTGCGTATACGTTTGGGCATTGTTATGCAAATCCTCCCACTTGACGTAGACGTGTGTGTGTGTGTGTGTGTGTGTGTGGGGCGGGGGGCATGTTTGAATAAGCTGTTTTAGGAGGGCATGGCAGAGTCTTAACTTTTATAAAGAATATCTCTTTGGGTTTGAGACTTTAATCTTTGCAACTTTACAGATGTTATCTATAGACAAACAGCTTGTAACAATCCAAAGACAAAGGAGAACACGACACCTTTAAATTTATAGAGAGGCACGCACGAATATCTGTAGTTTGGCTCAGCAGTAATGAAATATAGTTGACGCCTTGTGTTGTACTGTATAGATTTTGGGGATCCTAGAAAGTCAGTGAGCATGGCAAAGCAAGGCATGAGCGATGCGGAAAAAAAATTCAGATTCACCGACTGAGAAAATGAGTGAGAGGTGAGATCGACACAGAACGGGATGGTGTAGGACAGTCTAGACTTGTTCCTGTCCACTGTCCAATGAAGAGGTGTTTAATGAGAACTCGGGGAGAGAAAAAGAGACAGCGAGTGAGTAAAGGAGACAGCAAACCTGATAAATTGAATGTGAAGTGTAAGGTAGAATGAGAGAGGAGTTTGGAATATAAAACTGGTTTTGGCATTAAATATTAATCTTCCTCAGGTTTGAAATAGCAGTATGATTCTTTTCAAAGAACAGCGAAACACTCAGCAAAGGGTACGAACCCCAGAGGGAAATGTAGCTCACACCCATAAACCACACAGCACACACACAGCGAAAGAGAGAAAGAAAAAAAATGAAACAGATTTTCTCTAATGAACTGCCATCCACAAGCATGAACATTTAAATCAGGACACACCTGCGTCCACAGGCATAACACGCTCACGCATCACATCCATATATGCAAAGTACCTCACTTACTTTCTTCTCTCAAACTCATAATATTACATCACAGTAAGATCTTTAGCCAGTGAAGCAGAAATCTGCATCCGACTGTGCATTCACATCCCCCAATATGCACATCCCCCAGCTGTTTCAGCACAAACAGCTTTTTCTTTTTCAATTTACCACCATCCTCTCATTTCAATAATGCATGGTTTAATAGAGAAACAGAACAAGACATTATATTGTTCCTCGGCTTTGTTTCATTTAAAGTACCTGTACTAAAATGCTTTAGCAATGTTATAACCTTTTATTTCTGCTAATGATTAATGAAAACCTTATTAATTATTTATTTGCTATTTTGTTCATTTCGAAAAATAAATGTAATACACTTATTCTTTTTTCTCTTTAAACCTGAAATTGTATAGTAAAACGTATTATTTTCTTTGAGGGTTTGCAAACAAATATTGTGCATAAATGTTACTATTTTCTTTTTGTAAAGAACTTTTCACATACTATAATTAATAATATAAAAATATAAATGCTTATCTGTTTAGCTTTGTTCAACAAAGAATCCTGATGCAGTAGATCATGTGAAGGATCATGTGACACTGAAGACTGTAGTGGCTGCTGAAAATTCAGCTTTGCGTCACAAGAATAAATGTGACCCTGGACCACAAAAGTCTCAAGTCGCTGCAGCATATTTGTAGCAATAGCATGTTCTATGAAGATATTTTGTAAATTTCTTACCATAAATATATCAAAACTTAATTTATGTTTAGTAATATGCATTGCTAAGCATTTCATTTGGACAACTTTAAAGGCAGTTTTCTCAATATTTAGATTGTTTTGCACCCTCAGAATCTAGGTTTTCAAATAGTTGTATCTATGCCAAATATTGTACTGTCCTAACAAACCATACATCAATGGAAAGCTTATTTATTCAGCTTTCATGTGACGTTTTTGTAAAAAATTACACTTAATTAAGACTGGTTTTGTGGTCCAGGGTTAAAAAATACATGTTTAGTCCTTTTACTGTATTTTTAATATAGATAAATGTAGCCTTGGTGAGTAATTAAAAAAATGCACTAACCCCAAACCTTTCGGTGGCTGTGTGCATGCATATAAACACAGGGAGACTAAAGGCTGTTTGTTTTGAATAGAAGTCAATGGGAGAGATACTTAAATATTTTGTGTGAAAACAGCTTGTCCCATGAATTTGACTTCCTTTCTGCTAACCTTCAAAATGTTTGCATTGACATATTCATTTTAGAGCGAGTTATTTTTTGACTTTCATTAAATAGCTGTTTTATCACTTGTTTAAGTCAAGGACACTTTTTTCCAACAGGTGTATTTCATTTTACAACTCTTTTACTTGTTTTAAAAGTAATGCCAAGGTTTTATGACTTACTCACAATGTGCACCTGATCCAAATTCAGTCTTGTTTGATCATTATGCCTTCTTGAAAGATACAGATGCGGAGGTTACCATCTCCTGTAATAAGAGAATCTCTAGCATCAGTAAAACTTAATTGACTCCTTTATCACCTATATAATGTAGTAATTAATAATTTCCTCACAGGCTTGACTTTTGCCATAAAGTCCACCGTATGCCGAAAGATAAATGATTAATAAGGTCATGGGCAGGTCGAATCAAATATCACACTCGGATGAACAATAACAGTTCCCCATCCCTGGTGTCATCATCGCAACTCTCTAAGTCCCATCTATTGCCTGTGCAATGTGTTTTGTAATTCAGACAGAGCCATTCAGTTTTATAATAAAAGATGGCCTTGCAGCCCCAGTGTGGGTCAAGGAGAGCGTCTGGCCTACATTAAATAGAAATCTGGCTTAATGTCATACATGAGGGGATACGCGAGTTGGCTTGAGCTGCATGTGTCAGAAAGGTTCTTCTCCTACAGAAGGTTCTTCATTAGCATAATGATAATGTTTTATGTATGTATACATATTTATACAAGGTGAAGTGGATGATGGCAGTCTGTGTATATTGTGCCCTGCTTTAGAGGATAAAGGTAAAAGGCATAAATGGATGTTTGATCGCACACATACATATGCAAATACAGACTACCATCATCCAATTCACCTTGAATACATATATACAACTGGAGAATATACAGTACAGGTGCATCTCAATAAATTAGAATGTTGTGGAAAAGTTCATTTATTTCAGTAATTCAACTCAAATTGTGAAACTTGTTTATTAAATTAAGTAATTGCACACAGACTGAAGTAGTTAAAGTCTATGGTTCTTTTAATTGTGATGATTTTGGCTCACATTTAACAAAAACACTCCAACAAATCTCAACAAATTAGAATATGGTGACATGCCAATCAGCTAATCAACTCAAAAGACCAGCAAAGGTTTACTGAGCCTTCAAAATTGTCTCTCAGCTTGGTTCACTAGGCTACACAATCATGGGAAAGACTGCTGATCTGACAGTTGTCCAGAAGACAACCATTGACACCCTTCACGAGGAGGGTAAGCCACAAACATGCATTGCCAAAGAAGCTGGCTGTTCACAGAGTGCTGTATCCAAGCTTGTTAACAGAAAGTTGAGTGGAAGGAAAAAGTGTGGAAGAAAAAGATGCACAACCAACCGAGAGATCAGCAGCCTTATGAGGATTGTCAAGCTACATCGATTCAAGAATTAAGATAAAACCAAAATGGTGCTGCTGTGTTCAGTCGACGTTCGGGTAGCTCCGCTCTTCTTTACATTTCACTACTGATTATATTCTGTATAATTGAGTATGTGAAGAATAAAAAATAAAAAACTTGCATTTTGGTAAACTTCACAAGGAATGGACTGAGGCTGGGGTCAAGGCATCAAGAGCCACCACACACAGACGTGTCAAGGAATTTGGCTACTGTTGTCGTCAGAGGCATCTTACATGGGCTAAGGAGAAGAAGAACTGGACTGTTTCCCAGTGGTCCAAAGTCCTCTTTTCAGATGAGAGCATTTTTTTTTTATTGGTCTTATGAAGTATTCTAATTTGTTGAGATATTGAATTGGTGGGTTTTTGTTTAATGTGAGCCAAAATCATCACAATTAAAATAACCAAAGATTTAAACTACTTTAGTCTGTGTGCATTGAATTTATTTAAACACAAGTTTTACAATTTGAGTTGAATTACTGAAATAAAGGAACTTTTCCACATTATTCTAATTTATTGAGATATACCTGTATATAGTGTACACTCATAATATTAAATTCATACATGGTGCATTGTGATGTGCAATAAAGTCAGCTCACCCATTTACCCCCTGATAACAATTGCTATATCCTGCTCAGCCTTCTGGGGAACTCCTATAGTTTAGCTGATCCCTAATTAAAAGTCCTGCAGCCATTCATTAGTTCCTCGCTGCCCTGCGAAACAAAAGTGTGTCGAAGCGGAGCAAGGCTATTGATCACATTTGCATAAAAAGCTGCAGCGGCAGGTGACCTGAACTGATCGTTTTTCCCTGCAGCAGAGGTCATAGAGCAGAGGTATGACCCACCTTGAGCTCCATGAATACTACATAAATTATAGACACCTTTGTCATTACTGCATTGGTTATGGGTTAGTGATGAAAGTACAGTGTTAATACGCAAAGGCCAGAAGGACACTGACTTTTGGTGTCTGACAGAGACTATTTGGCCTCCTTGGTCTCTTATTCTCTCTATTCTTTCTCTCTTATGTAAGATGAGCACTAAATCACAGCAGAAATATAGTATAGTATAGTATAGTACAGTATAGTATAGTTACAATAATAGAACAAGAGACACACTCCGTTTTTGTTTCATATTTTGATATTTGTGCCAGTATCATCAGTCATGATGCCCAGGTCAAAACAGTGGCATTTGGCTGTTAAATTCTCAACACAACAAGTGCAATAAATCAATAGAGAGAGGGGAGATGGATGGATTGATAGATACAGTATCTCACAGAAGTGAGTACACCCCTCACATGTTTTTAAATATTGTATTATATCTTTTCATGTGACAACACTGAAGAAATTACACTTTGCTACAATGTAAAGTAGTGAGTGTACAGCTTGTATAACAGTTTACATTTGCTGTCCCCTCAAAATAACTCGACAAACAGCCATTGATGTCTAAACCGCTGGCCACAAAAGTGAGTAGATCCCTAAGTGAAAATGTCCAAATTGGGCCCAAAGTATCAATATTTTGTGTGGCCACCATTATTTTCCAGCACTGCCTTAACCCTCTTTTGCATGGAGTTCACCAGAGCTTCACAGCTTGTCACTGGAGTCCTCTTCCACTCCTCCATGACAACATCACGGAGCTGGTGGATGTTAGAAACCTTGCACTCCTCCACCTTCCGCTTGAGGATGCCCCAGAGATTTAGATTAGAGACCTTTACCCTCAGCTTCTTTAGCAAGGCAGTGGTTGTCTTGGAGGTGTGTTTGGGGTTGTTTTAATGTTGAAGAACTCATATGGCAGAACTCATACGCCTATTTCCCAAACACAACCTCTGGATATGACGCTAAGCACATGTACTCAACTTCTTTGGTCTACCATGGCGAGGACTGTTCTAAGTAGAACCTGTCCTGTTAAACCGCTGTATGGTCTTGGCCACCCTGTTGCAGCCCAGTTTCAGGGTCTTGGGAATCTTCTTATAGCCTCGCCATCTTTATGTAGAGCAACAATTACTTTTCAGATCCTCAGAGAGTTCTTTGCCATGAGGTGTCATGTTGAACTTCCAGTGACCAGTATGAGAGAGTGAGAGCGATAACACCAAATTTAACACACCTGCTCCCCATTCACACCTGAGACTTTGTAACACTAACGAGTCACATGACACCGGGGAGAGAAAATGGCTAATTGAGCCCAATTTTGACATTTTCACTTAGGGGTGTACTCACTTTTGTGGCCAGCGGTTTAGACATTAATGGCTGTGTTAAGTTATTTTGAGGAGACAGCAAATATACACTGTTATACAAGATGTAGACTCACTACTTTACATTGTAGCACATTTTCATTTCTTCAGTGTTGTCACATGAAAATATAAAATAAACTAATTATAAAAATGTGAGGGGTGTACTCACTTCTGTGAGATACTATAGATAGATAGATAGATAGATAGATAGATAGATAGATAGATAGATAGAGAGATAGAGAGATAGAGAGATAGATAGATAGATAGATAGATAGATAGATAGATAGATAGATAGATAGATAGATAGATAGATAGACAGATAGATAGATAGATTTTTATAATTTATGACCATGGACCATTAAACCAGTCTTAAGTCACACGAGTATATTTGTAACAATAGTCAACAATACATTGTATGGGTCAAAATGATCAATTTTTTTTTATGCTAAAAATCATTAGGATATTTTACCTCAAACTGGAAAAAATGTATATACCCTGAATGCAGTGTAAGTCGCTTTGGATAAAAGCGTCTGCTAAATGCATACATGTAAATGTAAATATTAAGTAAAGCTCATGTTCCATGAAGATATTTTTAATATCTGCTATATACTATACTATATTATACTAAATACTATATATTTAGTTATACTGCCGCACATATTATATATAATATATAAAAGTTATATTAAATAACTGTATTTAAAGCTGAGGCTGTAAAAATTTAAATCATCAGCAGATGTGCGTGGATTATGAACTGTGGTATGCGAAAACAGGAGAGGAATGATAAAGGAAGCAGTTTGTCCTTTATCACAGTTTGCAAGTTGAGGACACTCTGTATGAAGAAAAGTGAAAAATGAACTGGCTGAATGTTAGAGGTCAGAAACAAGAAGATAATTAATTGTATACCCTCTCTCACTCTCATGCTATACTATTTAGTATGAGGACTGAAACCCTGTGCCAAATTTGGTCGCAAATAATCAGGAAAATAAGAGAAAATAAGATGTTAATATAACATTAATGATGCAAAATACTGGCTCTTACAAACACTCAAGGGGACACAAGTGTTCTCTCGATTGGCTGCAAAGCCCTGCGCACAAACTCACACTGACATCTCAACGCTCTGCCAGCCTCTACACCCAGATGCACGCAAGCACATTAATTCTTAATTGTTTTCCTGGAGTTTTGAGTTTTGAGTTTATAATCATGTTTAGAGTGAACTCGGTGGCAGCACAAATGTCTATGGTGACCTATATTCTCTGATTGATGTAGCCTTTTTGGAACAATGGAGAAGTTGTGTTCTAATTATTCTGGCTCGAGCTACAGTCGCAAATCAATAGGAGTTTATAATCTTCCTGCTTAAACTTTTACTTCACTTCTTGCCTATTGCTCTTACCTGTGATCTTTGGGTTGAATTGTTCCATTATGAAAACCATTAAAATGAATGAATTCATGATTTGAGTTCAATGGGTCTAAAGTCCCCCTTAAGGAGTGTTTTTTTTTTTTTTTATTCTAAATGGATCAACTCAATTATTGGAGGACAAAGTTCGAATAACTTTTAGAAACAATTTTAGCAAAAGGTTTAATTATTTATTAAACAAAGAACAAGAACAACAATGATCTGCTACAATGTGAATTAGTGAGTGTACATCTTGTATAACAGTGTAAATTTGCTGCCCCCTCAAAATAACTCAACACACAGCCATTAATGTCTAAACCGCTGGCCACAAAAGTGAGTACACCCCTAAGTGAAAATATCCAAATTGGGCCCAATTAACCATTTTCTATCCCTGGTGTCATGTGACTCGTTAGTCTTACAAAGTCTCGGGTGTGAATGGGGAGCAGGTGTGTTAAATTTGGTGGTATCGCTCTCACTCTCTCATACTGGCAACTGGAAGTTCAACATGGCACCTCATGGCAAAGAACTCTCTTACGATCTGAAAAAAAGAATCGTTGCTCTACATAAAGATGGCATAGGCTATAAGAAGATTGCCAAGACCTGAAACTGAGCTGCAGCAGGGTGGCCAAGACCATACAGCGGTTTAACAGGACAGGTTCCACTCAGAACAGGCCTCGCCATGGTCCACCAAAGAAGTTGAGTGCACGTGCTCAGCATTATATCCAGAGTTTGTGTTTGGGAAATAGACATATGAGTGCTGCCAGCATTGCTGCAGAGGTTGAAGGGAGGGGGTCAGCCTGTCAGTGCTCAGACCATTCGCCGAACACTGCATCAAATTGGACTGCATGGCTGTCGTCCCAGAAGGAAGCTTCTTCTAAAGATGATGCACAAGAAAGCCCGCAAACAGTTTGCTGAAGACAAGCAGACTAAGGACTTGGATTGTCCTGTGTTCTGATGAGACCAAGATAAACTTATTTGGTTCAGATGGTGTCAAGCGTGTGGCGGCAACCAGGTGAGGAGTACAAAGACAAGTGTGTCTTGCCTACAGTCAAGCATGGTGGTGGGAGTGCATGAGTACTGCTGGCACTGGGGAGCTACAGTTCATTGAGGGAACCATGAATGCCAATATGTATTGTGACATACTGAAACAGAGCATGATCCCTTCCTTCGGAGACTGGGCCGCAGGGCAGTATTCCAACATTATAACAACCCCAAACACACCTCTAAGACAACCACTGCCTTGCTAAAGAAGCTGAGGGTAAAGGTAAGTCTGTGAGGTATCCCCAAACGGAAAGTGGAGGAGCGCAAGGTCTCTAACATCCACCAGCTCCATGATGTCATCATGGAGGAGTGGAAGAGGATTCCAGTGGCAACCTGTGGAGCTCTGGTGAACTCCATGCCCAAGAAGGTTAAGGCAGTGCTGGAAAATAATGGTGGCCACACAAAATATTGACACTTTGGGCCCAATTTGGACATTTTCACTTAGGGGTGTACTCACTTTTGTGGCCAGCGGTTTAGACATTAATGGCTGTGTGTTGAGTTATTTTGAGGGGACAGCAAATTTACACTGTTATACAAGCTGTACACTCACTACTTTACATTGTAGCAAAGTGTCATTTCTTCAGTGTTGTCACATGAAAATATATAATAAAATATTTTCAAAAATGTGAAGGGTGTACTCACTTCTGTGAGATACTGTATATATTTATATATTGTATTTATTTAGTATTTCTGATCAGAGTTGACATTTATAAAATTTTCTTAGAACCTTCTTCATCAGAAATGCCCTGCAGACTACCATAGGGTTAAGGCTACATATTTGTTCTTCTTTTCTGATCATCTTTTTTTCTTGTGTCATCATATGTTTAATTTTCTTCTGATTAAATGTAAACCTTCTACTGTTCTTTCACCGCTCTTTCGTATAGCTGAGCCTTTTTTAATGTGCCTTAGATCAATTACAGCATTGAGGAGAGACCGGGATCATATTAAATTAATCGCAATGATGAAGGTAAACCTCAATATTTGGTTCCAACGCAAAATCTGTAATGATGGTAAACAGTGAGCATGAGGTCCGTCTAGACCAGGGGTTTTCAAACCCTGGGGCGCGACCCTCGGGTGGGTCACAAGGCTTAAAAAATGGGTCGCCAGGATGATTTAAGGAAGATTTACACTCACTGGCAACTTTATTAGGTACACCTGTTCAATTGCTTGGTAACACAAATTGCTAATCAGCCAATCACATGGCAGCAACTCAATGCCTTTAGGCATCTAGATGTGGTGAAGATGACTTGCTGAAGTTCAAACCGAGCATCAGAATGGGGAAGAAAGAGGATTTAAGTGACTTTGAACATGGAATGGTTCGAAATAGATCTCATTTTGGGCCCCTTAGTACCAATTGAGCATCGTTTAAGCGCCACTGCCTAACTGAGTATTGTTGCTTACCATGGCCATCCGTTTTAGACTACAGTGTACCCATCTTCTGATGGCTACTTCCAGCAGGATAATGCACCGTGTCACAAAGCTCAAATCATCTCAGACTGGTTTCTTGAACATGAAAATGAGTTCACTTTACTCAAATGGCCTACACAGTCACCAGATCTGTCCAATAGAGCCCCTTTGGGATGTGGTGGAATGGGAGATTCGCATCATGTATGTGAAGCCGATAAATCTGCAATAACTGCGTGATGCTATCATATCAATATGGATCAAAATCTATGCCACAAAGAATTAAGGCAGTTCTGAAGGCAAAAGGGGGGCCAACCCGGTATTAGCAAGGTGTACCTAGTAAAGTGGCCAGTGAGTGTATATATATATATATAAATGGTGTGTATATGGTATATGGTTCGTGTCAATTTAAAGATAAAAAATAGGGTCGCTCTTCAAAAAGTTTGAAAACCACTGCTCTAGACAATCTTGCACGGCCTATTACAGTGACTCCTTGTCTCTCAGCTTTTAAACATTCCCCAAACCGATAGAGGATACCTGGAAGATACACATAGCCAATTAAACCTGGATGCCAGCTTCATTTTCAACTTTCCCCTTCTGTCTCTTTCTTTTCCAGCCTGGAAACACTTCACAGGATGATTATCTTGCATGTGTGAGAAAGAGTTTGTACTTGGGAACTAGAAACGGGACACATAACATTATACAGCCATGTTAGCCTGGGAATGCTTTCAGTGAGCAGACGGTATTTTCACTGCATGAGTGAAATAAGAGTGTGGGGTAAAAAATACATTGTCATTTCATCTGCTTGTTTCTGTCTCTCTCTCTCCCTTTTGCTTCAGATTGCTGTGTGGAATCTGCAAGGGTCTGCAGACAACAGAAGTGTGTAGTGTGTGTCCATTGAAGATATCGTTTCCCCTCTGCTGATAATGAAGCACCATTTCCACATGAGGAGGCAGTGAGTATTTAATCTCTGACTGTAGCCACATGTACATGGAGAGCTATTAATTCCCTTGGTTCACCGTGTGTCTTTGAAAGCTGTCCCTCTGTGCCTTCGTGCAAAGCCGTTCTCAATTTCAGCCGTCTATCAAGTACCTGGCCAAGATTACACAAATGCCCCCAAATACCTCACCTCAAAGGGTCTCTCTTTGGTCTTTGAACCTGTTTTTTTTTTTCATTCCTGAATGTTTGTTGTGCACATTTTTTAAAAGCAGGACACATTGGTCCCTCCATGGAACAACTGCGCCTAGGGTCGCTACGGGAACGCCTCAGCGTGACTCGTGTCTGAACATGAAAATACATCAACACCACCTGTTGGCCTCGACAGCCCATGATCGTCCTACCGGCGCCCTTTAAGTGCCGCCGAGAATACATCATCAGCTTTTTCGCTTCACTTCATTGTGAGCGGTAATTCTGCAGGGACGCCTGATGCTGTCTCTTTGAGGAAAGAAGTCTGCTTCCCGCGATTTAAGTCCCACCGCTGAGGCAGGCAAAGGGGAGGAGATGTTGAGCTAGGTGCGATCAGTGAGCTGTTGAGATATATATGATGATGTAATCTCTCTGACATCATCTGAGTTAAGATAGTGAACCTTCCATTTCTTCCTGATCTCCATACGGAGGTTGAGAAGGAATGGAAAAAGCCGTTTTCCGCTCGCATCCACAAGTTCCAGCATAACAGTTATGCTAACATTACAGGGATGCGTGAAAACGGCTATGAGAGGATGCCCCCTGTAGAAGAGACGCTAGCTAGCTATCTCTCTATGGGGGAGACACCCTCTCTGAAGGTTCCCTCCTTGCCATCCATGCCCCTTCAGGCTACATCACGCTTGAATGGCAGGGCGTACGCAGCAGCGGGTCAGGCAGTCGCCTCGTTGCACACCATGGCGGTGCTTCAGGCGTACCAGGCGGACCTGCTGAAGGACCTGGATAGCGGTCAGGGCTTGTCACCTGACGAGGTAGCCGAGCTGCGCCGCACCACAGATCTAGCCCTCCGTGTTACCAAGCAGGCTGCCTCTGCTATGGGCAGGTCTATGGCAGCCATGGTGGTAACGGAGAGGCATCTGTGGGTGAATCTGGCAGACCTCGAGAAGAAAGAGAAGGGCTTTCTGCTCGACGCTCCAATCTCGCCCTCCCAGCTTTTCGGTGCCTCCGTCGAGACGGTGGTCGAGAAGTTTAGGGAGGCGAGGGCGCGCTCAGCTGCTTTCAAAACCTTCATTCCAAGAAGGTCCAGGTCCGAGCCCGAACAAAGCGGGGGTCCTGGTCCATCCTGGTCTGAGGACCAGAGATGGGCGCAGAAGGCTAGTGTCGCGACTCGTGCCCCTCCCCCACCTGCGGGTAGGGGTAGAGGGAGGTACTGGTCAAAGAGAGGTAAGAGGCAAGACCTGAGGGAGGTGATCCAGACGAAGCATTCTCAAAGAGGCTCTCGTCTGGACCAGAGTAAAAAATAATATCTACTCCCCTCCCTCGGGGAGGGTTCTACCATCGACCCTTAGCTTCCCTCCTTAATTCCCCTGCAAACCACCATCTACCCCACCGGAACCGAGGTCAGGTGGGAGCCTAAGAACTGCAGTCAGGCTGGACCTATGATGATTTCAGGCAGGTTCTGTATTCTCGAACTGCCTTACTGATGGTCTGGACGTGAGTCCCCTCGGAGGTTTCTGCGGATCCTCCTGGATCTTCAGTCATTCTGGTCACCACTGCAAGGGTAGAGCCAGCATTACTCCCCTCACGATAAGAGGGTTACCTATGAGTATGCCGCTCCCTTCGGAGCGTCTGAATGTCCACTCATTCCGAGGAATGAGTTTTCCGCTCCCCAGAGCTCGCTGTTGGTAGAGCCAGCATTGCTCCCCTCACCCAGAGGGCCACCTATGAGCATGCCGCTCCCTTCTGAGCGGCGGAGTTCCCTCTCATTCTGAGGAATGAGTTCCCCGCTCTCCAGAGCTCATGGTTGGGCTTGCCGCTCCCTTCTGAGCGGCGGAGTGTCTTCTCATTCTGAGGAATGAGTTCTCCACTCTCCAGAGCTCGTTATAGGTAGAGCTAGCATTGCTCCCCTCGTTAGAGGGTCACTCTTGAGCATGCCGCTCCCTGCGGAGCGTCTGAGTTCCCTCTCATTCTAAGGAATGAGTTCTCCGCTCCTCAGAGCTCTGTGATAAGTCGCTCTCCTTGCTGGTCGAGCTAGCATTGCTCCCCTCACTATAGAGGGTTATCTATGAGCATGCCGCTCCCTGCTGAGCGGGGAGTTCCCTCTCATTCTGAGGAATGAGTTCCCCGCTCTCCAGAGCTCATGGTTGGGCTTGCCGCTCCCTTCTGAGCGGTGAGTGCTTCTCATTCTGAGGAATGAGTTCTCCACTCTCCAGAGCTCGTTATAGGTCTCACTCTGAGGAGTGAGTTCTCCGCTCTAGAGCTCCTCATTGGTAGCTGAGTTCCTCTCATTCCGAGGAATGAGTTCTCCGCTCTCCAGAGCTCGCCGTCGGTAGAGCTAGCACTGCTCCCCTCAACCAGAGGGTCACCTATGAGCATGCCGCTCCCTTCTGAGCGTCCGAGTTTCTCCGCCCCCCAGAGCTCTGTGATAGGTCGCTCGCCTTGTTGGTCGAGCCAGCATTGCTCCCCTCAACCAGAGGGTCATCTATGAGCGTGCCGCTCCCTTCTGAGCGTCTGAGTTCCCTCTCACTCCGAGGAATGAGTAGTTCTCCGCTCCAGGGCATAGAACGTTCTTCTAATAAGTGCACACGCGAGACTTTGGGCACTTTCTAAAATCCACTCAGTGGTAAGTCCGCACATCAAAGATTCTGCGTTCTTTCTAAAAATCCCGTAAGGGTAGGGTTACGTGCACAGCTTCGTGCCCTTTTTTGAGTTGGTCAAAGCCCCGGCTTGTGCCATGGGCCCCGCTCCCTTGTCCCATATATGTTGGGTCCAAAAAAAAAAAAAAAAAAGGGAAAGGGGTGTACACTACCAAGAGGTCTGTTGAGACAGTTCCCTCAGTAAGCTTGGACAGAGCAAGTGGTAACCCCTGAGTGATCGGCCAGGACCTAGTGAGCCAGGTGCCTGGCCATATCCCCTTAAAGGAATCTTTTCTGATTCCAAGACCTTGAGCTCTACCCTAGGCCCGGTAATCCCGGCGCCTAACAGGTAAGTACTAGGGTATGCAGCTCGGGCCTTTGGCGAAGGGATAATATCACTGACAGCCATCAGCCGTCCCAGGGCAACTCCCTTAGCCGGGTAGAGTTGGCTTAGTGCTCGCCTTTTTGCGAAATTGGCTTGCATTCCCTCAGCATGGTGAAGTGGGTATAACGTTCCCGTGGCGACCCCTAGGGGACGCAGTTCGAGTTCCCATGGAGGGGAACGTCTCAGGTTACGTATGTAACCATGGTTCCCCGAATGGGGAACGAGACACTGCGTCCCCTAGGCTTTGGGCCATGCTTCGGACGCAAGCTTCAGACGAAGAAGCTGATGATGTATTCTCCCGGCGGCACTTATATTGTGGCACGCCGGTAGTGACGTCATGGGCTGTCGCCGGCCAACAGGTGGTGTTTTTACATATGTATCTTCAGACACGAGTCACGCTGAGGGCGTTCCCCGTAGCGACCCCTAGGGGACGCAGTGTCTCGTTCCCCATTCGGGGAACCATGGTTACATACGTAACCTGAGACGTTAGGGTCAATATATAAGACCCCATGAAATGCCTTGGCCGTTCTTTCCCTGTTGATGTATTTCCTATTGAAACAGGAAGTTTGGGTGGGACATACTGAAGGGATTATGTATTTTTTAATAGTCAGTTGGCTGTCACTAAGATTTTCTCCATGCTAGTTGGGTGAAGGTGGTAATAGAGTTCGAGACATTATCGTTCTAGTGAGCTTCTGATTAGATAAAAACATGTGTAGTGCAGGATGAGTCATCAATATATGCCAGTGTTAATTTTGTACTAATTTGTCTGTTTGTAGATAGTAGTAGTAGTAGTAGCCCTTTATTGTCACTAGTCACAAGTACCAGCGAAATTAGCCATCAACCTGTTCATACATACACAACATACATCTGACAACGGGGTAGACAGAACAGGAAGACAGGGAATGGAAGAAAATACAGCATTTACATGAGGAAAGAGAGGAGAAAAAAAATTAACCCCCAGACTATGCTCCATTGGGGAGTACAGTGTGAGAACAGAAAAAAAACACCTCAGCACAAAAGCACATATACCATAGACACAACTTTGCAACAGGGGAAACATATCCAGCTCTGGCAAGCAGCCATCCGTCCGGTGCCATTTGTTTGCGCCGGTCGCAGACCCGCTTGACCAAGCCTGGCGGAACAAAGCCGGAGGCACTTGGTCGGGGGAGGGGAGTAATGTCTGTAATCGGGGAGGGAGCAAGAGAAGTCCCACTGCAGCGCTCTTCCCAGGGTTGTTATCCAGCATGGCCTTGGCCGAGGCAGGCTGGTGCGGGGGAGCCAGAAAAGATAAGATTGATTTGTTTTGTCTTTGGGGCGAACAGCTGCATACCTTCACAGCTATTCTCTCTGTCCATTCTGGTCTCCGAAAGAATCAATTTTCACTTGCAAAGCCGTGAGCTTCATCGTGATAGAATCCATATTCCGGTTAATAGTCTCAGTCTCAATGCTGACCGCTCTTCCCACAGCTTCAATCAAAACGGGCAGCCTTGTGAGACTTTGGACAGCTGTTCCCGTCTTCTGAATTTTTCGATAACCCAGGGCAAAGCCTAATCCAATCAGCAAAATACCTGTTATCATGGTACCGAATAGGTAGATATCTTCAATGTCCTCCACGGAAAGAGCCGCCAGACATACGATTTGCCACCTCTCCCACGCATCCCTCGTATAGCCGGCTGCGAACGTCCCGTCCGGACAAACAGGTTCCCCAGAACCCAGGCTTCTCGTTGAGAAGATGGTGTCAATTGCGTTGAGAGACCAGTTGATCAAATCCATAATCTTCTAGTTTGGAGGGCCGTGCAGAGAGAGTCTCTCAATAGATGAAACGAGACCAAGAGAGGCAAGCAGGGAAAATAAGGGAAGGGCAGGGAGTGAAGAAAAGCCACTGCCTCCGTTGAGAGCCAAACTAGATTGTTTGTTGCTAAAATAGTTTCATGTTTGCATCACATAACCAGCTTCATATATTACTTTTCTGACATAGTAATGTTGCTCCGAGCACTTGAGTACAAATCCTGTAAAACACGAGTCACTATGAAAAAGCTCCAAATACTCATAGGTCTTTGATGGCTGAGGATGGCTGATCATTTTATCTCATCACATTTCTTAACATTATCAATTATGATCAGGGTAGGGTTTTGTGTAGGTGGTATGTTATTTTGAGAGCATTATTACTTTATACTTTATTCATTTACTTTTTGAAATGCTGTGAACTTTTTTTCTAATGAGGCTGGGTTGAGCATATTGATTTTATGTAGAATTACATTAAATATATATTATTGTAATTCTATTAAGTATAGGTGGATGCAACTTAGCCCATGTTATTGGAGAAACATTATGGGATTGCGTGCTGTGGTTTTGTGGTTGTTCATCAGGGAACAGTGAGCGATGTTGACAAAGGATTGTGTATTATTCAACCCTCACCTGTCAGTTATTCATGAAGCGACATAATCCCACAAGAGACCGCTGCTTATGTTTGCTGAGAGTGGTTTTTGACTAATGCTCGCTCGCTCAGAGTGATTTCAACCCTGTGGTGCTTAAATAGGTGAGATAAAGAAATTCTTTAAATATTCCAATCCTGCCTCAAAATCACAGTCCTATAGATAACAGCTAAGGATTTGACTCTAGTGAGTTTGTAAATTAGCTTTACACGAGTAGCCAATGTTAGAAACGATTAGCTGTGAAGACATGATTGTGTGTACTAACCTTTTATATTTGAATTTACTGAAAATGCACAATTTCGTAAAAAAAAAAAAAAAAAAAAAAGAATATAATGGGATTAATGTTTTTAACAGTTTGAGTGGAAATATTTCAGTATTGCTTTCACGTTATGTCTGAAAGAAAGGTACAATTACAAACAAACAGGCAGCGTGTAAGAACATTTTGCTCATCAGCTCTTGTACACAGGCTTATTTAACTAATGCTTTTAAAGCTGAAATGTGTTGGATTTGACAACTCCATAGCCTTCAGACCCAGGGTCTCATTTATACAACTACATAAATTACTTCCAAGAAGATGTGCAAACACAAAACAAGTTTCTGAAATATGATATATGCTGGATAAAACCACTAAAAAGGAAACAGGACAATATACAATATGTAATGTCCTGTGATGATAGGAGAGATTGCACTGAATAAAGTTTAAGATTACGATTTTTCTTAATCAATATCTTTGTTTTCCAGTATTGTTGTTTTAAGAAAAACAAATATGTAAGCAAAATTACATCAGATATTAAGACTATATTAAGAATATATCTAGTGTAAATGTAGTTCACTCCACTGGGGCCATACCCAAAGCTTCCACAACTTTGGGCGGGGGTGAAGGATCATACTTTCTGCCTGTGAGAGGAGATCCCTCCTGATGGGAATCTCCCATGGAGAGACATTGAGGAGAGAAATCAGGTCCGAGAAGCATACTCATTCCAGCCAGAATGGGGCTACTAGCAGCAGACAGACCCCATCCTGGCGCACTCTCTCCAGAACTCCCGGGAGCAGAGTGATCAGGGGAAAGGTGTACAGACTAAGCCTCGTCCAAGTCTGTACCTAGGCATCCAGCCCCAGTAGAGCTGGATTAATCAGAGATGCGATTGAAGTTCAGGATTCTCTCTTTGAGCAGGTCGTGTCTCAGACCAGGTCTGAGGACTGGTTTGTCGTGATCGATCTAAAAGACGCATACTACCACATCTCCATCCTTTCCCATCACAGGAAGTTCCTGGGGTGTGCTTTGGGGGCAAAGCGCACCAATATCAGGTTCTTCCTTTCGGCCTTGCACTCTCACCCCACACTTCCATGAAGTGTGTGGATGCTGCTCTGGCTCCTCTGTGACTCCAGGGCATCCACATACTCAACCACATAGACGTTTGGTTGATATTAGCTCATTCAGAGTCGATAGCGGGTCAGCATTGAGATGTCGTTCTTGCTCACACAACAGAACTGGGGTTAAGACTTAAAGCCAGAAAAGTGTGCTTTCTCCAGTACAGAGGACCACTTATCAGGGGGTGGTGTGGGATTCGATCACGATGCAGGCACGTATGTCCCCTGCTCAGATTGAGTCGATCCTCACGACAGTCAAGAGAGTGAGTGAAGGCTGGTCACTCATTGTTAAGCAGTTTAAAAAAATAGCTGGGTCTGATGGCAGCTGCGTCCAACGTGGCTTGATGTACATGAGACCCCTACAGTGGTGGTTCAAGACCAAGGGGTTCTCCCCGAGGGGAAACTCGCTCTGTATGATCAAGGATCGAGCACTGAAACTCTTCCTCCCGGACCTAAGAGATCATCATATGTTGGTGCGCACCGACAACACAAAGGTGATCTCTTACATCAACCACCAGGGAGATTCTGCGTTCGCGCCCCACACAATCCTTGTGTGGTCCTAGAACAAACTACTCTCGCTGAGAGCAGTTCACATTCTTGGACATCTCAATATGGAAGCAGACATTCTGTCGAGGCAGGGGCTGAGGCCCGGGGAATGGAGGCTTCACCCGAGGTGGTAAAGCAGATATGGAGAGTTTATGGCCAGACTCAGGTGGACCTGTTGCGATTCAAAATAATATGTTATGTTATATAATATGTTCGCAATAATATGTTATGACCTCAAAATACTTTTACCATAGTTCATGATTTGTAAACTAATACATTCAGATGTTTTGCAACACATAACTAGCTCCATATGGCTAGTAAACTTGCTTGGTAGCTCACCTGGTACAGCATTGCACTTGTGATGCAGAGTGCTCTGGTACAAATCCTGCGAAACAAGAGTTACAATTGAGCTCAAATACATCTGGAAGGTAAAATGTCATGGTTGCTTCAGCAAATGCATTTTTATCTCATGTTTGATTTTGTTAAACTACTGGTTCGTTTTAAGGTAGGGTTTAGTGTGAATTGTGCATTATTTTCAAATGTAATATAGCATATACATTTTAGAGACAATCACTGAAAATGTAATTCCCAAACTGCTGTGATATGTACAACAACCAACATAATAAAACATTGATAGGTTCACTTTCATCTGTTTTGGATAAAACTTAATCCACTTTAAGCACCACTCCTTGGACATTTCACTTTGAAATTGTTGTAAAACATGCAAGAATATTACAGAAATTGGACCACATGGATATTTTCCAGTTAGCCTGGGTTGATAATAACATTTGGTCAGGCTATGAAGCCATTTTCCGTGGCAGGAAGTTAGGCAAGTGCTTTCCTTGAGTCACGTGTTTTCCTATAAAGAATAGCTCACCTTCTCGCACACACTCTCTCCAGCTTTTCTTCAGTCAAAGCTTTCTCCATAAGAGCTCTTCATCAGTTTCAGTGCTGTTGATATTTAGTCTCAGTGGAAATGCGTCTCACACAAAGACTCACACGCAGATCTCTGGGTCATTCAGACTTACAAACAGATCGAAAGTTTTTGCTGTCATCATGTCTTTCAAAGCTTAAATTATGTTAGACTCAGTGCAGTTATTACAACTTATTTGTGTACTTTGTTGCTTTTTGTAATAGGTTAATTCCTGTTCTTTGTTGTTTGTAGTGGATAGAATCTGGCCTCTGTTTGACCTGCAATAAGTAAATTACTCTCATTAGGGGATGCTATGGGTTCATTACAGAGAACATGTCGTTCTCATTGAACTACGTGTTGTGGTGACCAGGCCTGAGGGATGCAGGTAGACCTTTTACTCCAAGCAGAAGAAGATAAGCTCATGTCTTGTTCATTAAAATCTGGTCCACTCTGTTGAAAGAACCAGATTATATTATATTATTCAAATGTACATTTTATGTTTTAGTAATTTAGCAGACGCTTTTATCCAAAGCAACTTACAAATGAGGATAATAGAAGCAATCAAAACCAACAAAAGAGCAACAACATGCAAAAGCATTGACAAGTCTCGGTTAGCCTAACGCAGTACACGTAACATTTATTTATTTATTTTGTTTTATAAGAAACAAGTAGATAGATTATATAAAAATAAATAAGGTTAGTGTTAGTTTTTCAAGAAAAGCTATCAGTTAAATAATAAATATGTAATTGATAGAGGGTCAAGTGTATGTGTGTGTTATATATATAAGAGGACAGATAGATACAATATTTTATTATATTATACCATGCTGTTTAAGACTGGTTTATGATGGATAGGTTCTGGTCTTGAAGCTACCTTTGTATTGCCACTCTTTCTTATCCAAAAATGGTCCGTTTGTTTGTTTCCCCCCATGAGCTCAAAAATCAATTGAAACACTTTGCAGCTTGTTTTTAGAAAGAGATTCATCTATAGAGTTCAGACTGCACTTCATAATGGTCACTTAACACCAGCACTCTGTTTAACAACAGCTTTATAAATATGTAACTGCTTCTGCAGAATACCAGCTTTCAGTGCATTTTCCCAAATATTACCTCCAAATACAAACAAACTTGCATAATGTTGACTGTTCATATTAATAAACAATTAAGGTTTTATTAATAAATTGATAAAGATTTTAGTTTTTGGCCACTGACTGTTCCAACATTGGGATAATAATTATACTTGATACTGATATATTATCATTTCTGTTCTTCATAAAACATATTATGCATTTTCATATACAGTACTTAACACACACAAATGTTATATATTAATACAAATAATATTAATAACCAATAATAACTATTATAATTACTCACTGTAGTGTTGTAGTAGATTGTAAATGTCACTTGGTATATGTTTGAAAAAAATAAAAAGGGAATAATCCAGCAACCAGCTGGATCAGGTTGTAAATATATCTGGAAACAAGCTGCTGTTCTTTTCAAATGTTGTTATGAATTCAAAGCATTGTATGCTGTGTAGCTATTTGACATTGAAATGTTTAAACCAAGAGCAATACGCCTACGAGTCTCCTAATATACGAGGAACAACTTGGAAAATTGCTGACCATGACTGCTGTCTATGTGAGGCATAAAGAAAAACAACTCCCTCTCTCTTTCTCTGTTTCTACTTCTTTTCTGAATCCAGCTGCCACATCTAATATAAATTAGAATATGGTGAACAAGTAAAAAAAAAATATTGTAACTTATTTTAGAAAATGAAATGTTCATACATTTTAGATTCATTACATATAAAGTAAAACACTTCAACAGTTTTTTTTGTTTTAATTTTGATGATTAGAGCTTACAGCTAATGAAAGTCCAAAATCACTATCTCAAAATATTAGAATATTTACATTTGAGTTTCAATAAAGGACCATCCATACAGTATCAATTCTGGGTATGTCTTGTTCTTTGAAACCACAATAACGGGGGACACTGCTGACTTGGCAATGGTCCAGAAGACGATCATTGACACCCTCCACAAAGAGGGTAAGTCACAGAGGGTCATTACTGAAAGGGGTGGCTGTTTAAGGAGTGCTGTATCATAGCATATTAAATGCAAAGTTGACTGTAAGGAAGAAATTGGGTAGGAAAATGTGCACAAGCAACAGGGATGACCGCAAGCTTGAGAATACTGTCAAGCAAAGCCGATTCAAACACTTGGGAGAGCTTCACAAGGAGTGACCTGAAGCTGAAGTCACCAAGCTCAGACATCTTCAGGAAAAGGGCTACCAAGCCACTTCTGAAACAGAATCATTGTCAGAAGCATCTTACCTGGGCTAAGGAGAAAAGAACTGGACTGTTGCTCAGTGGTCCAAAGTCCTCTTTTCAGATTAAAGTACATTTTGCATTTCATTTCTGGAGGAAGCGTGGAGAGGCACAGAATCCATGTTGCTTGAAGTCCAGTGTGAAGTTTCTACAGTCAGTGATGATTTGGGCTGCTATGTCATCTGCTGGTGTTGGTCCACTGTGTTTTCTGAAGTCCACAGTCAATGCAGCAATTACATTTTAGAGCACTTCATGCTTCCTTCTGCTGACAAGTTTTATGGAGATGCTGATTTAATTTGCCAGCAGGACTTGGCTCCTGCCCACACTGCCAAATGTACCAAAAGCTGGTTCAATGACCATGGTGTTACTGTGCTTGATTGGCCAGCAAACTCGCCTGACCTGAACCCCATAGAGCATTAATGGGGTATTGTCAAGAGGAAGATGAGAGACACCAGACACAACAATGCAGATGACATTAAGGCCGCTATCATAGCAACCTGGGCTTCCATTACACCTGAGCAATGCCACAGACTGATTGCCTCCATGCCATGCAGCATTGATGCAGTAATTCATGCAAAAGTAGGCCCAACCAAGTATTGAGTACATAGAAATAGTACATAGTACATACTTTTCAGAAGCCTGACATTTCTGTTTTTTAACATCCTTTTTTTATTGATCTAAGGTGATATTCTAATTATCTGAGACACTGAATTTTAGGTTTTCATTATCTGTAAGCCATAATTATAAAAAGTCAAGAAATAAAGGCTTGAAATATTTTACTCTATGTGTAATAAATCTATATAATATATGGTTTCACATTCTGAAATGAGTGACAAAACATATTGACCTTTTTCATGATTTTCCATTTTTTCCATGTCCTTCCTGAAGTTTCAAACATCCAAGTTAGTATAAAATAAACTGCACAAATTAATAAAAACATTATCCACCAGACTGCAATTGTAGGATATTGCTTGTGCATGCTTATGGATACACTTTTGTTGGCTGAATTGTGTTAGTTTTGTAATTTCAGCAGTGCAAAGTCTGCATGCTGAGAAAATAAAGCTGTTAGACATGAAAGAGTTGGGCAAAAAATTTAGGTTGTCAAAACATGCTTTGAGAATTTAATTTATCTGCCCATTTTCTCTACTCACACACTCGAGGTGCCATTGCGCTTATGAAAGAAAGTCATTATATATAGATAGTTAAATTTCATACATTATGAATATTTCAACCTTTCCAGAAACGTTTTCTCTTTGTTGCACTGCTCCACCATACTCCAGTATAGAACTATCTGTGTGTGTGTGTGCGCTGACCATTGGGAGCACCGGGACGTCCCGGTGACCTGCCAGGTCATTTGGCCCGCTGCACTGTGTTTTATATTATTATTTATTTATGTATTTATTTATTTATTGCCTTCCCAATGTGCCAAAGTGATAATTTCCGATTATGGCATTCCCCTAATAAATTGATAAGAAGTCATAAATTGGTTAGTCTTGACTGGCAGCGCCGCGCTTCTGTTCCTTGCCTCCGTCAAACAGTTTTGAACAGAGTCGATGCGCGGGACTCGAGGAAGGAGAAGATGTAGCGAAACAGTTAAATGTGGCGAAATTACTAACCTGCTCTGGGCTTCAAGTGCAGGTAAGTTTAATCTGTAATACGCTACTGTAGTTTTGTATTTAATAACCTGGTTGAGTATTAAACTGCTAGCACCTGTTAGGCTGTCAGTAGCACCCCATTATTATCATCAGTCAGAATTCTGTGCTGAAAGACATCAGTCGAGTTTTAACAATAACATTTCTGAATATTTCTTCCACCAATGTTTACAACTTTTTTTTCAATGCTAGGAGGGTACATGCTGAGGCTAACATTGCGATGTTACTGTTCGATGTTAACAAAAAAAAAATGTGTTATCTACTTACCGTTATTCTCGCTTGAAATCTCCGCTCTATACAAGTTACGGCGAGCTGCTCGAACACGTTGGATTCGCGCCGGGTTTGATGCCGATGTAGGTTCATAAAGCCAACATCAATAGCAACGCAACATCTGCCATTGTTCATGCCGGTATGTTTGTGTTTGGCGTTGCTGGGAAAAATGAGATGTATTCGTGACGTAACACGTGGCTCTGGATTGGCTCTCTAGACTGTGGAAAAGCAACCGGTTCTTAAAGGGCTCGCCAGTAGAACCAACTAAGAACCGCAATAGCACTGGCTGTGAACTAGCACCTGGTTCCTGCTGGTGCAAAGGGGTATATTTGGTGTTTTCGAAGCTGCTGCAAACGATCTGGATGAGCTCACAGAGACTGTAACATCTTATATCAGTTTCTGTGAGGATATGTGCATTCCTACCAGGACTCATCTAATCTACAACAATGACAAACCATGGTTCACTGCCAAACTCAGACAGCTCCGTCAGGCCAAAGAAGATGCTCGCAGAAAGGGGATAAAGTCTTGTACAAACAGGCCAAATACACCCTGGAAAAGGAGATCAGAGTGGCAGAGATCAGAGTTGGCCTAATGGATAGAGCGTTGGACTTGAAACCCGAGGTAACCCAAGGTTGTGGGTTCGAATCCCGTCTCCGACAGGAAGTCCACGACTGCTCCCCGGGCGCTGCACAGTCGGCTGCCCACTGCTCCAAGTGTGTACACTTGGATGGGTTAAATGCAGAGAACACATTTCACTCCTCATTATACTCTGTATAATTGTGTATGTGACAAATAAAGCTCATCATCATCATCTATTGGAAAGTTACATTAATACATTTATCAGGCAGATATTCAAATGGATTTAATGTACGGAAAGGGAGGGAGCTAGAGCAAACAGCAACACAAAAATATCAGTCAGCCCAAAAAGAATAGTGTGTTCATTATTAGGATTTTCATTATGCTCATTTAGGCACTTTAGAAAAGTTGTTTTAATATATTTGTATGAATTATAGGTTTGTTAAATCTTGGGTATTTAAGTCATTTTAAGAGAAATAGCAGCATTATGTGCAAACAAATTGCAATGAGTTTGTTGTTTAGCAACAAGGTGAACACAGTTATGTTAATAACAGTGGAGAAGGTAAATAAGTCCTGGTAAAGAAGTGACAGGCACAAGAAAAAGGGGAGTGACAGAGATATTAGAGAAAATGAAAAGGGAAGGAAAGGTGCTGTTCAAAAGAGAACCTTTAATTATTTTCCAAGACCCCGACTAAAGACTTAGACGTTTTTATCTGATGGTCATACAAATAGGCTAATAGGGTTGTCCATGTTTCAGAATTTGTTGTGGGTGTATGGGATGGCCTGGATGAGTGTGAGATTTCCCGGCCTGAAATTTGTGTGTGTGTGTGTGTGTGTGTGTGTGTGTGTGTGTGTGTGTGTGTGTGTGTGTGAGAGAGAGAGAGAGAGTATGTGTGTGTGCGCTCAAAAATGAATCTTAAATTGTTCCTTTCAATTTTGTATTGCTGTACTGTGTTCTTTCTTTGTAACAGTAATAATATTAGCGGTGTCTTATGTTTGTTTTTTGTGGTTAATCCAATTACTGACTGCTGGCACCTCAGGGGATTATACCGAACAAATAAATTATGAAGATAGTCAAAGCATGTGCTGTGAAGTGCTACAGAATTATCTTCAGAAACATTCTGCTTTAGTATTTCTACTGGTCCAGGGAATGCAAATTGAAGGTGATACCCAAGTTAACCCTCAAAAACCGAGACAGCCGCCCGCGGCTAAAAATAACTAATGTTCTTAAATGTTTAATAACTTTTGAACCGCTAATGCTTTAAAAAGTGTCGGATAGCAGAGATTTTCTGCTTTTAGGAGATATCGCATTTGTCTCAGTTGGATATTCAGAGGCTCCGTAGCGTATGTAATTACCTCATCACATTTTGACAACATTGATTCGTCAGAAGAAACCAATGCATTTCGTCCCTTTGAACCAAACAGGAGCGATTGTTGATACTTATGCCGAGTTCACACTGCACAATTTTCAAAGTCATCGGATCCCTGCTCTTTTCACACTGCACGACTATCTGGGGTAGCATTCAGTCGCTGCTGTTTTAATATTACACGATGGATCGGCGACAGGAGGATTCACACTGCATGACTTTACGAATCGCCAACAACTCTGTCTGCTCCGCAAACTACAGCCAAACGTACACGAGAAGTGAAGAAAATAACGCAAGATCACGCTGATATTATTGTCTATAAATCACGCACAGGCGTGTCAGGGGTCCCAAAAATGTTCTAGGTCTTTAAGGGTTAATATCAAAGAGCTTCAGGATAATATTGTGCAATTTTATCGCAATTGTTTTCTATTTTAATACATTTTAAAATGCAATTTATTCCTGTGATGGCAAAGCAAAGTTTGTAGTAGTCACATCATCCTTCAGAAACCATTATACTGATTTGGTGCTTATGAATAATTTTGTTTTGGAAAACAATATAATGTACCCATGATACTTTGTTTTTAGGATTCTTTGATGAATAGAATGTTCAAATGAACAGATTTTATTTGAAATATAAATATTTTGTGCATCTTTACTGCCATTGTCTATTGGTTTTAATAGTCCTTCCTGAATAATAGTATTAATTTCTTAAAAGAATAAATAAATATATAAGATTTTTGAAATATAATGTATTGCCAAAGCATATTTTAACAACCCTGAACTTTTAATGAACATTTAATGGATTTTTAATTCAGTAAACAGAGTCCAAACACACGTACTGTAATTCAGTGTACCGCCTCATCTCCATGAGGATCCTGAGTCATCCACAGAAAACCACAGGTTCACTAAGATTTTTAATGAGCTCATGATGTAGGAGAACCACTCATAGGCTAATGAGAGAAGTAGCCTCTGTAATTGCTCTTCTTCTTAAGACATCTGATGTTGCATTACATACAGGAGGCATGATGGATTGCTGCAGATGTTCAGTACCTTGGTTAACTGAGTTCCCGGTGGTTTTATAGTGTTCATTTGCTTTTGTTAGTTTGTTGCCTACTAGAAATTAAGCAAAGGTGGATGCGTGTTGACATCCTTCCTCCTGCCTGAAGGGATCAGGCTAAGCAGAGTGTGGGGATAATCTAAAGATTGAGTGGAATCCAGAAATGGCAAATAGCCATGACAGACGAACCAGCCAAGTGGATGCAAGGAACAGGGATTCTAAATGAGCTGCCAACACTAAAGTCTACAAAGACAAAAGGTATTTATATAGTGACTAATGATATGACTTTGAATGCAGATGTGTGATGACTATGGTGACAATGCCCCCTACTGACTGCCACTGATCTCTTAGGCTTCAATGTATAACCTTGAAGCAAAGATCATGCGAAGCATCACCTTGGTTACCTGACAAAATAGTGAAAAAGAGAATGCGGTGGATGGTTCCTAAACAACTGGGGACAAATATCCTAAATATATATCATATGATGCATTACGGTTGCATATCATATTGTATTTTCTTTCTAATAACATCTGAAAACAGCCAGAAGTAAAGCAAGACTGGGCACTGACAGCGAGCTGCAAGTTTGGCTATTGCTGTTGATTAGATAATACTTGCGTTGCACTGTTAGAATAATTTTAGCATTGAATTATTGGGAACTTTACTGGAAATATTTTTTTTTATGTGCTTGTCATTCAGTCTTTGGCAAATATTCATCATCCTCTAGGTTCAATGACAATAATAGATCAAATTATTTATTAGCATTGCAAACACCAATCACATACCAAAATAGATGTGCCATATACATTCCTGAAGCTGAAGCAGTTAATTAGCTAAAGAAATTAATTATCTAAATAGTTTTCATTTAAATGAAGGTGTTATGCATTAGTTGCATGCATTAAAATGATGAAAAGTTTGATAGAGTTGATGAGCTATTGTTCCTGGCTCACCCTCAGCTGCACAGGTCAGCAGGTAAGAGAGAGAAAAAGTGACTAATTTGCCAATTGTCAGTCCCCTGTCGTGTGTGTCTTTTGTTCCCACATCTTGTGTCCGTATTTGGTTTGTTTCCTGTCCTCGTAAAGTGTGATTATTAGTTAATTCTGTTCAGCTGTGTTTTAGTTATTGTCTATGATTATCATATGTATTTATAGTCCTGTCTGTTACGTTCCGTCTGGTCTACTCGTTATTCCCCGGTGTTCCTGTGTGACTGCCCTGCCTTGTCTAGCCCTGATATCAACATTAAAGACTGTTAATTTTGAGCTATATCCTCATCTCCTTGTTCCTCGTGCCTCCCTCGTTGTGTGCAGAAGACCAGACCTAACAGTAAGCGGCGCCCACTCACCTGGTTTGGTTTTTTTGTTTTTAAAAGTATTTAATTTTTTCTGTCTGTCCCACGGCATGGAAGTCGCCGCTCGTCATCTCGCTTTAGCCCACTGCAAGTTGGCATGGGAGTTCGGTGGTATCGCTGCAAATTCGACGCTGCCGTCCAAGCCCACCGTTCGTGGGAGATCGATGTCGCCGTCTGCGGCTCACCCAAGCCCGCCATTCGCGGGAGATCGACGCCACTGTACACGGCTCACCCAAGTCTGCTGCTGATTCAAACCCGCCAGCCCGCCGTTGACCTAAGCGCGTTAACGCAAATTCCTTTTAGCGGCACTAATTTTATTAACGTGCGATTAACGCAGCACATATTTTCTGTTTGACCCATGGCCCAAGATTAAAGGAAACGCCTGTATGACAGCTTCTTTACATGCATTTTGACTGCTTTCAGCACCCGTATTGTAAGTGCACGATTACATGCGCAACAGAAAAAAAAGTGCGGCTGGCTTGACTGTTTTTCAAAGCGCGGCTGACTTGACCGCAGTCCCAACCCGTAGTTGGAGAAAAGGAGATGCACAGTGTTGCCAACTTAGCAACATTGCAGACCCCTTTAGCGGCTTTTTTCCCCCTAAAAAAGTGCCCAAACCTTATTAAGTCTCTGAGAATCGCCGGTACTCCCGCGTGAGCGTGAGATCTTTGCTTTACCAGCAAGCGCACACACTTCTCTCTCTCTCTCTCTCTCTGCGTCTGCTCAGTTTCTGTTCAGCGCGTGGCAGAGAAGAGCAGAGCTTAATTCAGTTAAACACAGATATTATGCTGCTTGCTTCTCTAATTTTACATGCAAGTATAGCCAAAATCACAGCACAGCTATTGTCATTATCTTATGGGTATTTTATTTAATCAGACAACGGCTCGATTATCAGGATTTTTGGGCAGATTAACATCTTGTAAAGCAGAGCTACTTGTGTAGTCTTAATGGGTCGTGTTTCTATTACTTTTTCATATTCATTCCATTGTCTGACAACAGAAACAGTCAAATATATCAATGAAAACTGTTTTATTGAGAATTGAACTGCATCAAATACAGTATGTAGGCACAGAGACAATTGTTTTATAATAAACAATATAGGCTATGTACTTTTTGCATGTTCAGAAGAAGTGAGCTGCCCTGTCCTGCAAAAATGTAAACATATTTGTGTCAGTAAATTGCTCAGTGCAAAGAAAGAGAAGTTATGGGAATTTATATTTTCATGTGTCTAATAGACATGAACAAGTTCTTTGAAAAACATCTATTACCTTTGAAACATGTCTAATCTTCATGCTCTATGTTGACTATGGTTTCAATAATAATAAACATACATTTGCATAAAGCATCCATATTTGTCCATGCCCATGTTGAGTATTAAAAACGTGAAAAGTATTAATTTAAGGTACATTTAGAACAAATACAAATGTGCGATTAATTGTGATTAATCGCGAGTTAACTAATTACAATCATACGATTAATTGCGATTAAATATTTTATTCGATTGACAGCCCTAATATTAATTCTTCTAATATTAATTTATATTATTATTGATAATAAAATTAATAATAATATTTGTTTTATTAAATAAAACCAATTATGGTATGGCTGATACAGAAGCAAGGCACATTTTAAATGTGTTATTTATGTTTATTAATATTTTGTTAATAAGACACACAACCCAAACTAAAGTTTTATATGTTTGCTGGTGCTAAAATGAACATTTCTGTCATGAAACTATCCATGGCACAGGCTGATAGGTCGTTGATGCAAATTTATGGTATTCACAGCATTAAACTACTTGGTGCAAGCTGATTAGTTCATGTTGCATATGAAGCCAATGAGCTTGCTGCTTTACATTTAAATGGCTGGTTAGCATTCACTAGAACAGTTCGCAGTGCACTTTCACAGTTCCTCTGAAACACTCCTCCTTCCCCAACTCCACCTGTATAGATCTGCTATGGGTTATGCTATTTTTGCAGAAGCATTATGTCTTAAATACTCACAGCACTGCATCTGCTTATGTATTGGCAGTAGCAAGTTTCTGTACTTGCTTGCGCCGCAATAATCTACAACTACAGCAATAACCAACAGCTGCAGCAGTGAAGCATATCCATTCTACCAAGACCAAATACATGAACATTGTCATATCCATTACCATGCTAAAATATTCTGAGAGTTGTCATGAAATAAATACAAATTCTGCTTAGCTGGATGTGTGTTGTAAAATGAGAAATCAGAGAGAATGATCTTCTCTTTGTATGATTTTACTGCTGTGGATGCAATACCCAATAAGATGTACTAATAGTTTATTCATAATTTTTGTGTTTTGTCACACTTCATGATGATTTGTAAATTTTATGTGGAACATAAAATAATATATGGAACTGTTTTGAATAAATAATATGCAATTGAGATGTTTGCTGATGGTAAATGTAGATTCTATTTTGCTGGATGCATGTATCCATTTCAAATGGCAAGTGGACAAGGCTAAATACAGGCATAATTGAGTCCAAATGTAATTGAAGTGTGAGGGGTCAAATGTTGGGGTTAAAGACTCATACACGTGTCATATTATGCGTGTTTTTGAGGGCATGAAATTCCACATGCAGAATGGTCACCTACACTGAAGGGCAGCTAAATGAATACAGCTTAAAGTGTGTGTGTGTGTGTGCGTGCGCGTGCGTGTGTGTGCAGCGCTTACTTCTCTCTCGGTCTCGACATCCATCTCTCATTAGCCGCTCACATTTATCTGTGCTCCATGTAGGGGGTAGTGATTGATGTAGATAAGGTATCAGCTGTCTGTTTCTTTTTAAAAAAAGTTGTTTTTTTGCTGTGTTAATGGGCTCATTTGTAACCTAAAGCAGACTGGAGGCATGAAGCTTAGATACTTGCTAGACTGTAAATACATCTGTCTAGGGAACTGGGTATCTCTCTGTCTGAAGCTTTTCTTTGAGCATTTTACTTCTTTCCGTACTCACTTATACACTTAAATGTGTATTAACATAATTTTAACCCCCAGTTTAAGGCATAAAAAAAAAAAAAAACTGGCTAAATCAGTGTTAGCACCAATGAGGTCTATAATACTCTGTGAAAACTATCTGTTAGCATTCCTGATCATTTGAAAAGCACATCTGCTGTTTTGGGCTAATCATCTGAGCAAATGATGACATCATAATAAAAGCTGATTGGCTGGTGATACTACAAGAATATACAAAAACCATGCAGTGCTAGAATGTTGCAGTGATTTATTTATTTATTTTTTAAGCAAAGGACACATAATCACAAACTGCATAATACTTGAATGTTCATGAACTGTGTGTAGTTGCAGAAATTGTTACCAATCACAGTTTTATCAAATGGTTGATGTCAACATTGATAAACCAACATGCAACCAGGAGTAATGCAGAGACACATATTTGAAGTTTATTCCAGAAGATTTAGAACAAACATTTGTGGATTTATGTGGCAAGAGTTTCATAGATGGACTAACATGTGTTAAGGGTGGCCATACATCCTTTTTGACACGGATTTCTAAATTGCCTAAAATGTCTGATTTTGGCTTTGTTTTCGATCAAAGAGAATGGTCAAAGTTATGTAAATATGAGTACATATAATGTATGAAGACTCACATCAATACATCAATAGGAACACAAATCTGAATCCCGGACATTTCAGGCAATGACGAAATCCTTGGCAGGACATATAGTCACCCCACAGGTATTAAAACAAGTCATGTTAAAGGAAAGTTATGTAAATTAATCAAATCTAAAACTCCATGAGCTTCTTTGTGATGAATACAGTTTTTAAATTCTAAAATATTTTATTTGGTAGAAATTGTGGATTTAATAAAATTACTTAATCCTTAATCAATAAACCACAAATAACCGGAGAAGTCATGGGGCCACTGATTATTTTTGTGGATGCTGGGGGACTCCTTGGAATCAAAAAGGTTTGAGAACGTCTAGGTTACGTACGTAACCCCCGTTCCCTGGTGGAAGGTGGAAGGTGTCGCCCAGCCCGCAGCTCTGCAGATGTCTGCCAAAGAGGCGCCGTGTGCCAACGCATGGGAGGAGGCAACACACCGAGTGGAGTGAGCCCTCACACCCAGGGGGCACGGCTCGCCTTGAGATTGGTACGCCACCTCCACTATCCAGTGGGCCAACCTCTGTTTGGAGACAGCCTTCCCTTTCTGCTGACCTCCGTGGCAGACAAAGAGCTGCTCAGAGCTTCTGAAGCTCCGGGTGCGGTCCACGTATATACGCAATGCTCTTACGGGACACAGCAACGCTAAGGCTGGATCTGCCTCCTCCGAGGGCAGTGCTTGTAGGTTCACCACCTGATCGCGGAAGGGCGTGGTTGGAACCTTGGGCATCGCCGGGGTCTCAAGACAACGTGAGAGTAGACCGACCCGAACACAAGGCACTCTTCGCAGGAGCGCTGTCTTAACAGACAGGAACTTCAGCTCGACTGAGTCCAGCGGCTCAAAGGGGCCCCTCTGAAGTCCAGCCAGGACGATAGAGAGGTTCCAAGAGGGCACAAGGGGTCCGAAGCAAAAATACAATCAGTGGACACACCTGTCGCCCTTTTATACCCGTATGCACGGGGAGTGGCTCAGGTATGCAAAATCCACTAGCCAATTTCATTGGCGTTTTCTCTTTAGTCAGAGATGATCAGGGCCTCCAAGTAAATCCCTCTATGTCATCACGACATAACTTGTAGTGACAGATAGGGAACCACTGTTTTAGAATGACACAAGGTTAATAATATGAAGTGTGTGGCTGAAATGGTACTGTTACTGAAATACAAGTCATGTCCTCTGCGTTAGAGCAGAGACAGTGTGAGAAGTATATCTTAGATGAAGATGGCTTTATTCAGGGTGAGTTGGAAGGAGCTGATGGAGGATTATTGATTGTATTTCCTTATTATCATCCCTTCAGCTCGTCTTATCCGTGACAAGCAAGAGAGAAGACTAGAAATTAGCTTTGCATTTATTTTATTCTTTTTCTCTTCTTTTTCTCTTCTTTTCATTGATTTATCAAGGGAGAATAAATGCCATCCTAATATTCTCTAACCTTGAGGTAAGCATTGATGATTTTGCAGGACTTTTCATATAAAAAATATATATATATATTTCTAGTCTAACAAATAACAACTAAAATCCACAAAACTCTCTCTTTTATTTAATAGGTTTTTAATTGCCTGACCAATGTTCTTTCTTTCTTGATCGCTCTCTTTTTCTCTCAGATGATTCATATATCTCTTGATAGTGATATATGGGCTTGTCTAGTCATTGCTCCTCAACATCCATCTCCTCCTACATACCTACTGTAGTTATTGTTGTGTGTGTCTCTCTGTGTGTGTGTGTGTGTGTGTGTGTGTGTGTGTGTGTGTGAGACAGCACAAGAGACTTCTGAAAATCAAAGTTGTTAGGAGGCGCTCAGATGTGAGATGTTGTGAACTGCTGAGCTCTAATCAAAATGATCCATCATGTTAGGGGTAAGTGAACAGAACAAAAGCACTCTCCAGTTTTAAGTCCAGGGGGGGGATCTCTGCTCACAGTTCTGCCACACGGGATATCAGACTTTGATGTCTGAATCTGCTGTTTCTACCAAAAGCTGGTTCACAGATGTGTGTATAGATGATGTCACAACAATTTATTGGATGGTTGGTTAGACATAGTGGACAGTTTGTACAAATTTGAAAGTTATAAGTAGGGGCACATGATATATCATTACTAAACTGGATATCAGAGTTTATTTGGTTATTATTACATGGTGTTTTTTTTTGTAAGTATTGGATGATTTTGTATAGTTAATTGTGTTGCTACTTTCCATTATTTTTACATTTAAATTACCATTGCTACCACCTAATGCTAATTTCAAGCTAATCTTTAAAAGACAGAAATAGTTTAATAACACTGGTAAATGTCCTTTTCAGTAATTATTTTTTTTTTTTTTCATTTTGTGCATTATAATGTTGTGATGCCTACATTCAATCGGTATTTAAAATAAGTGGCTTTAATTTGTAGCTTTTTGTTCTTTATTTATTTAAACAAAATAAAAAAAAAATGTATCAGCCATTTATCAGTTACGGGCCATGACACACAAAAATATAATTACTGGCTTATCGTTATCAGCCAGAATTGAAATACTTATTCATCCCTCCTGTTACAGTTCAAATTTTATAGTTTCATCTTTCCTGCATTCTAATATATACTGTATGCTGATCAGCCACAACATTAAAACCACTGACATGAGAAGTGAATAACATTGATTATATAATTGCAGTGCCACATGTCAAGGGGTGGGATAAATTAGACAGCACGTGAACAGTCAGTTGTTGAATTCAATGTGTTGGAAGCAGGAAAAATGGGCAAGCAAAAATAACTTTGCCAATGTCAAAATAGTGATGGCTATATGATTGGGTCAGAGCATCTCCAAAATGCTAAATCTTTTGGCCTGTTCCTGGTATGCAGTGGTCAATACCTACCAAAAGTGCACAGAAGGGCAGCCATTGAACTGGCATCAGGAAGATGGCAGGCCGGTGGAGACAATGGGCTGGGAAACCATGAGTCCTGGTATTCATGAGGGCATTACTTTGACTTGTACCACAGACCTAAAGATTGTTGAAGACCAAGTGCATTCCTTGATGGCAATGGTGTTCCCTGATGGCAGTGGCCTCTTTTAGTGGGATAATGCACCATGCAACACTGCAAAATTGTTCAGGAATGGTTTAGGAACATGACAAAGAGTTCAAGATTTTGCCTAGGGTTGGAGCTAGGGCTGGGCGATAAATCGATTTTAGCGATTAACTCGAATGTGTAGCTTATGTCAATTTGTTTGAATGAAAATCGGTTTTCTCTTTAACATCTGCCGATGCTTACCTCTGGGCTCCTGTAGTTCTGAATGGGCTCAGCCCTCCCCCCAAGCGTTTGCCCTATGTTGGGCGGCTTGGGCCGATAGAAATCAAAGTACCACGAGAGCGATAAAAGATCAAACAGATCCTTATGCTTTCCTATCGCTCTCGCTGTACTTTAATGTCACTCAGTGATCATTCTGTGCAGTGTTGCTTCAGGTCAAACACACCTCAGGGTTTTTCCTGCATAGAGAATTATGAGGCAGCCGCCTCCGCCAAATTTTGTGCCGCCTCTGGTTGTGAGAAAACTCAGGCAGGCAGTCAGTGCAAGCATCACTGAACAGCGTCCATTAGAGATTTTAGTTCATATTTGCAAAAATACTGATATTTTTTAATAAGTTTACTTGATATTTATTTAAACAGAATCCTCATTTCTATTCAATATCCACTTATTTACGCGATCTGATGAGCAATAACTGAAATTACGTGATCACCTCTGTATGAGTGAATGAAAAAGACACGCGGTTTCATTTACCACACACACATAGTGAAGCGCGTGTGACACTCGCAGTGACTTCAACGTCTGCCGTCTCACTAAATGAGGACATACACAAACAACATCTCCAGAACTGCCCTGAGAGTCACTTCATGAGCATTTTACCATTTGATTTGAGTAAAACTAGCGTCATATCATAAACACCCAGAACTGTGAAGTTATTCACGGTCGGCAACCCGTCAAAATAAAAGTTTGCTTAAACTTGGAAGACAGAAGGCAGAAATATATTAATATTGTTCAGCAGAATGTGCATACTGCTACTACTAGGCTAATATTAAAATTATTAAAACTTTATCTTTTTAAGTAATGATCAAACAACATTTCTTCCATGTTTTAATTTTAATAGTAAACCCCCTTTGATTGCCAAAATAAATAAATACAATTTTGTTTTAAATAATGTATCATTTAAATACAAACCCGATTCCAAAAAAGTTGGGACACTGTACAAATTGTAAATAAAAGAGGAATGCAATCATTTACAAATCTCATAAACTTATATTTTATTCACAATAGAATATAGATAACATATCAAATGTTGAAAGTGAGACATTTTGAAATGTCATGCCAAATATTGGCTCATTTTGGATTTCATGAGAGCTACACATTCCAAAAAAGTTGGGACAGGTAGCAAATAAGAGGCCGGAAAAGTTAAATGTACATATAAGGAACAGCTGGAGGACCAATTTGCAACTTATTAGGTCAGTTGGCAACATGATTGGGTATAAAAAGAGCCTCTCAGAGTGGCAGTGTCTCTCAGAAGTCAAAATGGGAAGAGGATCACCAATTCCCCCAATGCTATGGCGAAAAATAGTGGAGCAATATCAGAAAGGAGTTTCTCAGAGAAAAATTGCAAAGAGTTTGAAGTTATCATCATCTACAGTGCATAATATCATCCAAAGATTCAGAGAATCTGGAACAATCTCTGTGCGTAAGGGTCAAGGCCGGAAAACTATACTGGATGCCCGTGATCTTCGGGCCCTTAGACGGCACTGCATCACATACAGGAATGCTACTGTAATGGAAATCACAACATGGGCTCAGGAATACTTCCAGAAAACATTGTCGGTGAACACAATCCATCGTGCCATTCGCCGTTGCCGGCTAAAACTCTATAGGTCAAAAAAGAAGCCATATCTAAACATGATCCAGAAGCGCAGGCGTTTTCTCTGGGCCAAGGCTCATTTAAAATGGACTGTGGCAAAGTGGAAAACTGTTCTGTGGTCAGATGAATCAAAATTTGAAGTTCTTTTTGGAAAACTAGGATGCCATATCATCCGGACTAAAGAGGACAAGGACAACCCAAGTTGTTATCAGCGCTCAGTTCAGAAGCCTGCATCTCTGATGGTATGGGGTTGTATGAGTGCGTGTGGCATGGGCAACTTACACATCTGGAAAGGCACCATCAATGCTGAAAGGTATATCCAAGTTCTAGAACAACATATGCTCCCATCCAGACGTCGTCTCTTTCAGGGAAGACCTTGCATTTTCCAACATGACAATGCCAGACCACATACTGCATCAATTACAACATCATGGCTGCGTAGAAGAAGGATCCGGGTACTGAAATGACCAGCCTGCAGTCCAGATCTTTCACCCATAGAAAACATTTGGCGCATCATAAAGAGGAAGATGCGACAAAGAAGACATAAGACAGTTGAGCAACTAGAAGCCTGTATTAGACAAGAATGGGACAACATTCCTATTCCTAAACTTGAGCAACTTGAGTCTCCTCAGTCCCCAGACGTTTGCAGACTGTTATAAAAAGAAGAGGGGATGCCTCACAGTGGTAAACATGGCCTTGTCCCAACTTTTTTGAGATGTGTTGATGCCATGAAATTTAAAATCAACTTAGTTTTCCCTTAAAATTATACATTTTTCTCAGTTTAAACATTTTATATGTCATCTATGTTGTATTCTGAATAAAATGTTGAAATTTGAAACTTCCACATCATTGCAATCTGTTTTTATTCACAATTTGTACAGTGTCCCAACTTTTTTGGAATCGGGTTTGTAATAATAATAATTTAAAGATAAAGGAAATTAATGTTTTATGCCATCATGGGATAACCAGATACAGAACACAGAATTTCTGAGAAAAAGTAAACATTTCATAAGGCTATTTTAAGAATACATTTGAATAAACTTGAATAAAAAGTTGTTTTTATGCATTCAAATAATTATACATGCTACAACACAGAATTTGGTAAGAATAAAACATGTCAAAATAATATAAAACAACCACTTATGAAAGTGGATAAAGATTTTAAATTTATAAAAGTCTTTAACAATCTAATGTTATGTTCATGCTCACCTATAGCCTACTACAAAAGGGCCCTCTTTTATCTAAATGTTGTTTTTAATTTAATGTTCTACAGGTTTTATTTTTTTGTAAAATGTCACTGCATAATTGTAATTTTCTTCAATCATATAATTACTATAGCACTTATAATATGTTGCGTGCCAATACCTTGTTTGGAAAGAAAATTATGTGTTTCTTGAGAGTGCCTAAACACAGTCATAATGTTCTTTGACAATGTTCTGTGCTCACATTATCTGTATTCGCTGTTTAAAAATAACTGTGGAAGGTACAGATAATAAAACAAATTTGTCCATTACCTCTTCCGTGATCATCAATTCATATTATTTTTAGAATCAAAAGTGGCAAATAGCAGCATCTGAAAGTGTTGCATGCATCTGTAAGTTTCTCGTGAGATAAATAATGTTGTTGGTGTTGGTTTAAATAAGAAACAGAGTCAAAGCCCACTGGATTATCCCTTCGAGCAAGCATTGCCCTTTGTCAGAGATTTGCGGTCCAAAAATCCCTCCAGCATCACAGCCCAGCACTTCCCAGAACCTACACTCTAAAAACTGCTGGGTTTAAAAACATCCCAATTTGGGTTATTTTGGCAACCCTGTGCTGGGTCAAAAAGGTGCAAACCCAGTGCTGGGTTATTTTAACCCAACAAGTTGGGTTATTATGTTATATATAACCCAGTATGCTGGGTTGCTTTTTTATGGTTTAAAATTACTACATTGCTAGGCTAAATGAACCCAAATAGAGCTAGGCATTAAACCTACAAATCTTGTTCATTTTAAAATCACTTTTACACACAAAGAATGACTCTCAAAAGGTAAATATTTATTGAAAACACCAAGAGAAAACAGTCACAAAAAGTAACAGGCATGTAAGAAGAAATGCAGAAAAGTATGCTACAGAGTTTATAAATGAAGCATTGAACATTTGTTGAATATAACTTTTAAGATCAAATTTGAATTTTTTGGTAAATTTTATATAATGTATAAAAATATACAAAAACACTTATACAATAATTTTACAGTTAGTTAATAGTTAAGTTCTTTATAACTATTCTGGCATGGGAGTACACAAATAAACCACAACATTAAGAATCAGAATCAGAATTAACTTTATTGGCCAGGAATGTTTACACATACAGGGAAGTTGTTATAGTGACAGAAGCTCCACAGTGCAACATAATTACAGCAACAGGACAGGACACAGACAAAAAAAAACAATATACAAATAGGCAATGTACAAAAAAGCAAAACCACAATATACAATACAGACAATTAGGTGTGAGGTCTGACATGTGCAAATTTGAAATGAAAAAAATAAGTATGTGTGGTGAATAAATAATTTTATACTATTGTTGTGTGTTCCACGTTTAATGTCAAGTGTTCATGAGATGGATTGCTCGGGGAAAGAAACTGTTTCTGTGTCTGGTCGTTCTGGTGCTCAGAGCTCTGTAGCATCGACCAGATGGTAACAGTTCAAAGAGGGAGTGTGCTGGCTGTGAGGGGTCCAGAGTGATTTCGCCAGCCCCTTTGCTCATTCTGGATGAGTACAGTTCTTGGAGAGTGGGGAGGGTTGTACCAATGATTCGCTCAGCAGTCCAGACTACCCTCCGTAGTCTTCTGAGGTCAGATTTGGTAGCTGAGCTGAACCAGACAGTTTTTGATGTGCAGAGGACGGATTCAATGATGGCAGAGTAGAACTGTATCAACAACTCCTGTGGCAGGTTGAACTTCCTCAGCTGGCGAAAGAAGTACAGCCTCTGCTGGGCCTTTTTCACAATGGACTCAATGTGATTGTCTCACTTCAGGTCCTGAGAAATTCTGGTGTTCAGGAATCTGAATGACTCCACTGCAGTCACAGTGCTGTTCATGATGGTGAGTGGGTGGGGGAGCAGTTAAGTTTCTCCTGAAGTCCACGATCATCTCCACTGTTTCGAGTGTTACGCTCCAGGTTGTTAAGACTGCACCAGACAGCCAGCTCCTTAACCTCAGCTCCTTAACCTCCTGTCTCCTGTAACCTCCTGTAAGCAAACTTGTCACCGACCTGAAAGAGGCCGATCAGTGTGGTGTTGTCTGTAAACTCCAGGAGCTTGACAGAGGGGTCTTTAGATGTGCAGTCGTTGGTGTACAGGAAGAAGAGCAGTGGGGAGACAGCACAGCCCTGAGTAGCTCCAGTGCTGATCGTACGGGTGCTGGATGATAATTTTCCCAGCCTCACTAGCTGTTGCCTGTCTGTCAGGAAGCTGGTGATCCACTGACATTTGGAGGTGGGGGGACGGAGAGCTGGGTCAATTTATTCTGAAGGGTCTCCGGGATGATGGTGTTAAAATCAGAGCTGAAGTCTACAAACAGGATCCTCACATAAGTCCCTGGTCTGTCCAGATGCTGCAGGATGAAGTGCAGTCCCATATTGACTGCATCATCCACTCACCTGTTTGCTTTGTAGGCAAACTGCAGGGTGTCCAGTAAGGGTCCAGTGGTGGCCTTCAGATAAGCCAAAACAAGTCTTTCAAATGATTTAATGACAACAGACGTTAGAGCCACAGGTCTGTAGTCATTAAGTCCAGTAATTTGGGGTTTCTTTGGGACAGGGATGATGGTGGAGCATTTGAAGCATGAGGTGACTTCGCACAGCTCCATTAATCTGTTGAATATCTGTGTGAAGATGGGGGCCAGCTGGTCAGCACAGGTTTTAAGGCAGGCTGGTGACACACTGTCTTGTCCTGGTGCTTTCCTTCTTTTGTTCTCTCTGAAGACCTGGTGTGTGTCATCTTCACTTATTTTCAGTGCAGGTGTGGGGGAGAGGCGGGTTGCTGGAGGTGTTAATGGTTGTGTGGAGAGGTGTTCAGGGTGGGTGTGGGGTGTTTTTCCAAATCTACAGTAAAACGAATTAAAATCGTCTGCCAGTTGTTGATTCTCCAAAGTGCTGGGGGATGGTGTCTTGTAATTGGTAATGTCTTTCATACCTTTCCACACTGAAGCAGGATCACTGGAAGAAAATGTGTTCCTTAGCTTGCCAGAATAATTCATCTTTGCCACTCCTTTTCCAGTGTGTATTTGGCCTGTTTATACAAGACTATATCCCCCTTTCTATAAGCATCTTATTTGGCCTGATGGAGCTGTCTGAGTTTTGCAGTGAACCATGGTTTGTCATTGTTGTAGGTTAAACGAGTCCTGGTAGGAATGCACATATCCTCACAGAAACTGATAGAAGATGTTACAGTCTCTGTGAGCTCGTCCAGATCGTTTGCAGTAGCCTCAAAAACAGTCCAATCAGTGAGGTCAAAACAAGCTTTTAAATCTTGCTCTGCTTCATTAGTCCATCTTTTAACAGTTCTTAATACAGGTTTAGCAGATTTAAATTTCTGCCTGTAGGTTGGTATGAGATGAACCAAACAGTGATCAGATAGTCCTAAAGCTGCACGTGGGACAGAGTGATATGCATCTTTTATCGCTGTTTAACAATTATCCAATATATTACTATCTCTGTTGGGACATGTGATGTGCTGTCTGTATTTTGGCAGTTTGCAGGAGAGATTTGCTGAATCTGAGTGTTTTTGTTCTGTGTCTGTGATCAGAACAGCAAATTTCAGTAAAGCTGAGCTCACGTGCGCTTGTGAAGGAATATAGATACTCACGGGAATAAACAAACAAATCTCCTGCGGCGAATAGAAGGTCTTGCAGTTGATGAAGAGCGTTTCTAGAACAGCACATCTTCTTTAACACAGTTACATATGTACACAAAATGGTCATAATTTACTCTCCCCGTGTTGTTCCAGACCCATACAAACTCTGCTAATTTTTGGAACACAAATCAATATATTTAATATTCTCTTAATTTTTGTCCTCCACTGCAAGTCTGGAAGACCAATATTTCCTTCTGAACAGACATGTTCGCTATCATATAATTTAAGATTTATTCATATATAAATATTGGAATGGATTACTTCTACAATAACTCTGTATTTATGAAGCTTGAAAATACCAATTATCTAGACGCTCAATGGATTAATACAAAATGTTTGAGAGAAAATAAAAAATATTTTAATTTGTGTTCTAAAGACTGACAAAAGTCTTATATGTTTGGAATCACATTTGGGCAAGTAAATCTTTTTTGTGTGAACTATTCCTTTAAGAAAGGAAGACCAAGAATGACGACTCTCCAAATCAGTCAACTCCAAAGTTGGTTTGAGTTCTGCAATGAAACACACAGACATCAATGGTTTACATAAAATATGAACATGTAATCATACTGTTGCATCAAAAATGTGAAGTAAACAGGCAGGAGACAAGAGAAACATTTATTTTCAAAAAGTAACTTACATCAATCTCAAAAGAATGATGCTCTCCTATGTTTCTGGCATTCAACATCTACAAAAAACAAACATTATTTTACTCTTAGTAAAAAAAATATTATAACATGGAATAATGAAGTTTACTTGCCTTAAACTTAGGCAACTTAGTAAACTTCGTTTACTTCCCTCTCTTCTGAAGAAGCTGAGAAAATCGCCTCCTCACATGCAAAACATTACTTTTACAAATATCACTTCATCAGCCTTAAAAATAATTATGCTTGTCTTTATTACATAATGTCGTTTCCTTTATGAAACTACATACCGTGAAAAATAAGATTAAGAATTAACATGTAAATGTGTTAATAACCGTCTACACCTCAAAAAGTGCAGATATTGTACAATCCGATGTAAATATGACATAAGACAATCATGGACGTTATATTAATACTATATCTTCCGGTCATTAAAAGAGGCCATTAAGACCTCCTCTTCTGAGGTGAAAACCGCGTCTGCGTATTTTTCAATATAAGCTCTTTTTGGACCATTTCTGCCTTCCGTTAATCCTCAAAATATTGCCAGACACAAACAATGAATGATGACTTTACAGTTTTAATCTTTACTTACCATAACGTCTTTCACTCGCTTCTTGCTTCTTTCAGGCTGAGAAAATGGTGGCTTCTCGCACTGGTAACGGTGTCGTCCGATGTTGACGTGACGTGCGTGCTCTCTTTCACATCCGCGTTCCCAACCCAGCACCGCTGGATTATGATCATGACCAATTTTCAACCCAAAATTGGATTAAAAAAAAACAACGTCCTTACCCAGCAATCTCAACCCAGCATTTGGGTTAAAAAAAACAACCCAGAATTTTTTAGAGTGTACACAGATTTGTGCTCTGCTAATATTTTCTCCGTATTTCCCTAGGAACTACACTGACCAATGAAATAGCTAAAGCACACAGGAGAGTGAAGCTGGTTAGCACATACTATATTTATCAGAATATTACAGTGACAAACACAGTTAATTACTTATTAATTGCACTTTAAACCTCTGCTGATGGAGCTGAAGTTGCCCATTGCCCCACATGTGTGACATAATTATGTACTGCAGTGAAGAATTAGAGGTGGGGCCATCCAGAAGCAGTTCAATAATCTTGGATGATGATCTTTGCGTCAAACCTTGTGATGGTCTTGGGATAAATTACAAAAATCGAGGTAATTATTTGTCTTTTGTTGATCTGTTTATCTGTCCAGCTCTAGATGTCCATATATCGAATCCAGAGGGAAAAGAAGCTTAAATAATTTTATTGGAAAGCATTTCCTGATTGTAACAAGGTCTCAGCTCTTCTCATTATTTCTCTACTCACCTGCAGTTCAGTTAATCTGCAGTAATGCCGAGGAGCATATTCAGTAAGAGTTATCCAGCCACCACGATGCAATCCCAAATCCATCACATTAGACAACAATCCAAAACAGCACAAACAAAACAGTCACCAAATAGCATCCCAGCAAAATGTAATGATAGGGAATGTTTTAGAGCTTTTGTACTGAATAAGAATGAGTCAAAGACTAATTATTTCCATTCTCAGCCAAGCAGCCATAATGGAGTCTGTAGCCAATCAGCTAATATAATCAGGTGTACCTTATTTAGACAGTTTGTTAAGCATTCCATTAGCACTATTTGCACATGAATGACTGTGCAATGAGTGTGTTCTGTGTTTTTGTGTGCCTATGTGAGTGTGTTTGCACTTGAGTTGCTTTGAGTCAGTGGTGGACTGGCCATCTGGAGCACCGGGAGTTTTCCCGGTGGGCCGCTGTACAATGTGGGCCGGCCCGTTGCATGAAAAAATTTATTGTAGTAAATGTACATATAGGCTATCCTTCCATCGGCCCAGATGAATGGCCCGCGTGGCCCACTTGATAAAAAAAAAATGTAATTAATATAGTGTGCTTCGGCTCAGTGCAGGTGCTCAAAAGCACTCATTAATGTCAAAATGTTTGAAATAGCCAATCAAATCGAAGAAGGCGGGATTTACTGTTCACAGACACTGAGCTGCGCATGACTTGAATGCAAGCTTAGGTAAGATGTAAGCAGCTAAACATGACGAGACAATTCAGCAATATTTGCCAACCGTTTACAAAAAAAAAAAAAAGTAATAATGTTAAACGAAAGACATACATTTTCAGGAATGCAAACTACTACTGGCCTTTTCCAATTTCTCAGATTTTAATGCCATTTGCGTTATTCGTCACAATGCAGCCTACATAATATAGCAGTTTTCAGCAGACATGAGATAAGAGTTAATTTATATCTCTATATATGCTTTCTTCCATGATTTAATGTAAGACAATTTTTAAAAATCATACTCCGTCTTACTCTAGAACATTGTAAATCTGAAGACTTTTGCTTTCGAGTGCTGTGCATTGGAAAGTGATTTATGTTATAGGCTTAATAAAAAATATTATTTGCTTATTAATTCACACATGCATTATTTTAGCTAATTAAAAGTATGAAATAATTAAAGCTTTTTATTTATTTGAAAGAAGATTTAATTTATTTGATCAAAAATACAGTAAAAACAATAATATTACGCTTAAAATAGTGGTTTTCTATTTAGGATAATTAAAAATATAATTTATTTCTGTGATCATAGCTGAATTTTCACCATCATTATTCCAATCTTCAGAAATAATTTTAATGTTGCTTAATTTGCTGCTTAATTATTATAAGTTACTATTTGTGATCAATTATTAATAATGGTTTCTATAATGGTTATCTGTTAAAGAACAGCATTTATTTTAAATATAAATAATTTGTAATAAGTGTACATATATATGTACTGTCATTTAAATCAATTTAATGCAACCTTGTTTAAGAAAAAATATATATTTATATTTTTTTAATCTTACCATTAAACTAAATGGTATCACATTTTCCACAAAAATATTAAGCAGCAAAACAGTTTTCAAGATTGATGATAAACAAAAAAGAAATCTTGAGCAGTAAATCAGAATATTAGAATGACTTCTGTAGGATCATGTGACACTGAAGACTGGAGTAATGATGCTGAAGATTCAGCTTTGATCACATCAATCAATTATATTACTATATATTTGCATAAAATCAATACATTTTTAATTGTATATTAATTTTTTATACATTTTAAATTGTAACATTATATATTTCACAGTACTGTTTAATGTATTTTTCATTATCAAAATAATTTGTATACTCTTTTCCACAATTTGAGCTATATTCCTTAAAATGATAGCTGTCAGTCATTTATGGTGTGGTGCGGTGTGTTGCGTACCGGGTTTGGTGGGGCGCTCTTTGCCAAAAAGTCCAGGGCCACTTTTTGGGACCAGTCCGCCCCTGCTTTGAGTCCTAAGGGTGCTGGCAGATTTTTCTGCCTGTTCTGTATGTTCTCCCGCAGTGAACGTTGGTCACATTGCCAGCTGATCCTAGACGCGCAACATGCACATAAGCACAAGATTACACACTCCCCCATACATTAACATAAAACAATGACGCACTCGCTGTGCGTTAGAGAAGGAAATAGTAAAGATGTTTTTTAATGATTTCAATAATGATTATTTTTATTTTATGTTTTACTTTGTATTATCCTTCATACAGTAATTGGTTCAAACCACACATTTTACAAATAGTCTAAACTAAACTAAAACATTGGTTCTTTTTGGATGGGCATTTTAATTTTAATTTTTTTTTCTGTTTTCATGAACATTAGAATATTAACGTATATAATAAAAAATAAAAACAATTATAATATGTGTTTTTTCATGTTTTGTTATACACTATTTGCATTTATAATTAATTTCACATATTTTTAGTTCAAAACAGTAACGGTTCTCAGTTCATTTTATTTAAGTAGAGCATGAGTTGCTCTTTCAGCAAGTCAGAAACCATTTGTTTCAATCAGTTAGTGAGCCATGATTCAAGATGATTGAATGTAAATAAACTTCCTTCTTTTGTATTTACAGGTGCATCTCAATAAATTAGTATGTCGTGGAAAAGTTCATTTATTTCAGTAATTCAACTCAAATTGTGAAACTCGTGCAATGCACACTGACTGAAGTGGTTTAAGTCTTTGGTTCTTTTAATTGTGATGATTTTGGCTCACATTTAACAAAAACCTGCATACTTTAACATATTAGTAGAACATTTATTTATTTTTATATTTAAAGATTTATTTTTAAAACAATAATTTGTGTTAATACTTTGGAATAGGGAATGCCTAGGTTACGTACGTAACCCCCGGAACGGAGACGTTATGTCGTGATGACATTGGGGACTTAATTGGAAGCCCCAATCATCTCTTTAAGAGAAAACTCCAATGAAATTGACTAGTGGATTTTGCACACCTGAGCCACTCCCTATAAAAGGGCGACAGATGCATCCACTCATTAGGTTTTACGCTGAGGAGCCGAGACGATTCCCTGCAACCAGCGATGGTTCAAGATTGTGGCATGGGGACATAATGTCTCCGTTCCCTCCATCAGGGAACGGGAGTTATGTACGTAACCTAGACGTTCCCTATCTGTCGGTCACTACGAGTTATGTTGTGACGACATAGGGGTCCTATGGAAAGCACCACAAGCTGAACCCCGTCACAACCTTGTGGCATGCAGATGTTGACAAGCGAGCACATGACAGACAAATGCCATGCAAGAGGTTGCAACCTTCCCACCGCCCCAGCGCAAATTTGCTAACCTTGATGCCCGCAGGGACCACTGAGTACATCGCTGCTGGAGATAGCCAAACCGCTGTTCCTTTCCCCACAGAAATAAGAAAGGATTTCGACCTTCAGTGAAAGACAGCTTCAAGTCTTTCCTATTTGTTGTTACAGCTTGGCAGTAACGGCAGGGAAGCAAGCCTTCCGGAGAAGGGCACTACGGAGGCCACATCCTGCCCGAAGGGAGGTAACATGTGGAGACACTGATTTGGACTGACCCAGGCTTGGGGCAGTACTACATACGACTGGACATACGACTGGGTGCTTGGAGGATTCCACCAGGGTTCACCGTCCGGGGAACTGAACTGGAGGAGGAAAAGGCGCTTGTATCCCCAGGTGAGGGGGAATGGCGCAGCAAGTGTTACACCGGCCAGTTCTTCCCGCCCATTACCTGTTACCCAATGCATGGGAAGAGACTGGCTCAACATGGAGACTGTAGAACCTTGCGAAGGTGTTCGGTGTTGCCCATCCCGCAGCTCTGCAGATATCCGCCAGAGAGGCGCCGTGCGCCAACGCATGGGGGGAGGCAACACTCCGAGTGGAGTGAGCCCTCACTCCCAGGGGACACGGCTCGCCTTGAGATTGGTACGCCAAGGTGACGGCCTCCACTATCCAGTGGGCCAACCTCTGTTTGGAGACAACCTTCCCTTTTTGCTGACCTCCGTGGCAGACAAAGAGCTGCTCAGAGCATCTGAAGCTCCAGGTGCGGTCCACGTATATGTGCAATGCTCTTACGGGACACAGCAATGCTAAGGCTGGATCTGCCTCCTCCGAGGGTAGTGCTTGCAGGTTCACCACCTGATCGCGGAAGGGTGTGGTGGGAACCTTGGGCACGTTTTTTTTCCCTTCCGGTGGCGCTGCTGAGTTCAGTCGCCTGTGAATTAGCTCCGCTCAGAATTGTGCTTTTATGTGTGTTTCTTTACCTATTTTTTTTTTTTTACTTCTCTTTTGATACGTGTATCGTCTGCAATGATTATGTACGACAGAAGAACACTTTTGGACATTGGACAACGCTACACTAACCTGATTAAGGATACTTTATCCACGGACCCAGCGTGGCCATTGGAGATACTTCGGAGCACCGAGTTGAACAATGACCACCTGAATAACCGCAGGAGGCGAAGGAAACACCGCGGGAGACGTGCTGGAATACGCAACAGACTGAGGAAAAGGGCTTACAGCCCTCCTCTACCAAGTATTCTGCTCGCTAATGTCCAATCCTTGGAGAATAAGATGGACGATCTTAGAGCCAGGATTAGTTTCCAACGAGACATTAGAGACTGCAACATCTTTTGTTTGACTGAAACGTGGCTCACGCCCTCGGTCCCGGACACCGCTGTAACGCCGTCTGATAACTTCTCTGTTTTACGGATGGACAGATCAGCCGAGGCCGGAAAAAACAAAGGTGGTGGAGTGTGTTTCTTTATTAACAAGAAATGGTGTGACCCCAGGAATATCTCCATTCTGTCGCGTTCCTGTTCGCCTCATCTGGAGCATCTCTCCATTATCTGCCGCCCCTTCTATCTGCCCCGGGAATTTACATCGATCCTCGTGTCTGCCGTTTATATTCCTCCACAAGCAGACACTAGCGTGGCTTTTTCCAATCTCCACGATGAAATCAGCGGATATGTCAACAAACATCCCGACGCTGCTTGTATCATCACTGGGGACTTTAACAAGGCCAACCTCAAGAAAGTCCTGCCGAACTTTCATCAACACATATCCTGTCCAACCAGAGGACTGAATACACTAGATCACTGCTACACTCCGCTCAATAACGCCTACAAAGCCCACCCACTTCTGGCTTTTGGCAAATCAGATCATGTCGCCATCTTTCTCACGCCGGAATACAAACAAAGGATCGCTCGCGAACCGCGGTGGAGAGGAAGTGACGTTGGTCCCCCACTCTGAAGCTATGCTACAGGCGCCTCTTGATGACGCCGACTGGGACATGTTCGGGCGAGTTCATCTGACGCCAGCGAATTCACGGATGTAGCAGTAAGCTTCGTAAACACGCTAACCGAGCAAGCCACTGAAACGGTAACAATAAGGACATTTACTAATCAGAAACCGTGGGTGGACAGATCAATCCGTGATGCGGTTAACCATCGCACTGCCGCATACAATGCCGGTCTGTTGTCAGGAAACATGAGCGAGTACAAAACATCGTGCTACGCTCTCCGGCGTGCAATACGAGCCGCTAAGCGCCGGTACAGTGAGAAAATTTAGTCACATTTCCAGCTCAATGACTCTCGACGCATGTGGCAGGGACTGAAGACCATCTGTTCCTCTGGAAATAAATCCCCCGCAGAGGTGAGAGCAGATCCGCTGCTGGCCGAAGAGCTAAACACCTTCTACGGTCGCTTTGACTGCAATGGCGGCGCAAATCTGCCGAACAGCCCGTCAGGAAGCTGCAGACAGAGCAGCAATGATCATGTAATCACCTTTTCAGAGGATGACGTTCGGAGGGAACTAAAGAGAGTGAACGTCAGGAAAGCAGCAGGACCTGATGGGATTACTGGCCGCGTTCTGAGATCCTGTGCTGATCAGCTTGCTGGTTTGTTTACTTCCATATTTAATGAGTCCCTTGCTACCTCTGTTGTTCCCACCTCCTTTAAAAATCTGTCATAATCCCTGTGCCTAAGAACAGTAAACCCTCTTGCCTGAATGACTATCGTCCAGTTGCCCTCACATCGACGGTCATGAAGGTTTTGAGAGACTTTAAAGAAACACATTTGCTCCTCCATCCCTGCTACCTTGGACCCTCTTCAGTTTGCCTACCGGCCAAATAGATCTACTGACGATGCCATCTCCCAGGTACTGCACTCCTCCCTCACTCACATCGACAGCAAAATGGCAACTATGTCAGGCTGCTATTCATAGACTACAGCTCAGCTTTCAACACTATAGTCCCCACCAAGCTGACTGTTAAACTCTCAGACCTTGGCCTAAACACTTCACTTTGTGACTGGATTCAAGATTTCCTCACCGCCAGACCACAAGTGGTGAAAGTCGGCCAGTTCACCTCCAACTCCATCACCCTGAACATAGGAGCCCCACAGGGCTGTGTCCTGAGCCCCTGCTATACTCTCTATACACCCACGACTGCGTGTCCTCACACAGCTCCACCTCTATTGTCAAATTTGGATGATACTGTGGTTCTGGGCCTCATCAACAACGATGACGAGGCCGCATACTTGGATGAGGTGGAGAGACTTACATCATGGTGCCAGGACAACTCTCTCTGAACGTGAGCAAAACTAAGGAGCTGATCGTGGACTTCAGGAAGAGACAGCAGCAGCCCTACACTCCTCTTATGATCAGTGGGACCCCTGTGGAGAGGGTGAGTAGCTTCAAGTACCTCGGTGTAAACATCTCCGAGGACCTGACTTGGACTACACACATTCAAACACAGGTTAAGAAAGCCAGGCAAAGACTGTACCATCTGCGACAGCTAAGGAAATTCAGGGTCTCACCAGCTATCCTGAAAACTTTCTATTCAGGGGCCATAGAAAGTGTTCTGACTCAGTGCATCTCAGTGTGGTATAATAATGCCACAAACTAGGACTGCAAAGCCCTACAGAGAGTCGTGCGCTTAGCTGAGCGCATCTCAGGGTCTGCTCTCCCCTCTCTGCAGCACATCTACCTCAAACGCTGCAGAAGCAGAGCTGCTAAAATCCTCAAAGATTCTACTCACTCTGGTAACCACCTTTTCTGTTTACTGCCATCTGGCAGGCGCTTCAGGAGCATGATGGCAAAGACTGAAAGACTGAGGAAGAGCTTCTTCCCTCAGGCCATCAGGCTCCTAAACACAAACTCTGTTTCATAAACACTCACAAGACCCATTGTTGTTAACTGTAAATATCATCACATTCTCATCATTGCTGCTCTATGTACATTACCATGAACAACCCGTCTGCACATCCCTCTTATTCACATTACTATTTATTAAGTCCCAGTACACTGTTTTTTCTTTTTTTGTACATCTTATTGTTTTTTGCACATCTTATTGTTTTTTGCACATCTTATTGTCTTTTGCACATCTTATTGTTTTTTGCACATCTTATTGTTTTGCACTTTTTTTTATTTCATTGCACATTTTACTCTTATTTCTCCCCTTCTTACCATATGTATGCCCTTGTGTTATGTTACTTTATATAATTTGTATTCTTATTATTTTGCACTGTCCACTGAGCGGACCTGATTCGATTACATTTCACTTCTAATTATACCCTGTATAACTATTATGTGACAAATAAAAGAAACCTTGAACCTTGTATCCAGGCCGGGGTCTCAAGACAGCGTGAGAGTAAGCCGGCCCGAACACAAGGCACTCTTCACTTACCGAAAATGCTTTGGAGGTCCCCGACCCTTTTGATGGAAGTGAGCGCGGACAGGTGCGCTGTCTTAGCCGACAGGAATTTCAGCTTGACTGAGTCCAGGAGCCACACATGGAGGTTCCACAGATCTGGACGCGGGTGACATATGGTGCCGAGCCCCTGAGAGAGGAGGTCCTTCCTCAGAGGAATGCGCCAGGGAGGCGCTGTTGCGAGGGAAATTAATTCGTAGAAAGGCAAGGTCCGTCCAGGGGCTGAGGGAGCAGCGACACTGCTGGGTGATACTCACTCGAAGTGTACCGCAGCACCATGCCCACCTTGGGACTTGGTAGTGTAGCCAGTGCTGAAGTGGTCTCATGTGAAGCAACCCGAGCGGCGTGACTGCAGCTGCGGATACCATATGCCCCAGGAGCCTCTGAAACTGTTTCAGTGGTACCACATTCCTGCCTCTGAAGGAACTCAGGCAGTTCAGCACTGCTTGGCACACTCGTCTGTGAGGCGTGCCATCATACTCACCGAGTCTAACTCCACACAGAGAAAAGAGATTATCTGCACAGGGGACAGCTTGCTCTTTTCCCAGTTGACCCGAAGCCCCATCTGGCTGAGGTGCCGAAGCACCAAGTCCCTGTGATCGTACAACTGCTCACTGGATTGGGCCAGGATGAGCCAATCGTCGAGGTAGTTGAGGATCCTGACGCCCACTTCCTGTAAGGGGGTAAGGGTGCCTTCTACGACCTTCGTGAAAACACGGGGAGACAGGGAGAGACCGAAGGGGAGGACCCTGTACTGCCATGCCTGACCTTCGAACGCTAACCGTAGGAACGGTCTGTGTCGCAGAAGAATCGAAACATGTAAGTCCTTAAGGTCGATTGCTGCAAACCATATCTGGGGCTAGATGCATTTGATCATGTGCCTGTGCATCAGCATCTTGAACGGGAGCTTGTGCAAAGCCCGGTTGGGACATTCGCTGCGTGAGGAGTAAGAGGTCCGTGGGGACGTACTTGTGCAGAACCGGACGGTACATTCGCTGCGTGAGGAGTAAGAGGTCCGTGGGGACGTACTTGGCGGAGAGGCTCTTACTGTGACCCTCAGATCTCCCAGAACGCCAGCCGGTGGTTCTCTGCTCGAGCTAGAGAAACCAGCGCGGGTGGTGACAGAGAGTGCCAATCCTTTCAGAAAGGAAAGGCAAGATCACAGCGAAATCATTCTCATTCGCCCACAACAGGCGCATGAGTTATCCACGAACGCATCTCCAGCGTGTTGGAGGCCCAGACACTGAAGACAACGTTCGTGTCCGTCATCCGCGGACAGGAAATGACTGCAATTAGAAGGACACGGATGGAACGGCATCTTGAAAAAGACGCGACCGTCCGTGATTTGCTCTTTTATAATTTGCTCTCTTAGTTGAAGTGCCCAGGGAAATCGCTGTTGAGAGGGACTCCGCTGACTGCACCGTGACGCCAATCAGGAACAAAACAAAGATGAATGGCTTTGTGGAGATCAGTACACTTCTCATCCACTCGGCTCCCGAGATTACAATCTAATGACTGGATGCACCTATCGCCCTTTTATACCCGTATGCACGGGGAGTGGCTCAGTTAAGCAAAATCCACTAGCTAATTTAATTTGCGTTTTCTCTTAAAGTCAGAGATGATTGGGGCTTCCAAGTAAATCCCCTTTGTCGTCACGACATAACTCATAGTGACCGACAGATAGGGAACAACTATTCACTATTAACTACGACTTGTTCCTCAAACTCCTAATTTGCTGCTTATTAATAGTTAGTAAGTTTAGGTACAGGGTAGGATGGATATAAAATATGCTTTCATTTTGTTCATAAGAATCATTCATTCATGATTCACCTTGTCAGGCTCTACATTTGTTGTTGCTGTTAAAAACTGATCTGCAGTTTCAAATGTATAAGTGTATTTTAGTATGTTATTACTGTTTTATTTATTTATTATTATTATTAGTTTTAATAAACACGGTTCTGAATAAGAACCAGTTCTTGGTTCTCAAGTCACTCATGTCATATTAAACTCTTTATTACTCATATAAACACTAGAAGTCAATGATAAGGTGGGAGTGTATGTGTGTTTCTGTGCGAATATGCACTGAGCCGCACTTTGACGCAGCATTTAGATGTTGCACGTAATGTGTCATACTAGAGAAGTGTGTTAAGTATCATGTGGGAAGCCTCCAACTGTTTCCTCCCTGCTGTCAGAGAAAGTGCGTTGATGTGGAGTGTGTGAGTGAATAACGGTGTGTTAGCCGGGTCTCTGAGAGACTCTGTCATGTCCCTGTCACAATGATCCGAAAATACTCAGAGAATGGCGTGAATTATATATGACACCTCTCTCTGTCTCTGCCTACTCTCTGCTGCACACGCACACACACACACGCACGCACGCACGCACGCACGCACGCACACACGCACGCACACACACACACACACACAGTGCCAGGGGGATTGCAGCCTTGAAGGACTTTCTCACTGTAACATTATGTTGCCTATTTTTAATATTATTTGCACGTGTTTTTAAGCCTTGCCAATATAAACATTCAAAAGAGTTAAAACATTCAAACAAAGGACGCGGAAAAGCTCAAACGAGTGCTTGCGCGCCGTGTTCGGTCCGCATGCAGAAAGCTGCGTCTCACCGACAGCAAGACCAAACCGAGCTCTCCTTCGCTTCCTCCTGCACCTGAACAAAAAAATACAAATCATAGTTTAAACACGCACACAGAAAAAGATGTGAAAGAGCTCAATTCAGCACCAGCATGCAGTGTTCTGTGAGCACAGGGCACGCGCAGAGAGACATGCATGTCTCAAATCGCTTGAACACCGAATTGGCTCTTCTTGTTCTTGAACCGACATATACAAAATTGTGTCAAAATACCCAAATATACAAAATAATAATATTTTGATTATCCTCAAAAAAAACTGTTGGTTATGTCTTAAGTGAAAGTAATCAGTTGAGACAGAAATTGCATGTGCATCATTATTTTGGATGCATTTTCTCTTAAAGTGACCGCGCCTAATTTACTAGAGCTGTCGGTGTCCTTAACTTGTTAGCACCAGGACGCCGGCGCACTGAATGATCTCTGTTTGCACGTCATTGCTTACAAATAGATTAAATGAATCCAAGAAAATGAAAGAAAGAAAATCACTCACTGCTCTTGACTGAATTGCTTTGTAGTTTTAACAATAATTAATCCACAGATACAGCCAAACCAAAAATTATGCAGACACAAGATCAAATTTTTGATATTTTTTTACTAGTGGGTGCAGGACACTATAGTTAATTTACGTAAGAGAGTATAGCAAAATAAAGTAAACTGTGACATATTTTACCCAAAAATTATTCATACCATTATTCATTTTTCATAACAATTTTATTCATCAGTCAAATTTATAAAAAAAATTGGGACCAAAAATGATTCAGTCATACTAACAGTTGTCTGAATTGTCATCCATTACATACCTTTCTATCAAAGTCATCTGATATTATCAAGATTAATTTGTTCTGACACAGTTTAACTCTGAGTTCTTGTAATATTTTATAACAATTTTCTAAACTATAGCAAATAAACTGTTATAATGTAAGAAAAACTGAAGGTGTCTGAATAAATTTTGGTTTGACTGTATATTACATTTTTACAGTGAAACTATGCAGTGCTATTTTACATTTAATTATTCGGTTTCTGTACCTGGACACCTACAAACCTGAGAAAAGTAAACATTGTGTAAATAGCACAAATAAATAAATAGAACGAACATACAAATAAAACAATTTTAAACAGGGCCCACAGGTAAAACCTGCCCTCAAACCCCAGCTATGGACCTGGGGTGGGGGGTGCGTTACAATCAGCACTATTATTGTTTCTGTATAACACAAAAATGACCATGCCATTTTTAAAGTGTAAATAGATAGTACATTAAAGCTGCAGTCCATAACTTTTGGCACTCTAGCAGTTAATGAACAGAACTGTGTGCATCTTGCGGAATAACATTGTAGCCGGAGCTGCTACTCTCTGTTTATGTCTAGGACGAATCACGCAGGTAATGGTCTACGGTTCCACCAGTGCCAGTCTGAAATAGTCAGAATAAAAAATATTTTTAGTAGTAGTAGTAGTAGTAGTAGTAGCCCTTTATTGTCACTAGTACAAGTACCAGCGAAATTAGCCATCAACCTGTCCATACATACACAACATACATATGACAACGGGGTAGACAGAACAGGAGACAGGGTATTTAGAAAATACAGCTTTTTACATGAGGAGAGAGAGGAGGAAAAAAAATTTTTAACCCCCAGACTATGCTCCATTTGGAGTACAGTCTGAGAACAGAAAAAAAACACCTCAGCACAAAAGCACATATACCATAAACACATGACATTGCAACAGGGGGAAACATATCCAGCTCTGGCAAGCAGCCATCCGGTCCAGTGCCATGCGGCGCCGGTCTCAGACCTGCTCGCCCTAGTGGCGGTACAAAGCATTTCAGAGGCAGTTGAATGGGGGAGGGGAGTAATGTCTGTAATGGGGGAAGGGAGCAAGAGAGTCTTCACTGCATCGCTCTCTCAGGGTGGTGAAACCAGACGGCCTTGGCCAAGGCGCTGGTACGGGGAGCCAGAAAGATAAGATTAAGTTGTTATGACTTTTGGGGCGAACAGCTGCAAAATTTCCACAGCTCATTCTCTTTGTCCATTCTGATCTCTGAAATCACCAAATTTCACTTCCAAAGCAGCGAGTTTCATCATGATGGTATCCATATTCCGGTTTATAGTCTCAGTCTCATTGCTGACCGCTCTTCCCACAGCTTCAATCAAAACGGGCAGCCTTGTGAGACTTTGAACAGCTGTTCCCGTCTTCTGAATTTTTCGATAACCCAGGGTAAAGCCTAATCCAATCAGCAGAATACCTGTTATCATGGTGCCGAAAAGGTAGATATCCTCAGCGTCCTCCACGGACAGAGCCGCCAGACACACGATTTGCCACCTCTCCCACGCATCCCTCGTATATCCGGCCGCGAACGTCCCGTCAGGACAAACAGGTTCCCCAGAACCCAGACTTCTCGTTGAGAAGATGGTGTCAATCGCGCTGAGAGACCAGTTGATCAAATCCATAATTTTCTAGTTTGGAGAGCCGTGCAGAAGGAGTCTCTTCAATAGATGAGACGAGACAGCAGAAGCCAGCAGGGAGGAAAAAAAAAGGGTAGGGCGGGGAGTGAAATCTAAGCGACTACCTCTGTTGACAGCCAAACGAGAAGGTGTAAAGAAGGTTTATAGGTGTACCGTGGTGATTCAGAATAAGCCAAAAATACGGTTTGGAAAATTTAGTCATGATGTACTCCCTTATATTAATTTTGTCAATGTTGAACACGAAAAAAAAAGTTAAGGACTGCAGTTTTAACTTGCGTTAAATATTTTAAACAGCATTTTGCTAATATTTTTATTTACTTTATGGCACAAGTGACTCAAAAAAAACAGGCAACAGGACTAAAACATGATTAAAAATGGCAGATTTAAAGCTGGCAAAGTGCCATTGAGATGAATGGGAAAGTTAATTTACAGCTTTATCCTGGTATTAAAGACCTCTTTGGTCACACCTCAAGAGCATTTAAAACGATGTAGTGAAAGGCAATTCAAAATAATAATAATAAAAGACAATATTTTACCTGGATTGGGACCATGAATTTGCAATTTGTATTGGATCTAATTCAATACAAACATGGGTGTACTGCAAAATAAATGTGTATAAAAAACAATACAAAAAACAATAACCAACTAGTCCAGTGTAGTTTGATTCATAAATAAATGATTTTCATGAGTCGATTCTATTGGATGAATCAAAAACATCCAACATGACTAATGTGTTCTGATCAGAGCCGATCCTCCCTATGCGCAGAATATGCATGCTGCGTGGGGGCCCCTTGCTCGCAAATATGTTTTAATTTTTGTTTCGTTTTGACGCAGTTGGCCCGCAGTTATGAAAACATGAATGATCATATTTTAATGCGGTGCACGGTCAACCTCTCTACGTACAAATCAGTCAAATCATGTAATGTGAATGTCCTACAGACTCTTGCTCAAGACAAGAAAAAAAAAGCACTGCTTCTCGAGTGCTTTCCAGATTCGAGACGGAGTGAAAAACACGGACAAATGTGGATCTGATTCACCAACAAATTACAATTATGAGTTGGTTCTTTTTTTAGTAAATCTAAATCTGAACAAAGGACTCTAAACAGTTCTTTAAAAAAAGATGAGCTTTGAATTACCGGTTTGAATCTGATCTTTTTCTTAAATGTGTGTTTATCATCACATTGATATATAAATACCAAAAAGCCAATGTCAAAAAAGCCTTTCAAGTCAAATCTTTCAATCTCTTTTCCTTTAGGCAAACATCCACATACACACAAATGCCATATTTACTAACAGCTTGCACCAGTGCAAACCGTCTTTTGGTGTTAAAATAGTACTGTCAGGTTTTACTAGGGCTGAAAAGGCGTGGACTCAGTTATTTTTGCACCTGACCTTATTGAATATGCATTTCTAGGAGTTTCCCTTTCAGACGGAAAAGTTAGGGGAGGAGAGTATTCAAATTAATCACTCAACACATTTTACTAATGTTTGCGCTCATTAAATGACTGGTATTTGTGCCATTATTTAACGCCCAAAAAGTCTTAAACTATTTTGTGCTTGAAATGGCTGCAATTATTGTTGTTAGGAGGAACACAGAGATGAGAGAGTGCGTGGTAGAAGGGAGAATTTATTTATTTATTTGGAATGCAAGAAGAACATGAAAATATCGTTTTCCAAGCCATGTTATTTTTTATTTGCTTCAGGAAATAAAAGAAGACTTGGAACCCTCAACTAGGAGTCACGTAATACCAGGTCTATCAAAACGTCTTGCAACTTCTAGCATGTTTTGGCCTCCGGTTCTTTTCAACTTACCATGGCTTATTTTTTTTCTTTATTTTTTATTTGCGACTGCTCTAATTTACTCTGCGCTTGGTATATTGCGTTGATTGATATGTAAATGAGATGTTGCATCTGTGTTCTTTAATTTGCACGTTGTTAGTAAATCACCTGAAGAAATTTCCCCTCCCATCGGCCAGGGGCGGATTTAGGGAATTGGTGGCCCCAGGGAAATATAGGAAAGGGGCCCTATACATTTGCACACATTTACCTAGATCAACCTTGAGGTTCCTTTTTTGTTGTGATACTTGCTGCTGCACAATGGCGTTGAGTCCAATGTCTCTACATTTTTCATGTACATGTTATAATGTGCATTTACATGTATTAATTTATCAGACACTTTTATTATTTTATGTTGTAAACCACGAAATGGCAATTGATTTACTGTTGAGATAGAAGTTTTAACAAAAAACAAAATAAATAAAAAAAATGATTAACCTCACAATTGAACTGAATATTTATTGGGTGGATTTTCCGCATTGGTCTGAACAAAACTGCAGACTGGATTATTGAAAATTCACATTCATTCTCAGCCAGTAGGAGGTGCTTTTGAAACGTCAGAAATATAGCGGTTTCTCCTGTAACGGCTGTAAACAAAGCAGCGCTAAACTCATAAATTATACTTTATCAGGTAAAATGAAAATGCCATCCAAACAATCGGTTCTCTTCAGAGGTTTATTCATATAAAAACTTGAATTAGGGATAATGAGAAAAGTGTGAAAAAATATAGCCTATATTGATGAGGAAAGTCCACTGATGAGTTACCAGCATATACATTTAATTTGAGTAATTTTAACTTAGGGCTGTCAATCGATTAAAAAATGTAATCGCAAGATTATCATGAGTTAACTCGCGAATAATCGCAACTTAATCGCACATTTTTATCTGTTCTAAATGTACCTTAATTTAATACTTTTCAAGTTTTAAGTACTCTTATCAACATGGGCATGGACAAATATAGATGCTTTATGCAATATATGTTTATTATTAGTGAAACCATACAGAGCGTGAAGACTAGACAAACAGTAATAGATGTTTTTCAAAGAACTTGTTTATTTCTATTAGACACATGGGAAAAAGAACAAATAAACACCAGGTTCATATTACTTCTCTTTATTTGCTCTGAGCAATTTACTGGCACAAGCCTGTTTACATTTTTGCACGACAGGTCAGCTCTTCTTCTGAACATGCAAAACATTTAATATTTATTATTGCATTTGTGTGCCTCTCTGTGCTACATACTATAGCCTATTTTTATGCAGCTAAATTCTCAATAAAACTGTTTTCATTAATAAGTTTGACTGTTTCTGTTGTCAGACAACAGGATGATTATGAAAGTGACTGAAACGTGACCCATTAAGACTTCATAACAAGCTCTCCCTTCCAAGTTGTTAATCTGCTCAAAAATCCTGATTTATAATCGTGCCGTCGTCCGATAAAATCAAATAGGCTACACATAAGATAAAGACAATAGCTGAGCTATGGTTTTGGCTATACTTGCATGTAATATTAGGGAAAAACATATCTGTGTTTTAAACACATATCTGTGTGAAAGCACAGCTCCTTTCAGCCGCTAATCTAAAGAGGTGTGTGTGCGTGAGCTGAACAGAGCAGTTGCAGAGAGAGAGAGAGAGAGAGAGAGGGGTGTGCGCGCTGGGAAAGAGAGACCTCGCGCTCTTGCGGCCGTCAGCTTCAGATGCATAATATTTTAATTTGCTACAAGCAGGATACACAAGAAGCACATTCGACTCGGACATGCAGATGGTTGTCATGGTAATAAACGTTTGTGTGTCCAAGATTAATGCACATATCGTATATAAAAAGCATTTTAGGGGCCCTTTGCCTTTTGGGGGCCCAAGGAAATCGCCTATCTTTGCCTAATGGGTAAGTCCGCCCCTGCCATCGGCGCTCTTTTGGAATTATGCTCTCGCTCTAATTTGCCCTGTTTTGTAAAACTGGTCCATAGACACTTACCGAGCTCAGGCATTTTTGGAGCATCTATAGGTCAAATATTGAACACTTGGATCTACTGAATAAGACATGAAATGTGCAAGAAAAGAGAACTTGGAGTGGCACCTCCATTCAATCTAACCTTCACGTCCTTTCCTTCTCCACAGCCTCATTTCCTTTACAGCTCAAAAGAGTGCTCTCCTTATTAACCTTCTATATAAAAGCACGAATTACAATAATTGGTTTGAAGATATGAATAAAAGCATGTAAGGATAATCCGCAGCTGACATCCTCTTACGGGTCCAGGAGAACCCTTCATCCGCCACTCATTTCCTGTTTCACTCAGGATGTGAGAAGATTAAACATACATGACTTATAAATGGAGTTTTGCAGAAATGCTGAACACATTGAAAATGTTCGGTTAATGGTTCCTTTGGCATTTTCAAGCAGTACAAACTACTGCATTCAGCTATGGCATTAATCTCAGATGTCACCTAATGCGTAGCTGACTCATATCATGTAAAATATTTTTTTTATAAACCTCAAGATTTTAGGTTAAGATTTAAATGACCGTGTAAGAAAACTGCATGGTTCTGTAAATAGTTTTCCACCATATTTAAAAATATATAATAATTATATAAAAAGTGGAAACAGCTAACTTATAACTTTATATTTGTTATAATTGTATTTGTTATTATATTATATATAATATATTTTCTATGTGTGTGTGTGTGTGTACACTCACTGGCCACTTTATTAGTTACACCTTGCTAGTACCGGGTTGGACCCCCTTTTGCCTTCAGAACTGTCTTAATTTTTCATGGCATAGATTCAACAAGGTGTTGGAAGCATTACTCAGAGATTTTGGTTCATATTGACATGATAGCATCACGCAGTTGCTGCAGATTTGTCAGCTACACATCCATGGTGCGAATCTCACGTTCCAACACATCCCAAACCTGCTCTATTGGATTGAGATCTGGTGACTGTGGAGGCCATTTAAGTAAAGTGAACTCATTGTCATGTTCAAGAAACCAGTCTGAGATGATTTGAGCTTTGTGACATGGTGTATTATCCTGCTGGAAGTAGCCATCGGAAGATGGGTACACTATTGTCATACAGGGTTGGACATGGTCAGCAACAATAATCAGGTAGGTTGTGGCGTTTTGCACATTTTAGAGTGGCCTTTTATTGTGGCCAGCCTAAGACACACCTGTGAAATGCTGTCTAATCAGTATCTTGATATGCCACACCTGTGAGGTGGATGGATTATCTCGGCAAAGGATAAGTGCTCACTAACACAGATTTAGACAGATTTGTGAACAATATTTGAGCGAAATAGGCCTTTTGTGTACATAGAAAAAGTCCTAGATCTTTGAGTTCAGCTCATGAAAAACAAAAGTGTTGTTTATAATTTTGTTCAGTGTATATATATGCTATAACTTATTGACTTAAGAGGTAATTTAGATGTTGTCAACAAGAAGAAGTTTTATTTTAGGTCACCTGAAAACTTTTTTTATATTATTTTGTATTTAATTATTTCATTTTTTAGTAAATATTCCATATAAACTGCACACATATAGGCCTACGAAGTAAAAACAATAACATATAAATATATAATAAAAAGCAGAAGCTAAATGCTGTTGTTTAGTGGTCTATAACTATATTTGCTTCCACACCAAAAGATGATAATATTATTATAAGCTTGAGCTGAAGTTATGTCATCTGTTTAAGTCAGGTGAATTTTGGTTGTCAATGTCTATATTGTTCATTAGCTGGAAAAATAGTGATTCCAGTTATGACATTTATCTGTGTCGTTACTGTTATAGTTGTGGTGTGGACATCTGGATTAGACGATTATTAAACCTTTATAGTTATCGTTAAATTTGTCTTACTTATTGTGAACAGGCCTTAAGAGTGTGCTGTCAGTTATGTCTGAATTCAGATCCTTCTAAGTGTGATGATGCAGGCTGATTTCAAATTATTTGGATGTTGGATCACTGCCTCCATGAAGCATAGATAGATCATGTAGTGTGGAAATTAGATTCAGGGCTGCAGTGCAGAAGAGTTTATAGCCTGTAAATGGGCCCTCATGTTACTGTGGAGAGATTCTCATGTGAGATTACATATACGGTGTAAAATGATTAAGAAAAATGGATTCAGACGTGAAATACACACAAACTCTATTGAGCAAAACCAATCTTGTTCTGTTGAGATTGATTTTGTGATTGTTTGGGGCTCTAGAGATGCTAATACTGCATGTGTCAAAATAATAACACTGTAGGTATTTCAAAATTAACCTATTATGTTCCCTTTAATAAAAAATAAAAAAACATTTTGCTCTGACCTCATTAAAGCCCAGTAGACAGATATTATTTAAGTCAAATCCAAATAGACTACAGACAGGACTGCTGCAGGAGTGAGTTCACCAATCAGAGAATCTTTGCATGTGGAAATTCGTGGTTTTATTTATTTTTTATACTGGGGGCAAGCAGAAGACATGTGCAATCTTTGATGGAAAGCTTTCGAAACACCTTGTTCATAAATGGAAAGTTCATACTCTGAATTCTGATCATATGATCAAAGCTGTTATATGCCAATGTGACCTTATGAGAATTTGTATGTAATTTATGTAAAATGTTGCTCTACAAAATACACTTTCTTTCATAGACACAAAGTTTTCATTGACACTAAAACGTACTATACTGGCGTATTGATAACACCTAAAATAAATAACATTATTTATGTATGGACAACTTTAAAGACTTACAAATGAATCCTTATGAATATTGAAATCACAGCATTAACATGTTATTATATTGTATTCAGTTGTCATATCAATGGTATTATGTTTCCAATTACATTATTAGTTTACTTATTTACTTAACATGAAATGATAACATTTTGTTCTGTTCCTTGTTATATGTACAAAGGAGATAAACCAAATTCTATGTATGCATTTTATTGACTACTGTTCAAAAGTTTGATGCTAGTAAGATTTCAGTTTTAATTTATTTAAAATATTTAATTTCCAGCAGCCATACTCCAGTCTTCAGTGTCACATGCCTGCGGATGTATTCACACCAGGAAAATCCGCTAGTTCAATGGCTTTGGTCTGGACCAAATACAATGTTGATTTGTTTTGGTTTGGTGTGGTTCGCTTTCACACTGCCCTTTTCGCAAGTGAACCAGAAACTGTAAACAAAACCACACATGTACTTAAGGTCATCCATTCATTGGTTCATCCATTCAACCATACCAGAGTTCATTTGGAAGCGGACCGAGACCACCTCTTCAGCTGGGTCTTGGAACGGTTGTTTGGTGAGCACCCGAGTGCGATTGCTGTATTCACACCTTGCCAAAAGTTCCGAACCAAGGGGGGAAATGAACTTGAGTTCGATTCAATCGAACCAAACAAGACACCATAAGAAACCCCTTTAACCATAGTAAAATCACTGTAATGTATGGTCTCTCATGGCTTATTGCTTCATTACATTTTGTTCTCATAAATGTGCTATTGTGAACGTGAACATTTTTAAGGATTTAAAATTGCTGCATGAACATTTTACCTCTCGCTTCACATGGAATTAAGGAACCCTCGTTATGGAGACATGGACCTATGGAATGAATTAAACATCAGACCGTATAGCATGTACTGTGTTCTCTCTCTCTCTCTCTCTCTCTGTTTCTCTCTTTCGGCAGGACTTTGAAGTGCTGAAGTACACTGCATATTCACTCTTGCCTTGACAAAATGTACTAGTAGGGTTCGCTGAGCAAAAGTGGATGTATCTCAATATTTCTTGTTGTCTGTATTTTGCTTTTATTATCCATTGATCTCTCATCCTCTTTCAATCTAATATTATTTTCTCTGCTGCTCTTTCTGTGTTGTCCTCTGAATCATGTTTAACTCATTATCGTCCATCTGGTGTAATGAACACAATGTTCCTCGATTCCTCAATGATAAGATCAACTATGGTTAAAGGGTATGTTAACCAATTTTCAACCAGTTTTGTATTGTTACAATATCGGTATATATAAATGAACAATGTGTATAATTTTCTGTTACCTGGACCAAGATATCCCTGTTGATTTTTCAGCAAATGTCTGCAGGATGACACATTTTACTTATTATTTACCAGTAGCGGGCCATGCATTTCACACCTAGGCCTTCAATGGCGTCCTTCATGAATTAATCCACCTCTTAATACCATCATAATTATGTTTTGGCTAAAGAAACCATACATATTATACATAAATGCTGTATAACAGGGCACTGAATCACAGACAGGTATCGCATATAGCGAGAATGAATGCTATTACTAAAGGACAAAACACAATTCAACAAGTTCAACATCGGTATAATACAAACACCTTTTATAAAAATACAAATAAAGTTGTTTTAAAGTTTAAAAAAATAAATGTGCATGTTGAAATTAGCATTAAGTTAAGAATAACAAATGTTCTAGAAGTATTAAATACAAATAAAAATATATTGTTAGCTGCGTTTTTATGTGCATTTAGAATTTGTGTCTTTACATTTCTGACCCTATCAAAACAGACCTGCTAAAACGTACAATTTAGATGTATTTAAACGTTTAAAACGTACAAATCGATGCGTATTTTTAGCTAAAATATGTACAAATATTGGTGTATCTTTATCATTACGATATTCGCATGAATGCATTTTTATCATTTTATTAATAAGCGATTTAGATTTTTAGGCACCTTAACCTACCCCTAAACCTATCCATTTTAGCGAATATAAAAGGAAACAAAATGCAATTGACCGAAATATGCAGGCAAATAACCATTTTAGTAACAATATAGCATTAAAAATGTTTTAATAGTCACTAATCCCACTCCTACATCTAAACCTAAACATAGCTATTTCTGTACAGTATAAGAAAAACATGACAGACAGATAAATGCAATTACAATCATTTATTTATTGCAAAAATTTCAAAAGCAGTACCAAAAGTAATCCAAATGATGACTCGTTGCAGCCATAGTCCTATCTGGCGGAATACAGCAGGTTTGTGTGAGGTGCAGAGCAGAATTTATGTTTTTAATCGCTGAAAATAATATCCAGATTTTTTTCCGGATCCTCTCGCTATCGGTGAACTTGTGAAGAATGCGCGTGTGCTTGCTTCATTCAAACACAACTCACCAGAAACACGATATGTCGAAATCTATGATGAATGCAGGTGAGAGCCAATGATCGTTCGATTATCCTGCCGTAAAACATGTCGTTTGAAGTGGCAACATTTGAATTTGTAACGTGGGAGCACGTCAGTGACAGTTAGTGCAGGCTTTGCCGTTTACGGTCGCTGGATAACTTGCTGCTCGGGATGGGAGATGAAGATCGCCAAATGAAGGCTTGGATTTGGGTCTGTTCCTCACAGTCGTATGGATTACAGCGCACGAATACAATTGTTTCATGTCGTAATTATGTTTCGGTTTTAGTGCTTTTTCTATAGTTCTATTGTCAGTCACAGCATGTCGGAGAAAACGCTTTTTGTGGCCCATGGCAAACATGGCAAGTAAAGGTTAAATGATTTCAGATGTTATTTATTTTTAGGTTTGAAGTGAAGTCTTGTGTAACATTATGTGGGCCTTTTATTGGAAACGAGCTGGCAGCAGAAATTACACAACAAAATTAAATGTTCTCATTTCATATTAAGTAATTGATATGACAACTAATGAATCCCACGATTTCAATATTCATAATGATTCATTTTTAGATGTTGTCGATACCTCAGTTTTAAACGTTTAAAATGCTGAAATTATTTGTACGTTTAGATGCTGAAAATACGTCAGTATTGTACGTTTTAATGCCTGTAAAAACGTAAGTAAATGTACGTTTTATAGAACCACATTTTACGTAAAATACATACGAATTATCATGAGATCACATTGATTAATCCCTTAAAATTCAGAAAACTCCCCACTCTGATTCATGCTCTCCATTATATAGCATCCATACTTGTCCAACCTACCTATACAACTGATATTCCTGTTAATTTGCAATAAGTGCTATTTATATTTAAAAAAGTAGTATACTGATGATGCTAGATCCACAGCAGTCAGTGGAGACCATTCCAACATTGTACATAAATTATGAACAGATCCCATATGTCCATGCTTGTAAAACTAGATCACCAACTGTGGATATGAGGGGTCTTGGGATGCCTTAGGCTGCCCCACATTCGCTTGGGCAGAGCATCGATTTATCCTGGAGCCTTTCTGAATTGTGCATTGTGTGTATACATGTCTGTGTGGGGTCGATAGATGTGGGTCTCTTGATATATTGAAAAACACATCAAAGGTGCTTTGTGATAAAATAATACATTACATAAATATATATCCAGGCATATAAACTCCAATGAGACAGTTTTGCCTGATGTTGGCTATTTCTACAAAGCAGTAATCTATTTTGAATGCCTTTTTGGTCTGAACGCCAATGTTCATGTTGTCTAATTCTCAGATGATCTGCGTTGTTCAATAATTGTAAAATTCACTTGGATTCTTAGTGCCTCGAAAATGTAAACTTGGACATATATTTCCTTTCCAAAGTGATTGCATAGCAAAGACAAAATTATATAAATATTTAAAGTTGGGAGCTGCTGTTGGAATTCTCTGTAGGAAGAATGTGATTCAGTGGGTTGTGTGATTTGGTGGAATACTGCAGAGTAAATTAATCAGAATGGATTATTATAACAGACAGTTTGAGTTTTGATTTTGTTAAACCACGCAGACCAACAAACTCACTGAATGTTTTTGGAGCCTATTTATAGGAGAACATTGTCTTAGGTGGCCTTTTCCCTGTTTACTTGGAAAGTTCAGTGCATTTGCCCAAACTGCCTATAACATAGATTATGTTCATTATAATAATAGTATTCAAAAGACAACAGTACATTTCTAAAAGTATACTAGCATTTAAAACGATATAATGCATGAGTTAAAGGGGTCATTAACTACCGTTGTTTTTTATTTTGAACTGTTCTCTGAGGTCAACTTATGTTATCAATATTTTTACATCATAAAAACATAATTTATAAGTAATAGGCGATTTTCTGTCCTGTTTTGACCCCCCCTCATCAGAACACTGTTTGAATGGGTAAAGTAAAAACGTCTCGGTTACTTGCGTAACCCCCGTTCCCTGAAGGAGGGAACGGAGACGTAACGTCAGAGTGACTGACTAATGGGATCTCGCCGGAGAGCCCAATCACCTTCGAGTGTTAACAAAACAAGCCAATGACAGTTGGCGTGCGTGTTTCGCCACGCGCACTCCGCCCGCGTGCGGGTATAAAGGAGGCGCGTGCAAACGCACATCAGTTTTTCGCTGAGGAGCCGAGACTGTGTGCCCGCCGCACAGCGGTGGTACAGCAACTATGGCGGACGGACGTTACGTCTCCGTTCCCTCCTTCAGGGAACGGGGGTTACGCAAGTAACCGAGACGTTCCCTATCAGTCAGTCACGTTCGACGCCACTATTGCTGACCCCCTCCAGTGCTCTGCAGAAGCCGGCAAGTCCCCCCACACCAGTTGGGATGGATGATAGGACAGGGTTTAGGCAGAGATAACCGCACTGCTGTTCCGCTCAGCGGGTAGAATAACACTGGGAAAGCGTACCCCAAGTAGGGGGAAACGCTACGGAGCCACATCCCGCATAAGGAGGTATCATGTGGAGATTACACGTATGGACTGGCCAAGGGCAGTACCACATACGGGAGTCTCTGAGGTAGACCCAGCCCGCCTGGGGTGAGATAGCTACACAGCTGAGAAGGCAGAGGATTCTGCCAGGGAAGACACGGACTCACCATGGGGGGGGGAGCCGTACCGTGGAAGAATACACATGTGGGATCACCAAGGGGAATCACTACACACGGGCACCTAGCCCAGCACAAGGGTTGACCTTGGGCAACGTACGAGTACTGGACCTGGCGTCTGGTGCTCCGCCACACCTGACTGCCGAGGGTGCGGGAGGAACTTCAACAGGGTTCGCCGTGGGGAACTGACTGAGAAGCAACAAGGCGCACGTATCCGGTCCGTAGAGGGGAATGGCGCAGCAAGCGTGATTGACACTGAGCGGGTTCCAGTGTTACTGGCCATCCGAGACAAGTACACGGGAGGACACTGGCTCTATACGGAGATTGTAAAACCTCGCAAACGATAGGTGTCGCCCAGCCGGCAGCTTTACAAATGTCTGCTATTGAGGCGCCTCGCGCTAAAGCCCAAGAGGAAGCAACGCTTCTCGTGAGTGTGCTCTCACACCAAGGGGGCACGGTGGCGCCGGGCCTGATAGGCCAAGACTATAGCCTCCACTATCCAGTGGGCGAGTCTTTGTTTGGAGACAGCTCTTCCCTTCTGCTGTCCTCCGAAGCAGACAAAGAGCTGGTCTGAGGTCCTGAAGCTCTGCGTCGGTCCACATAGATGTGCAAGGCACGAACGGGACAGAGCAGAGCAATGGCTGGGTCTGCCTCCTCCCGGGCAGCGCTTGCAAGTTCACCACCTGGTCCCTGAAGGGCATGGTGGGAACTTTGGGCACATATCCAGGCCGGGGTCTCAGGACAACGTGAGAGTCAGCCGGCCCGAATTCTAGGCACGAATCGACCGAAAATGCTTGCAGGTCCCCTACCCTCTTGACTGTGGCCAATACCGAGAGGAGCACTGTCTTCAGAGACAGAAACTTAAGCTCTACTGACTGCAGAGGCTCAAGGGGCCCCTCAAGGCCGACAGGACCGAGGGGAGATCCCAAGAGGGTACCAGGTGAGGGCGCGGGGGATTTAGCCTCCTTGCCCCTCTGAGGAACCTGATGACCAGGTCGTGTTTCCCCAGAGACTTACCGTCTACTGCATCGTGATGTGCGGCAATAGCGGCGACATACACTTTGAGGGTGGAGGAGACAGCCTTCGCTCCAACCCATCCTGCAGGAAAGAAAGCACGACTGCGATCGGGCATCTACGGGGGTCCTCCCGGCGGGGAGAACACCAATTGACGAACAGGTTCCACTTCAGCCTGTAAGCTTGTCTCGTAGACAGAGCCCTGGCAGAAGTGATAGTGTTTACTACCGCTGGAGGTAGCCCACTTAGAACCTCCGCGTCCCGTCCAAGGACCATACGTGGAGATTCCACAAGTCTGGGCGCGGGTGCCAGAGGGTGCCCCCTCTCTGAGAAAGTAGATCCCTCCTCAGAGGAATTTGCCAAGGAGGGGCTGTCGCGAGGAGCATTAGTTCTGGGAACCAAGTCCGATTGGGCCAGTAAGGTGCCACCAAGAGGACTTGCTCCTCGTCCTCCCTGACCTTGCACAGGGTCTGTGCGAGAAGGTGTCCGGGGAGGCAAACAGGTCTACCTGAGCGTCCCCGAAGCGTCTCCAAATCAGCTGGAGTACCTCGGGGTGGAGTCGCCATTCTCCCGGAAGGGCGTGCTGACGTGAGAGCTCGTCGGCTGCACGATTGAGCTCGCCTGGGACATGAACGTCGCGAAGCGACCTCAGATGCTTCTGACTCCAAAGGAGGAGATGGCGGGCGAGTTGCGACATGCGACGGGAGCGTAGACCGCCCTGGTGGTTGATGTACGCAACGGTCGCAGTGTTGTCCGAGCGGACCAGTATATGCTTCTCGTGTAGCAGCGTTCTGAAGCGGCGCAGAGCAAGCCATACTGCCAGCAACTCGAGGCAATTGATATGCCACTGCAGCTGGGGCCCTGTCCAGAGCCCCGCGGCTGCGTGCCCGTTGCACATGGCCCCCCAGCCCGTTGCAGAGGCGTCTGTTGAAACAACAACTTGCCTGGATACTTGCTCTAGGGGAACTCCTGCCCGAAGAAAGGCAAGGTCCGACCATGGGCTGAAGGTGCGACGGCAGGACGGGGTGAGTGAGACCCGGTATGTGCCGTGGCGCCATGCCCACCTCGGGACTCGGTCATGGAGCCAACGCTGAAGCGGTCTCATATGAAGCAATCCGAGCGGCGTGATAGCGGCTGAGGATGCCATATGCCCCAGGAGCCTCTGAAAATGTTTCAGTGGAACCGCCCTCTTGCGCTGGAGAGACTCCAGGCATCTCAGCATTGACTGAGCACGCTCCTCTGAGAGACGTGCTGTGAGGTTGACCGAGTCCAACTCCATGCCGAGAAAAGAGATCCTCTGCGTAGGGGAGAGTTTGCTCTTTTCGGTTGACCTGAAGTCCCAACCGGCTGAGGTGACTGAGCACCATATCCCTGTGTTCGCACAACAGTGCTCGAGACTGGGCCAGAATGAGCCAGTCGTCGAGGTAGTTGAGGATACGAATGCCTGCTTCCCTTAACGGTACAAGGGCTGCTTCTACGACCTTGGTGAAGACACGAGGCGACAGGGATAGGGCCTTGTACTGGTATGCTCGCCTCGAACGCATAAGCGGAGAAACGGTCTGTGTCGAGGAGGATCGATGGAAGTAGGCGTCCTTCAGGTCGATTGCTGCAAACCAATCGAAGGGACGGACGCATTGAAAAATGCGTCTCTGCGCCAACATCCTGAACGGGAGCTTGTGAAGGGCCCGGTTCAGAACGCGCAGGTCCAGGATTGGTCGTAACCCACCGTCTTTCTTGGAGTACGATGAAGTAGGGGCTGTAGAACCCTGACTTCATCTCGGCTGGAGGGACCGGCTCTATCGCGTCCTTCGCCAGTAGGACCGCGACTTCTGCAAGACAGGGGCATCCTTGCTCAACACTGAGGTGAACCGAATGCCCCTGAACTTGGGGGGCGCCGGGCGAACTGAATCGCGTAGTCCTCAGGAGCCAGCGAGACGGCCTGGGAGCTCTAGCCAGGCCCCCAGGGACCGCATAAGCGGGACCAGGGAGTCACTGACGTACCCACGGTGGGGCAGCGAAATGGAGCACAGGGGCCCGACTCGAAAGGCAGTGCGTCTCGAAGTGGGGTCTGAGTGTGTGGTGTGACACTGACCTGGCTCCATAGTTGGGCAGGGAATGCGGGAGAAGGCGTCGCGTCCTCGGACCGGACCCTGCTGCCCACTGGCTAAGAGAGAGGGGGACAGGAGTGTGGAGACGAGGTCTCGTACTCTGCCATCCTCGCCCTCTTGGGACCCGGAGGAAAAGGAAACTGCTCTTTTATTGAAGTTTTGGGGTGGAACAGAACAAAAAGGAAACAAAAGATTCTCCACCCGGCCCTCCTCCGGGGGAAGGAGTGGTGCGGTCACCATCTCCTGAAGAGCAGGATCCAAAGGCTCCGGGTCGCCCGTCTCAGGGACGCCGCCTGCCCTGGCACTTCACGGACTTGGCAGGGGCGGAGGCGGGCTGCGCCGGTCTCCTGCGGCCAGCTCCACGCTGCGGCCGTAGTGCAGGCTGCTGTTGTGGCCGAGCTGGAGCGGAGGTGGAGGCAGCAGGAGGCGCCCTCGGCGGCGAGCAGGCGGAGGGGCTGCAGCCGGGCGGTGGGGTGGAGACAGCAGCGGACCGCCGGGCAGGATGTGACGAAACGCCTCCGTCTGCTTCTGTCGGCGGAGAACTGTTGGGCAAAGTCCTCCACCGCTTCGCCGAATAGGCCGGCCTGGGAGATCGGGAGTCCAGGAAGCGGTGCTTGTCGGACTCCTCATATCCGCCAAGGTCAGCCACAGGTGGCACTCCTGGACCACTAATGTGGACATCGTCTGACCCAGGGCCCAGCGCGTGACTTTCGTCGCCCTTAGTGCGAGGTCCGTCGCTGTGCGCAGTTCCTGCAACACACCTGGGTCAGCATCACCTCGTGCAGCTGTTTCAACGCCTTGGCCTGGTGGACCTGCAGGAGGGCCATGGCGTGCAGGGCGGAAGCGGCCTGTCCAGCAGCGCCGTAAGCCTTGGCCGTTAGAGCGGACGAGAACTTACAGGCCCTGGACGGAAGGCGTGGATTACCCCTCCAGGCGGCAGCGCCTTGCGGGCAAAGCTGCATGGCAATGGCGCGCTCGACTGGGGGGACCTCCACATACCCTTGGGCCGCTCCGCCGTCGAGGGTGGTGAGGACGGAGGAGGCACTAGGCCTGTTTCGGGCAGAAAAAGGTGCCTTCAAGACCTAGTCACCTCCTCATGCACTTCCGGAAGAACGGAACCGGGCGGTTGCCGACGCTCGCCTGCGCCCCAGGAACCAATCATCCAGCCTCGAGCGCCGGGAGAAGGCGGACGCCTATAGTGCAGCCCGATGCTCTCAGCGGCCCGGAAAGCATAGCGGTCAGTTCTGGATCTGACTCGGCAACGCTACTCTTCCTGGAGGCAGCGCAGCCGAATCGTTCTCTCCAGAACCTAGCTCATCCCCGATGCAGTGATCGAAATCCCGTCATCTGCTGGGGCACCGAATGAGATGCTGGGCCCGCCCTGTCCGAGGACCCGCATACTCATCCGGGAACCCCAGACGGTGCGATGTGCTCGAGGAGTGAGAGGCCCAGCGGAGACGTACTCGGACGGGAAGCTCTCACTGTGATCCTCAAATCACCCTGGCCCTGAGCCAGTAGTCTCCGTCCGGAGGAACTAGAACGGGCAGAGCAAGGGGATACACGTCTAGCGAGGAGGTATCTGGGCGCAACATCGCCATGGTCATGTTCCCACAGTGAGAACATGACTCATCCACGGCGCTGCCTCAGCGTGCCTAAAGCCCAAGCACGAGGGGCAGCGATCGTGACCATCAGATGAAGTCAGGAACCGACCACATCCAGAAACGCCACGAGCGGAAGCCATCTTTAAAAAAGGCGCCCGTCGTGGAGCTCTTTTAGATTTGCTCTTTTAGTGAAAAACTCTCTTTTAGGAGCGCTGAAGCGCCCGAGGGAGGTAACAGCGTGACCACAAAGAAAAGCAGCACTGGACAGCGACCTCCGCTGACGCCGTAACACCAACGCTCTTCTGTGAGACTCGTCTTGCAGACACTCTGGAGACTTGCAATTGCTCGGCTCGAGCGAAAAGCTGATGTGCGTTTGCACGCGCTCTCCTTTATACCCGCACCGGCGGCGGATCTTGGCGTGGCGAAACACGCCGCCAACTGTCATTGGCTTGTTTTGTTAACACTCGAAGGTGATTGGGCTCTCCGGCGAGATCCCATTAGTCAGTCACTCTGACGTTACGTCGAACGTGACTGACTGATAGGGAACCCACTTTTATGATTGGTTAACAGCTGTGTATGTTGGATAGCCTTCATCCTTTATAGATAGATGCTGCAGTGGTTTAGGTTAAAAAGACATATATATATATTCAGTACATATTAAACTGTCTGCAAGAAGAGACAAAGCAATAGTGACCACGTAATGAAAACAGTTACTCACACTTGTGTGGTGCGATATTACTGTCGGAGACAATATAGTCAGCACAGCATCGTCTTTTAGTTTCAGTCTTTCTGAAAATCGTGCGTCAAATTGTGCCTTGTTTGTAAATGAATCTAAGCTAAAATGGAATGAACAAAGGACCAAGTTCTTACTGGCACGGTCTGGCACTTCTTTAAAAATAAAATGTATAAAATAAGGTTTATCCTTTGGTTTCTGCGTAGACCTGCATTTGCCGCTCTTGTGATTTAACTACTACGTGCCTGAATCTGTGGGCGGGGCTAAACAGACAGTGATGTAGAAGCAAGTGTTGATCTTCTGTGGAGGTGTTGCTTATTCACACTAATACATCATAAACTGATACATTCCACACCCTGTTGTTTTATTTATTTATTTTATTTATACGTGTATGAATAGGGACAATACAATAGACATAATTCCAGACAAAGACAGGAAAAAATGCACTGCACATAGAGATTATAGCAGAAGCAAATGTGCGTCTCATGTCCCTAGAAAGGCTTTTCTATAAAATCAATACAGATATAAATAACCAAAATAATTATAATAAAATAACTATATATATATATACCTAAAAATCTAACATTACAAATTCTTCATACAATATCCTCTGTAATACAATTTAATATGAAGCTATTATTTCAGCTCCGGGAATTATTGTTAAAGATTCAATATTGCTTGATTAAAGTAATATTAATATTTAACTTATAATTTATACCTTATTAAGTGGTCGTCCAGCGATCACTAAACAGTATATTCTTATTAGTCTCTCAAATTCGAGCTTAGGTAACGTTATCTTTGTGGCAAGAAGGATATAATACTTGAAAATCACATTCCAGAGACAATTCTTTATAAAACGAAACAAGGTTTATTTACAATACTAATATTCTAACATACGTAATACACACAAACATACACACATGCATACGGGAGTTTTGAGGTTAAGGTTGAAAGAATAACATTCTTTCCTATTTCATAACTTAACTAACCAGAAAAGATCACGACAAATGCCTAGGCTTTGTTACTGCATTCAGATCAAATTTTTACCAGTTCAGTAAGGATAAAACTTAGTTTGTTACTTGCTTTTGTTGGATAAGCAGGCTGGACCTTTGTCTCGTTTCGCACGTGGGTTTCCACGTGTTGCTCTGGGAAACTCTGCTGGCTCGCGTCGCTGTTGCGTGACGTCACCGGGGAGCCATGTTGGAATCACGGAGTTATTTGATGCTGGGTCTGCGTTGCGATGAAAGCGTCGTTACGCTGCTGGTTCTGCGATGTTACGGCTTTGGCACGGTCTTGGACTTCTTCAGATGGTTGGTTTCAAGGCGAGAGTCCAGCGGACCGGCTTCCAGGTCAACCTTGCGCGTTGGAGGGAGAAGCAAGAGAGTCCAGGAGCACAAGAAAAAGAGTTGCACGCTGGCGCGTTGTTTTAAACAGTCCGATTTGGACACCGCCCACAGGCGGCTGGTCGAATCAGAGTGTCTGTATGGGGCGGAGCCCCGCCCATGTCCATGGTTTCTACCCTCGTTACACTTTCATGTGACGAAAAATAAACTTTTACCCATGTATTAAAACTCTTACCAGGTTTATCCATTTATAATATCACCACATTCGTTATCTTACTGATTCATACATTTTTGCAACCGTTCATACAAGTCTAAACACTGCATTTGGCGCAACCTACACATTACAGCTTAAGGCACGATTAAAAATCAGCCCACATTTCTTAAGTAATTCATATTCACACAAGCATATGAGAGAAAGAGTACAAAATTAATATCCATATGTTTCTTGTGTAGATGGTTTTGAAAGTCATGAAATGAACGAATGTCTTTTAGAAACGTTCCCGTCACTTTCCTTTGTTCTGTGACCGAAAGAGATCGCGCGCTTTTGTGCTGGATAAGGAGGAGGGGCTTTAGAGAGACGCTGATTCTTTTGGTGACCTGTAGAGACAGTTGAATTCCTGCCGACATATGTTACACCTCATACATCACAAACAGAATACAGAACAACCACATGCCCAATTTTTATAGACTCTTCCAATCTTATTAAATAACTAGTAAGGAACCATATGAAAATTAAAATATGCGTACAGGTCTGATTTAATTTGAGCCAGCGTTTAACCGTCAATTTAAAAGACTTTATATCATGCATCACTTTAAACTCATTTGGCAACATATTCCAAAGTTGTGACCCCTTTACAGAGAATATTTTGGCAGACTAACTTCAGTATAAGCTTTTTTTTTACTAATGAAAATGTGTTGAGTTCTGAAACTTACAGAATGTTTCTAAATGTGAAAAGATCAAGGGGATTTTTATTTCTTACTTCATGACAACTTTAAAAGTAATTTCTTACAGTAGAATACTGTATTTGGGGATTTTACTGAAGTCAATGCAGACTATGTATTATGCATATGTATAGGCTATGTGTAACACAATGTATTGCTTCAAAAAAAAAAAGGGTAATACTGCATATGTAACAGAGGCCAGCTGGTGAGAGCTGTGCAGGTATACCTCACTCCCCTGAATGCATGTTAGTGTCCTTTAGAATCCTGCTTTGAGCAGTGTGAGTAGAACTGGAGGGGTTACACATATAATGTTTTGTCACCATTATGGTTCTTAGTGTTCTATTTGACAGGTATCTTAATTGATTTTCTCCTAACATAATATAATTTCTCCTAATAATTTAATGGAACACAATTTGTTCTATTGTTTTAATTGGAGAAAATAAGCTTAGCTTTGGGTTTGCAATATTGTAGCTCAAAAGTAATAATTCATAAAGTGTTCCTGTAGCTCAGTGGTTAGAGCATTGCGTTAGCAGCGCAAAGGTTGTGGGTTCGATTCCCAGGGAACACATGTACTAACAAAAACAAATGTATAGCCTGAATGCACTGTAAGTTGCTTTGAAAAGCGTCTGATAAATGTAAATAAAGAAGTTAACATTTAATAACTTTAATTGAATACACATTTTAGTCACTTTTTTTCAGTTACAACAGCAAACAAGCGATTTGGCTTTTTTTGTAAGTAAGCTGAATGATTGAGTGACTTGCTCAAACAGTCACTGGTTTCATTTCTGAATTTATCTGGATTCTAATTGTTTGTCAATGAGTCACTCATAAAAACAGTAATTTGTTTAATTCCTGAATGATTATGTGTTTTTGAATGAATCGTTTGAATGCATGTTTCAGTGAATCTCTCTCTCTCTCTCTTATGTCTAATGTCACCATCTATCATTGAATTATTTTATTATTATTATTACATTTTAGTCATTTTGTTGTGTGCTCTTGTCATTTTTATTAGTTTTGTATTGCTATACAGCTTCATTTTTGTTTCAGTTCTAATTATATTACTTCAACTTAAACTTATGTAATTACATTTTTAGTTATATTATTCATAATGGTTTTGTTAAATATTTTCTTTAATATTTTTTGTCCAGCTTTATTTAAGTTACTGAAAGTTTTAGTTAACAGTAACAACACTGCATTAAATAATTCAAGGATACACAGTCCAACACCATTAACCATAATTCTTAATAATAAAGAAGTTGTAGACGTAAGAGTCTTGAAATGGCCTGATATCACTGTAAGCTCTTATGAAGACAACGCAATTTTATTCACACTAATGTGTATTTCCTCAGGCTTTCATGTGGCATAGATTATCCTGAAAGCTAATATCCTAATGGACAGTAGAGTGCTGATCTCATTCACTTTTGAATAGTCATTGAGTCTACATTCTCATCTCACTGATGTAACCCAGTTTTGCTCGTTCTGTGCTCTTTATGAAGCTGAAAGCGTGAAAACGTGAAAAGATTTTGGGAGCAGCAAAGGATTATTGAACTGTTCACATTGTGGTGCTATAAATGCTATCTCAAACATGTTCTTTTGTGCATCGCTCGGTATTATTGTAAAACAGAGCGCTTTTGACAATGCTGAATTATCTATATAATTGAATCAATTCAAGACTTTTGAAAGGCCTCACCTTGTAACAATGAAAAGAGCCAATCTCATTGGTCTTCACAAATGACTGGAGGAATCATTTGGGTGGACAAAATGTACAATTTTACATCTATTGTATTGTTCTACACAGTATGAACATGAGTCAGGTGCAAGTGAATGTGATAAAATAAAGGAATGTTCTCTGAAGGGTAAATGCTCCACATTTATTATCTAACTGAGCACGACGATCAGCGATGTGTATAACTGATCAGCTGCCGAATGAACTAGTCCTTATGATATAATAATTAGTGTTTATGCTTTCAGTAATAAAAAGAAAGTCAAAACAAATTCAGTAATTTTGTGGATTAAAAGCAGCTCTAGTTGATATTATCAGGCTTGTTAGTGAGTTATTGGTGCTGTGGAGATTACAAAGAATCCATTCAATTAACAGATGAGGTTCTTCTTACAACTTTAAAGAGCCACAAAAGCATCAGAACCCACCCTCATTTCTCAGACTATGAGCAGGCACTCAGATAACAAGCTTTCACCAACAAAAAGCTTTTTTTTTTTTTAACCTGGTAATAGTATTATACGTTCTGCTCCCTTAATCTTTTCTTCTTTGAAATGCTATGGTGATCATGTAAATACAATGGCACATGTATATGGTAATTTATTCACCACCATTTCATATTTTACCATCTGTTCATAACGTAATGTAATATGGAGGTAGTGAAAGACTGACATGACATGTTGGAAATACATATATGTATACAAAGGTGACTATAGAATAATATATATTATTATAAATTATATTAGCCCCAAAAATATTTAACCAAATCAGCATATTATAATTATATATAATGATAATGTGACACTGAAAATTGAAGTAATGATGCTGAAAATTGTATTTTATATATATTAAAATAACAAACAGTTTTGATAATATATAATAATATGTTTAAAACAAATACTAATTTTACTCGTATTAGCAATATTTGAAATACTACTGTTTTTACTGTAGAGACTTCTCACATCTTACAGATAAAATCAGATAGATGGAGGGATGGATGGATATTTTTTGAAGATGTGAATAAAACGATTTAATTATTGGAATACATTTTACAAGAAAATACTATATCAGTTTTTCAATTTGTTTGTAACTGTTTGTGACATTTACCAGTAATTTCTGAGTGAAATGTGATTTTCATAGCATTTCTTCAAATGTAAAATAGGTAAAGAGGCGGGTTTTATGCAAAGGCGGGTGTGCTGGTTAATTAAAAAAAAAGTCATGGCCAGTCACTCCAAATCAAGACAGATGAGCACCATAACGGCATGAGACTGATGCATTTCTGAGCATTTATACCCGTGCAATCAGAAGGCTAATATCATCATTATTTAGATTGCACTTAATTAGATTATGATGAGTGTGCGATGACAAGCTGTTTGGTTTGATTAGAATTCACTCCCCTGTGAAAGGCAGAACTAACAGCTCTGTGGTCCGAGACAGCGTTCTTTCCAAATATATCCTGCTCTCTCCTTCTCCATTTCCTCCCTCTTGCCTCAAATGTTTTTGCTTACCTTACCACACTCATCCTCTTATGGAACAAGTATGTCTACTCATTAAGATTCACCTCAGATGTGTTATAGATTGTTGACACGAGGCAGTTGGTCTTTGATGCTGATATTTACGATCATTACTTTAAAATGACTTTCTCATATCAATAACATTGCAATCTGATGAACAGGGTAATAATTTGTTAATTTGGAATACTCTGCAACAACACACACAGTCAACTCTGGTTGGATGTATTTCTAAATAACGTGATGATTAACTAATAAAGAGAACAGGAACTAAACCAAATAAGGAAAAACAGGAACTAAACGGGGGAGAATTAGGAATTCTGTGGGGCGAGTTTTGGAATAGCAGGCTCTGGAGGGCATGTATTTATGTGTTTACACACTCGTGAGATATGGCTGTATATCGACACGCTGTGATTACCTAGAGCCGAATCACAGCCGTGCCGACAGCCATTTCTAATGGCTACTCGTGTGATATTGCTCACATATTATTATATTATATTATATTACAAGGCACACACATGTTTCGGACTGAGCATATTTGCTTCCTACAATTTGTAACATCATTTAAGATGGCCAAATACCATGCACAGTGCAATTTGTAGGGCACTTTCAGGTGATTAGATCATATCCAATAAGATGGTTTTGTTGAAGGAGATGTTTGTTTTGTTTGGTCCTGCAGCTTCCTGTAATATTTTGAGGCATCTTTCCAACAGCTAGAGGTACTCTCGGTTCCTGTCTGTCGGCTTCTGAGCCTTATATCATCTCCTTCTCTTATTTTTTTCTTTCCCATTATCCCTTCTTCTACCATTTGAGCTCCAGCAAAGAAGAAAAGGAAGATTGACTACTGTCTCTCTCATACTCCTGCTTGTGACGCTTAAAAGCCTTTAGCATTTCTGTGTTGACTCTGTGATTGACAGCTTCCTCCTGCTTAGGCACACAGATCTATAAGACACAAGAGCCAGACACAGTGTGACACTGGCATTAAACATAGAGCAGACCCTGTGGTGCCAGCACAGCTCAATCACAACACACACACTCACACTCACCCGCTAAATCACTTCTATCTGTCTCTTTATCACTTTCACCCTTCACATACAGGCTCATCTGTGCCTATAAATGCATCCTTTTCACTGAACATACTCCAGGATTGAGTATTGAAACTCTGTTTACATGTAACCAGAGGTGTAAAGAGTATCCGAAAACCATACTTGAGTAAAAGTACAGATGCCTTACAGTGAAAATTACTCCACTACAAATTACAAGTCAGCAATTCCAAAACAACTTGTGTAAAAGTATTAGAGTATCTGATTTTAACAGTACTTACGTATTTTACTTATACTAAGTATAGGCTCAAAGATGCACTAGTAAAAGAGACATGTCAGTCAAAATCTGTAACGTTGTTGAGAAGCTGGGGAAAACAGGCATAGGCAAGCATCTCTGTGCAGGCATTTCATAGAACTATAGAACAAACAATAAGCCAAAACCCAAAGGCAAACAGACAAACATTACATTCAACAAGTCACAAAGAACTATAGCAACACTAGGTATGATGTATATACTGTATATATACAGGAGGCTAACAAGCTGAACAAGATAAGATACAAACTGACTACAAACACCACGGGAGACAGGAAGTGACATAAAAGTCCAGGACAAGGTACAGAAAATACAACAAAAACAAGAAAGAGCTGATTTGTGAGGAGAGCAATCACACTTATTTTCTAAAACCAAAATAAAACGGAGCACCTCAAAATTGCAAAAACAAAAAATAATAACCTTCAACCAGTCTCTTCAGTATAAAGGATAAATAAAATAATATTAAGTACAATTAAAAAGTCTTCTTGCAGTGGATGCGTTGGTTTCGGCCTCATTTCCAGCTGCAGTCATGTGCTCATCTCATATATAAAATACCTGTTATTCACAACTACTTGCAAAGGAGCTCACATTTATGTAAAGTAACCTTGTTGATAAGTTTGGGTGAGTAAGGGCAAGATGCACAAGATGTACTTTCAGTGCCCTGTATTTGGCGATATCACATCTTTTGTAGCTTAAATAAAATGCTGCAGAAATGGTAGGTACCATGCAAAATGTAATTTGTAACTGCAACACTCATTTCAAATGTAGTTGAGTAAAGAGTACAGATACTCATTCAAAAATTTAGTGAAGTAGAGAATAAAAGTTTTCTTTTGTTCTTTGATACTCAGAACAATTACAAAGTATCCGAAAAGATACTTAAGCACAGTAATTAGTTACGTTTACTCAAGTACTTTACACCTCTGCATGTAACCTACCCTTCAGAGCTGAGTGACAGCTGAGCTGGATGTCTCTGTGGACTGGATCTGGTAATAAGTAAGTCTCTTGGGTTTTCTCACTTTTCATGGTTACATATTATGGCACATCTGTGCTATGTCATATCCACTCATTAAGAGCAGAAAAGATGGAGATGCTGCAGGTTCTTGATAGCAAGAAAAAATGCAAAAAAGATCCTTAGCCTTTATTGCTCTTTTTATTTCAAGTGAAGAATTATTTAAAATACACTATTCTATTTAAAAAAAATCACTAAATAGTTTTTTAAATGAATGTGAAACTTGGAACATGTTTAATTATATAGTGATTAAATATATTAAAGTCAAATCATTCAGTCCATAAACCTAAAGATTCTTTTAAAAAGTGTGCATTCATACATTACAGTTCAAAACTTAAAACTTTGGATTTAATTTTTGAATTTGTATTTTATACTTTTATTCATTATTTTCAGAAACATACAAAAAATGACACCAACACCAAACTTTTGAACATGTATGTTAAATACTTATGTTTTAGTTGCTAGATGTTACATTTTTGTATTAATTTATTTATTTTTGGATGATGGACTACATGAAGAAGTACCATCAGTGCAGATCCCAACTCCAACAAGAGATACTCTAAAGCTGTTCTGTTTGTTTATTCATGAGCGAATCGATCCTTTTCACTCTGAGCATAATGTTGCAATCTTTCATTAGAAACTTGAGAAGAGAGCATTCACATGTGAAACTATAGTCACTTAAGGGAGATTATTACATGTGTGTGTGGGTGGTTGGGTGGGTAAGGTTCAAGTGGAGGTGAAATTATCCCAGAAACGGACAAGGACAAGAGAAGAAATGTGGAGTTATTACGCAGAAATTCTTGCTTGAGTGTAGCAGAGAATCAGTGACCTAGTTCTGTTAAAGGACTGTGTGTCCATGTGTGCAGGTATGGACATTAGCATGCGTTTCACCATGTGTCTGTGTCTTTATGATAGTTTCATAGATGCTCAGTAATCACGGCCTTTCCAAAAGTTTCACAATGCCAAACCCTAGTGTCTGAACATTGCCACCGGCTATCACTCCCACTGTCAGATTGTAACAGGATTTCTAATGCTGTCATGTGGAAGCAGTTCTTCCTGCTCTTCATGAGGCTTAGAGGGATGTGCACACCTCAGATGACCTGCGTCCCTTAATAAATCTTCATTCTCTCACTTACCACCAGCATTGTTCTCTCTAAGCTGCATGCATGCACAGCCGAACATCATGATATTGCATCAGATAAAATGTGTGGGAAAAAGCTAGAGATGTATTGAACCAGATCAAAATGAATGGACTGAGTTTCAAATGGAGCACATCTGCAAGTCTATTGATTTTCACTATGAAACTGAAGCTATCTTTTGTATGGAAATAAGCAGCACTAATTAATTGTGGAAACTGAGGATGTATATATATATATATATATATATATATATTACAAAAATCACAACAGCAACTGTTATCTTGCATACTTTGGTGGGACTGAACATCATTGCTCCACCAATGTGATATCCAAACACCCAAATCAGCTCTTCAATATACTGACTAAACCGCATGTCATGATATACTGTATACGGTTATAATGATCTTCTCCACCATTTGATCCTCTTCACTTCTGCCATGACCAATAGACAAAAGCGTCTGTGCACAAAATCTATACAGACATCTCCAAACATATCAAAATATCTTAAGATGCATCATTATACATATATATATATATATATATATTCTTTAATCATATTTACCAAGGGTGCCGATATTTTTGGCCATGACTATATATATGTATATATTTCCCACACATATATATATATATATATATATATATATATATATATATATATTAAGAAGTCTCTTATTGTTTTCAGGACTTGACAGAAATGTTGACAGGTTTTTACTGTCTGTTTTAATCAATAATGCATTACTGCTAAATAAAAGTATTTATTTATTTTTTTAAACCATACTGACTTTTTAACAGCAGTGTTAAAAAGCAGTTTTAACTCTGCATAAAATGTAATAAAATGCAGCCAAATTGTTTACAGTATTTATATATTTTTTTAGAAACCAATGATGAATTTAATGATGAATCTAAATGAACAATAATCTGCATATATTAACATTACAATTATGGTAAAAAAGAGTACATACCTGTTGTGAATCAGCTGAACATTTTCTATGCACATTGTATACAATTTTACTCAATTTATTAAAAACCTTAAGCTATTAAATTTGATCATGAGTAGTTTGTGATAAGATGCAGGATTTTTGTTCTAAAAAAATTCACATGCTCAATGAGATGCCCTTAAATGTTACATGAATTGGAAAAATACCTTTTTGGTCTTATTTTAAGTTTAAATTCTTGACATTAAGAAACCATTAACTACAACTTTTGCCTCAATCAACTCCTACCTTGCTGCTTATTAATAATTAGAGAAATTAAAGTATCGTTGACACAATGCTTTAGTATTACAGATAGGGCCTGCACTTACAACCTTCACAGAGCAAGGGGATAAATATTTGTTTGTCAATTTGTCTTCTAAAAGAGAACTCAATACATCGATCACACTTTGGAAATGCATGTTTACATGAGTAAAGGACTTGTCTCATCTGCATTTCTAAATGTGTTCTGGTAAGCTGGGTCTGGCGTAATGCTGATGTTTAGGTTATTTCTTTATCTGTAGTCTGTCAGCTCAGTAATACAGTGGTCTATCTCCCATCAGTTGAGCTGCAGTGATTCTCTTATCACAGAATGAACAGAGTGTATGTGTGTGTCTGCTAATTAGATCACATTGAAACACCCTGTTGCTCTGTGTCTCTGTTTGCAATCATGGTTAAGTACAAATGCATGATGGCTTTTTACTCGCTTACTCGTGTTCCTGTGGGTCAGTGGTAGAGCATTGCATTAGCAGCGCAAATGGTTGTGGGTTCAATTCCCAGGGAACACACATACTGATAAAAAATGTATAGCCTGAATGCACTGTAAGTTGCTTTGGAAAGCATCTGCTAAATGTAAAATGTAAAATTTTCAATTGTGCAGCCCGCTAAAAGCTGTTTATCCACGCATCTTTTGACTGTCGCTCTTCAAACTGGACATCAGGGTTTATTTATTTCAGCAGTTAAGCTGCAAACTCTGAGGCCATATAAAAAAATGGCTTGTTGTTTGTCATGTCAATAAAGCACACTAGATTGAAACTACAGTCTGTGATGATGAGAAAGTGGCCATCCTCAGCGTCATCTTAGTGTACTTCACACAGTGTGACAGATCTGAACTGCCAGATATTTGTTGTCCCCCGCCTGAAGACAACAGATTGATATAAACAAGAATGATTACAAGGATAATCTGTCAGGCTGGTCATTAGCCAACCGAACCAGTTGTCGCAATTTATTTTTATTTGGATGGCATAACCGAGCTGCAGCTCTGGTAATTTGGTATGGCTGCCATGAAAGCAAATTGCAGCAATTATTTTAATGCAATTATTCATTACTATACACTACTGGTATTTTTTCACAACTAATGTTCATCTGTATCTTTGTGTCTAAGAGACAATTAAAGATAACAAAAATAGTGTAGTGTAGCTTTGGAGCCAAAAAAAATGTGTATATAAAGAAAAAGGTCAATATTCTTTGTCACTCATTTCAGAAAGTAAAACCCATATATTACATAAATTCATTACACATAGAATTAAGTATTTCAAGCCTTTATTTCTTGAAATTTTAATGATTATGGCTTACAGATAATGAAAACCCAAATTCGGTGTCTCAGAAAATTAGAATATTACATAAGATCAATAAAAAAGGATATTTTAAACAGAAGTGTCAGGCTTCTGAAAAGAGTCTCTCATCTTCCTCTTGACAATACCCCATAGATTCTCTATGGGGTTCTGGTCAGGCGAGTTTGCTGGCCAATCAAACACAGTAATACCATGGTCATTGAACCAGCTTTTGGTAACTTTGGCAGTGTGGGCAGGTGCCAAGTCCTGCTGGAAAGTGAAATCAGCATCTCCATAAAGCTTGTCAGCAGAAGGAAGCATGAAGTTCTCTAAAATTTCATCACTGACTGTGGAATGATGAAAAAATCATCACTGACTGTGGAAACTTCACACTGGACTTCAAGCAACATTCTGTGCCTCTCCACTCTTCGCATTTAATATGATTTGAAACAGTAGCCCCTTTCAGTAATGACCCTCTGTGACTTACCCTCTTTTTGGAGGGTGTCAATGATCATCTTCTGGACCATTGGCAAGTTAGCAGTGTTCCCCATTATTGTGGTTTCAAAGAACAAGAGATACTCACAATGTTCACTGTATGTATGGTCATTTATTGAAACACAAATGTAAATATTTAGCAAATAAATAGCAAAAAAAAAGATTTTTGACTTTCATTAGCTGTAAGCTCTAATCATAAAAATTAAAACAAAAAAACATTGACGTGTTTTACTTTACATGTAATGAATCTATAATATATGAAAGTTTCACTTTTTGAAATAAGTTACAAGAAAAAAAAAAATGTTTCACCATATTCAAATTTTTTGAGATGCACCTGTATATTGGTGCAATTTTAAATACATTTAAAAATAAATAAATACAATTGTATATATATATATATACAGTGGGGCAAAAAACAATTTAGTCAGCCACCAATTGTGCAAGTTCTCCCACTTAAAAAGATGAGAGAGGCCTGTAATTTTCATCATAGGTATACCTCAACTATGAGAGACAAAATAAGAAAAAGAAATCCAGAAAATTACATTGTAGGATTTTTAAAGAATTTATTTGCAAATTATGGTGGAAAATAAGTATTTGGTCAATAACAAAATGTAATCTCAATAAATACTTTGTTATATACCCTTTGTTGGCAATGACAGAGGTCAAACGTTTTCTGTAAGTCTTCACAAGGTTTTCACACACTTGCTGGTATTTTGGCCCATTCCTCCATGCAGATCTCCTCTAGAGCAGTGATGTTTTGGGGCTGTCGCTGGGCAACACGGACTTTCAACTCCCTCCAAAGATTTTCTATGGGGTTGCGATCTGGAGACTGGCTAGGCCACTCCAGGACCTTGAAATGCTTCTTACGAAGCCACTCCTTCGCTTGCCAGGCGGTGTGTTTGGGATCATTGTCATGCTGAAAGACCCAGCCATGTTTCATCTTCAATGCCCTTGCTGATGGAAGGAGGTTTTCACTCAAAATCTCACGATACATGGCCCCATTCATTCTTTCCTTTACACAGATCAGTCGTCCTGGTCCCTTTGCAGAAAAACAGCCCCAAAGCATGATGTTTCCACCCCATGCTTCACAGTAGGTATGGTGTTCTTTGGATGCAACTCAGCATTCTTTCTCCTCCAAACACGACAAGTTGAGTTTTTACCAAAAAGTTCTATTTTGGTTTCATCTGACCATATGACATTCTCCCAATCCTCTTCTGGATCATCCAAATGCTCTCTAGCAAACTTCAGACGGGCCTGGACATGTACTGGCTTAAGCAGGGGGACACGTCTGGCACTGCATGATTTGAGTCCCTGGCGGCGCAGTGTGTTACTGATGGTAGCCTTTGTTACTTTGGTCCCAGCTCTCTGCAGGTCATTCACTAGGTCCCCCGTGTGGTTCTGGGATTTTTGCTCACAGTTCTTGTGATCATTTTGACCCCACGGGGTGAGATCTTGCGTGGAGCCCCAGATCGAGGGAGATTATCAGTGGTCTTGTATGTCTTCCATTTTCTAATAATTGCTCCCACAGTTGATTTCTTCACACCAAGCTGCTTACCTATTGCAGATTCAGTCTTCCCAGCCTGGTGCAGGTCTACAATTTTGTTTCTGGTGTCCTTTGACAGCTCTTTGGTCTTGGCCATAGTGGAGTTTGGAGTGTGACTGTTTGAGATTGTGGACAGGTGTCTTTTATACTGATAACTAGTTCAACAAGATGCCAACAGATGCCATAAGTACAGGTAACGAGTGGAGGACAGAGGAGCCTCTTAAAGAAGAAGTTACAGGTCTGTGAGAGCCAGCAATCTTGCTTGTCTGTAGGTGACCAAATACTTATTTTCCACCATAATTTGCATATAAATTCTTAAAAAATCCTACAATGTGATTTTCTGGATTTTTTTTCTTATTTTGTCTCTCATAGTTGAGGTATACCTATGATGAAAATTACAGGCCTCTCTCATCTTTTTAAGTGGGAGAACTTGCACAATTGGTGGCTGACTAAATACTTTTTTGCCCCACTGTATATAATTATATTTAATTTATACTTAATATTGAATATAGTTCAAGCTCATTACTTTTCTGTTATGTAAAACCCATTTTTTTACAAATAAATACTGATAGATAGATAGAGAGATAGACAGATAGATAGATAGATAGATAGATAGATAGATAGATAGATAGATAGATAGATAGATAGATAGATAGATAGATAGATAGATAGATAGATAGATAGATAGATAGATAGATAGATAGATAGATAGATAGATAGATAGATAGATAGATAGATAGATAGATAGATAGATCTGCTCTTCAAACTATATCATGGGGTCTTTAAAAGTTAAATTGTGAACCTCAGCTATGCAGGCCTGGTTGTTACACCTGTGTGTTTGTGTCTTTATGCTGTCGTTTGGTTCCGAAAGATGATAAAAAAGCGAACATTTCTGGTGTCCAAAAAAATGACCAACACTTGCCTGCCTTTTCAGCCTCCTCTACTGCCAACATGAATACATCAGAAGACTCTGATCCAACACAAGTTCAATCTCACATTCAATGAGTGTCCATCTTATGCTGTCTCGCTAGTTTTCTACCAACTTAACGATTGTACTTCATCATGACTTCAAAACCAGTCGGCTGCTTCCTGGAAAGGACAACCTCCTTGAGCCTAACCAACAGGAAAACAATCTAACTGGCAAAAACCAATGTGAAATCATTATGAAAATTATCTCTGTTGTACATGAAATAACCTAGTTAATTGTGTAGCCTAGCAACGCAGAGCTTTGGGTGTGCTTGCGAACATGTGTGCGGAAGAACATGCTTCCCAGGGCTTTGATGGCATAAATTTGAATAGCACAAGATGGTCCAATTCCATCCCCCACTGTCAGAGAGGTGACATGGCTCAGAGTTCTTGTACGAGCACCACTAAACCAGTGTTTGCTCAGTAAAGGAGTCAGTAAAAAGAGCAGAAAGCTGTTTAAATCCCTCTCAACCCTCTGTCCCACTCACAGTACTAATGGTAACATGAATAATGAGCGTAACATCCATTAACACACGAGCACCTGGGCTTATTGTACTCTCTGGGCTGGATAACAGTGTGTGTGAGAGAGATATAAATGAAAAGAATGACTGAGAGGATGAAAGAGGCTGTGTGTATGAATATTCAACATATCTGCACCAAAGCACATGTCTAGAATAGGCTAATAGATGAAAGAGTGTAAAACAGGCTGCTCACGTGATTTTGGGTGCGTTCGAAAGTCTTGTCACATCACGTACGCACACAGGCATTTCTTTGCTATTTTGTGTCTTATGCTTTCCAGCAATAGTGATGTATTTCTCTTTATGTTCATAAATATCAGCAGAAACGCCTAATGTATTTGCTGTAAGTTTAGTATAAACCACACATCTCAAAGCTGATAAGAGTGATAACTATCTCTTGTATTACCAATGCATGTTCATGTTCATCCCCTCCTTATCTTTTCAATGTATTCTCTCTCCGATTTCTCTAAGCCTAGTTTTTGACCTTCCATTTTGTCCTTCAATGTCTCCGCTCTTCCGTTTTTTTTCGGCAGCCTCATCTTGGACTGGAGGGGGTTGGGTATGCTCTTCCTCACCTTTTCCCCTCTTTTCTTTATGTCTCCAAAAAAGAGGAATATGTTTGTCGGTGTGTTAGATATTGTATTTTATAGAGTAGAGAAGATAATTAGTCACGAGAAATGGTGAGGTGTTAGACTTCAGAGAAGCAGAAAAGTTCACTTTTGCAATACTTTTTTCACTTTCCTTCTCGCTTTGATAGTCTGTCTGGAGAACGATTGATAAATTGCTCCATTCTCTCTTATATTGAGCTCCGGGCTGCCAATGACTTGAGGCATGAATGATGGAGAGGAGGAGGGGAGCTGCTAAAAAGATGGATCAGCTCTTTGAAATTAAAGAACAACTTTTTTCTTCTATTTTTAGATGTAAAATCTGCCGGAGGGTTTGATGAAACAGTTTACTTTGCCTGTACTGAAGGAATATTCCAGGTTAAGTACAAGTTTAACTCAGTCGACGGGGTTTTTGGCCTAATGTTGATTACCAATAAAGTACATTTAATTACATTTTCTTAAAAAAAAAAAAAAAGCTTGGTTACACTTAGAATACCGTTCAAAATTTTGGGGTAGTCACATTTTTAAAATGTTTTTGAAAGAAGTCTCTTATGTTCACCAAGGCTGCATTTATTTGATAAACAATACAGTAAAACAGTAATATGATGAAATATTATTGCAATTTAAAATAACTTTTCTATTTTAATATATGTAAACCTGGACCACAAAACCAGTCACAGGGGTATATTTGTAGCAATAGCCAAAAATACATTGTATGGGTCAAAATTATCCAGTTTTATTTTATGCCAAAAATCATTAGGATATTAAGTAAAGATAATGTTTCATGAAGATATTTTGTAAATTTCTTACCATAAATATATAAAAATTCATTTTTGATTAGTCATATGCAGGGGTGAGAAGTAATGAATTACAAATACTCACGTTACAGTAATTAAGTAGTTTTTATCAGTAATTGTACTTTGAGTAGTTTAAAAATTGTGTACTTTTACTTGAGTACATTTTAAGTGATGTATCGGTACTTTTACTCCGCTATTTTCCTACGTTTGTGGTCATCACATGCTTATTTTAACTATTTTTTATCCTTCAATGTGATTGGATAGAGAGAGAGTAATCGGTCTCGTGACTTCATTCAATTAAATTTGTGCATAGAAAACTTTAACCGCTAACTGCGGTTTACCATGGCTGCTGGAAGTGCATTCTTCAGGCATTAATTCAGTCGAGTTATCAGCATCTTCCTCTAGTATGTGAAGGTACATTTTGGATTTCTGCTTACAACAATGATTTGTATATATGCTTGCCTATCTACAAGGCCTGAAATTTGGTGTGAGGTTGCGGGTATTGCGTACAATCCCGCAAGTGACATGTTCGGTATAATTCCCACTCACTTAGAGACGCGAGATGTGCGCTGCCTCGTATCTCCCTCGCGTGCATTCTGCAGCAGTCAATTGGATAACTCGTTGTTGCTTTTTGAACTTGTTGACTTTTGATGAGTTTGAGCGCATGATGCGTGCTGTAAAAAAAGTGTTTTGGGAACATTAAATCGCTTGGAAATAATGTACCCAAACTGAGGACAAATATGCATTGTTTTATCAGCATAACAATTTGAGTAAATGTGTAAAAGGTATGAGGTCATCCTTATAGAACAGTGTGCATTTATGTTAAAATTGTATCATAAATTATCCAAGTTTAATTTTCTTATTCTTTATTGTAAAATGCTAAAACTGGCACCGTTTTGGAGAGAAATGGGCTCTCATTTTAACCCATATCATGGTGTGTGATAGTGAAATGTGAATGTCTAATGGTGTTTGTATTTGCACTGTTCTAAACATAAATATTTTATGTGCAACCACAGCATGCTGTCTCGGTGGACTTACACATGCTTTCAAATGATTTTTTTCAAACTTTATGATTTAAATCGGGATGATTGTACTGAGAATAACTTTCATCGTTTCTTCAACGGAATACTATTTCTGTGCTGTTTTGATGTATTAAAAGAGTTGACAGTCAAAATTAAAACTGCTGGATGATAGATATTCTTCATTCTTTATGACAAACAAAATAATGGGAATTACAGAATGTACAATGTTTTTTAAATAAAGAAAATGCAGTGTGCAGCATTTATTATGAAGGGGTAGAATCCACAGCTCAGTACTCACTACTCAATACTCATGAGTACTTTACAATAGGCTACTCTTTTACTCTTACTCAAGTAGTTTTTTGGACAAATACTTTTACTCTACTCACACTCAATTTTTTGGAAGGTAATGGTACTTTTACTTGAGTATGTTTTTTTCAGTACTCTTTTCACCACCGCATTGCATTTCCACCACTGTCATATGCATTGCTATGAACTTCATTCAGACAACTTTAAAGGCAATTATCTTAGTATTTAGATTTTTTTGCACCCTCAGATTCCCGATTTTCAAATAGTTGTATCTCAGACAAATATCATCCTATCCTAACAAACTTATGCTTAAAGCTTATGTATTCAGCTTTCAGATGATGTATAAATCTCAATTTCGAAAAAGAAAATTACACTTAAGACTGGTTTTGTGGTCCAGGGTCATATTCAAGATTCAAGATTTGTATTTGTCACATAAACAATTATACAGAATATAACCAGCAGTGAAATGTACACCAGCAGTGAAATGTAAGTTATAACATATGTTAAAACGGTGATGGCAAAGCTGCAGTTTTGGCAGTCTTTACTCCTGTCTTCAGTATAACATGATCCTCCAGATATTATTATAATATAGCCCACTGATTCGGTGCTCCAAAAAACTATTTCTTATTATTAGCAATGTTGAAAACAGTTGTGTTTCTTAATACTTTTGTGGAAACTTTGATGTCATTTTTTTCAGAATTCTTTGACAATTTGTGTTTATTTGAAACTTTTTGTAACATTCAAGTCTTTACTGTCAGGACTTTAATTTGTACTTGATGTATTAATTTATTTAATGAAATGAAATGAAATAAGATAAGATAAGATAATACAATAAAATAATGACCCCAAACTTGTGAACAGTTGTGAATAACAGAAGCAAATAGGGCCATAAACATTGCACACTGTTTAAATTGTATAGCCATAAGATGTGAACAATAGGTGGGGTTAACATTTTAGTCTCAAAATTAACTTATTAGGCTATTCTGAGTGAAGTTACATCCACTTTTTCACAGTCTGAAACCAAAAACCCTAACATGACTATAACATTATTGTTTAAAAGTGCTTTCCAGCTCAAATAATACACATTTATACTATAATTCTTACACATTTATATTAATGATACACATTTAACTATTTTTTTACCGTAATTGCTTGTATACAATTATAAGCTTCACAATCCTGCTATTAAAACCTCAATGTTTGCTCTTTTTTGTGGTTATTATACCTACCTCACACACACACACACACACACACACACACACACACACACACACACACACACACACACACACACACACACACACACACACACACACACACACACACACACACACACACACACACAAAATGCTATATGGAGCTTAACTTGTATTGAACTTTCCTTTCTTGCATTCTTGTTGAAAAAAGAAAGGTCATGTGATTGAAGTCCTTCATCTTTTGTAGCTTTAATTTCAATCGTTCACAATCGTACACTCTTCAGGATGGCTCTCTTCATGGGAAGAACAGGATCTCAAAGCCTCCCCTTCTCAGGAGCAGCCAGCCTCACCTGTAGAGAGGGATAATAAAGAGTGGGAGATGCAGGAGACAGAGATACTGCCCTCAGGGTGTGAATTTTCATTTATCTGTTAGTGTCCATCTATCCATGCTGGAGGTGAAGGGTAGAGCAGGCTGGGGAAGGAATGAGGCAAGAGCTTATCTCTTTGAGAGATGGGGATTTAGAAAGAAATATATCAAAACCCTTCACCTGTGAGGAGTATATGCATGTAATGGCCTGACTGAGTCCACACACAGTATACAAGAACTGGATTTTTGTGTGCACAGAATTGATGGCTTCCGTCATTATTTACACAATATGCATTTTGATCCAATCCTGACTGTTTTCTTTTCTGAAAAAGTGCAACAAATGCTACTTTACAGATATATTTCTACCTGATATAACCTGTATATTAATTTGTGTTCATGTAACCTAATGGGTAACCTTAGGCGTTCATTGATGTTACATTATGTTTTCGAATAAGAACTAAAATACAATCTAATATTTTTTATGTTACCACTTGCAACACATTTTTAGACAATACAAGAGGAAGAATAGCATAAACAATGTCATTCTTTTGAAAGAAAGAAAGAATGACACAAATTTGGGCTATGTTTTATGTTTGGGCATATGTCTATGTTTCGGCCTTCGCACCTTTCTATCAGAGCTGAGGGGGCATCACGTCTTAGTCCGCTCAGACAGTATAGGTGGTGTCCTATATAAATCACCAGGGCGGTCTTTCCTCGAGGCACCTCTTTATTCTAGCAGAGCGCCTCTTGAGGTGGACTCAGCTCAACTTGCGCTCGCTGAGAGCAACGCATGTGCTGGGCAAACTGAACCTGGAAGCAGACATGCTATCTCGGAGCAATGTTCCCTCAGACAAGTGGACGCTCCACCGAAAAACATGGGAAATATGGGGAATCTTCGACAGGCCAGAGGTTAACCTCTTTGACTCAGAAGACAACACTCATTGCCAAACTTATTTTTTGAAGGACATGGATGCATTGGTCCACGACTGGCCCAACCTCATCCTTTATGCTTTTCCCACGGTTGCCCTGATCCCGCAGGTAATCAGGCAAATCAGGGAACAGAAGCACAGAGTTCTGTTAGTGGCCCCGTTTTGGTGGAACCAGCACTGGTTCGCGGAGCAGACTCGGCTGCTCACTGCAGCCCCTTGGCCCATTCCCCTGAGACGAGACCTCATCTCTCAAGCAAACAGAACGATTTGGCACCCCAGCCCGAACTATGGGCGCTATATCTTTGGCCTCTCGATGGGAGCCTTCGGACCTTCCCAAAAGTGTGCTAAATACTATTTCTCAGGCTAGAGCACTGCCTGGTGTACTACCTGCGGCGCAGCCCCCGTTTTATGTGACATATCGTTGATATTGTCCTTCCTGCAAGAGCTGTTGGAAAGGGGTCGCTCCCCTTCCATGCTCAAGGTCTATGTAGCAGCTATAGCAGCCTCACATGCTCCTATAGAGGAAGATCTGTAGGCAATATCAGTCAGCCCCTCTTGCCTCAAATTCGGGCCAAAAGATTCTAAGGTCGTCCTGAAACCAAGGCATGCTAAATACCTAAAGTGCTCTCGACTCCGTTCAGAGCCCAGGTGATAACTCTCTCTGCACTTCCTCTTTTGGAGCAAGACCAGGGTTTGAATCTACTCTGCCCTGTCAGTGCTTCGATAATTTATATTGAGTGTTACGCCTCTTTTAGGCAGTCGGAACTGCTCTTTGTATGCTTTGGTGGCCACACCAAAGGGTCTCCGGTCACAAAGCAAAGACTATAAAGATGGATAATTAATGCTATTACGCTAGCATACTCTTCTTTTGGCCAACAATGCCCCATGGGAGTAAAAGTCCACTCGACTAGAGGCATCGCCTCATCCTGGGCGTGGTCTAGTGGTGTGTCCATTGCAGAGATATGTGCGCCGGCTGGCTGGGCCTCGCTGTCCACATTTGCCAGGTTTTATAATCTGGAAGTTCCGGCCTTACAAACAACAACAAATTACAGGCGCCCGGGGAGCAGTTGTGGACTTCCTGCCGGAGCCAGGATTCGAACACACAACCTTGGGTTTCAAGTCCAACACTCTATCCATTAGGCCACTGCCCAGGCCCCCGGGTCCTTTCTGCATAGTGGGCTCACTCTTGTCATATTACAAACCAGTATGGGCGTTTGCCGCCTTCTTGTATGCTCTTGGCCCTCAATAGAGCTCCGAGGGTATACAGACTTATTTGGGACGATTACTCAAGGCCGGGTCGATCTCTATGAGTTTGACCCTATTACCTTCTGCAGGGCTTCCCTGTACAATACTTGACCCAACTGGGACCCTCTTGGTGCCTATGGAAAATTCAAGTGTTGCTCGTTCCCCTAGCATAGACACAGCAGATTATACTGGTTCCCCTTGGATCCTAATAAGATGCAGCACGAAGTGTAGTATCGATAGGGAACGTACTCGGTTACTAACGTCACCTCGGTTCCCTGAGATACGGAACGAGTATTGCGTACTTTGCCATGCTATGCTGCTGCACGACTATGTCATCGCTTCAGTTGAAGTAACCTGAGGAGCCTTGGCGAATGCCCGCATTATATAGCCAGATGCCCCGCCCATTCTGGCGGGCTTTGGCGGGCTTTCCAGCCATTGGCTTTGTAGCTCCGCTGCCAAGCCATTGGTTCATTTTCAGCGCACTGCACAAACCAATGGCCGTGCAGTTACACTGCATTATTAAAAAAAGGCTTCAGTATCGGAGATAAATTAGTTTCCTCTAGAGTCTTAATAAGACGCAGTACTCGTTCCATATCTCAAGGAACCGAGGTTACATCAGTAACTGAGTACGTTTTCATCTCAACAGATGACAACCCAGATCCTTTTTCATTGTCATTATATGGACAATGGTCTGTACATTTTATTGCATTTCTCATATCATTTGCTTGTAAATTACTTCAGCAGAACTGCAGTCAGATCCTGAAAACCAACACACGATAAAACCATTGAACCAGGCGCGGAGCTGTGGGCGGGCCTGGACGGGCCTGGGCCCGCCCACATTGACAGCTGGCCCGCCCAATCAGAAATAAAAAAATAAAATAAAACACTACTCTGTATTGTTAAACATGGATACTACTTTATGTGGTGTATTTCATCTATAACGTTATGTTAAAACATGGGCGTAACCACCATATACCAATCTGTCCCCCCCAATAATAGGCCTATTATATTGTAATATGTGACATATGATATGCCCTCCTTTTATGAACCCTGGTTATAGCCAAGTGGATCTGTTGTTATTTCCGATTTACTTTTAATTTAGGAAAAACAAGGGAAACAAAACTGTGTGACCACCCCCCTCGATTGTACACTTGGTTGAGCCCGTAAACGCTGGCTCGCGCATCGTTTGAAAGAACCGCTCAGTCCGACTGTCACTGGTGCTTAAATGAAACGAAGGTAGGAGCTAAAAGAAAGAAGCAGGACGAACAGGCGGACATTCGCCTTTTTTTCAGACGGTAAGCAAGTAGACACCTATAAAGTAGTGCCATGGTCAAAAATGCTGCGGCAATTTTTGAATAAATGTGAAAAAATATCACGTTTAAATGGCTCAGTATTACAGCTAGGTAGCTAGCATGATACCCTGAAAATAGTCTGAATAATGAACTGCTGGAGTCACAGACCAAGGAGTTCCCGCACTTCCCACTCCATTGATAAGCCTCTATTCATTCCTTGATGGACTGGCCTGTTTGTTTTTACGATCTGATCCGCGACTAACCTTAAAAAAAATATCTGGGGGAGGGCTCACATTTGGACCCCCCCAATATCTATACCATGGTTACGCCCCTGTGTTAAAAACAGTAAAATTATAAGTAAGCCTGATAACTTTAAAATTTAAGTGTGTTGGTGACGTGTTTTCATTGGTCAATGCAACATCAACGTAGCACGCTCTATTGTAATCTGGCGCGAACCATCTATGACGCGAACAACCAACGGTTATAACGTTCGCTAGAAGTGTAACGTTACGGTATCTTGATTTGATTACTTAATGATTTTTCTTTGTAATCTTCAGAAAACATAAACTCGATATTTCTCAGATTCCTCTGCTGACTCTATCGCCTTCAAACTCATCATTTGCTCAGTCATTTGTCTTCCGATTCCAACCAATCATATATCATTTTGAAGGTATTTTAATGCAGAATGTGAAAATAAAAAATCATAATTTTGGAAAAATTTCTCATTACCGACTCATTTGCCATCACGACTCGCTTTCTAATCACTAAAAGGCAGTCATTCATCTTAGTTCATCGTGATCTCTTCAAACTCGTGTTATAATTAATGAAGTTCTCTGTACAGATAATCTCTTATTTACATTGCGTCACAGCGTAATGAGGTTATTCGTAAATGCGGAACACCTGAACAAAAACTCCGGCAATTTAAGTGGTTAGTGGATTCTATCTTAAACGCCTCAGATTTACTGTAAGGCTCAAGAAATCAACAGATATGTCAGAGATTTGATACAATGCTCAACACTGCAAAAACACGTTGAAATAGAAACCGATCTCCAGGCGCCAAACCAAAAGCAGCTGGATAGTTTGCCAAATCTGTAATAAAATACCATAATTACTGCTTCAACTGAGGGTGCTTTTGATTTTATTTGAGTGTGCTTAGCACCTCCGCAGAACCGGGCCTGAGAGACGGTCAAAGAGAGAGGACTCGGTGCTGAATCACTCACGCTGTTTTCAGTGACTGATTTGATCTGATGGTTTGTGTGAATTCATTTACTCATCTAATCTATATATGCTATATTGAATATTTTTGTTTTGCAGTAATTTCCCTCATTTTAGAGTTGAAAGCTGTGGGAATGAGTAATGCGATATATGCTCAATACCCCACTGAAATTCAGGATATAATTCAACAATTATATTATACAGAGGATTGTGAAATAGATTTCCATGATGACTTTTCAAAAACGTTCTGGGTTTATTTATTTTTCAAATCGACAAAGGCTTGGAAATTGCTATTTTAAAATTCCATGACTTTTCCGTTTTTTTATGTCCATACGAACCCTGAATGTGACGATCGGTGCGGGTCGGGTCCGGTTATCAAATCAGACAAAACTATATGTGCGGGTGGATAATTAATCAGAAGCAGTTTTAACATTACGTGACATGGCATCTGACGCACAGAATACATCAGTTAAGTTAACCTTAAGAGTCTTCGTGGCGCTAAGAGACAACGTTATCGGGAAACCCAGCCTTGATTTGGAACACCCATAGATTCAGGTCCACCTCGACTTAATCCAGGCCCACCCATCTGTCACGTTCTGCATCCGCCACTGCATTGAACCCTTGCAAAGACTACTGGAATGACGGCCAGAATATATCCATCGTCCGCTTTTCTATGTGGTACTTCTCTGCATTTTTCAATAGATTTCTCCTGCTATTTAAACCAGCTAGATGTGACTAGAACTAGGTTATGAAAGCATGTTTTTCAATAAAATCTCATTGAAAATGTATGTAAAAGCTTGCAGTTCATATAAAGCTGTAACAGGAAAAGAGTATGCATGCAATTCTGAAGGACAGAGCCATGAAATGCAGCCATGCATCTATTTATTTTTTACCCAGGGGGTAAAATAACATTTCACTGCAACTAATCACTGATTGAATTGATGTCATACGATAATTTCTCACATCCTTAACACACAATGCACCATAGTTGTATAGGCCTAAAGTGAATCCAATTTTCTCCTATCAGCTGTGCAATGTTCTCACATCCATAATGACAACCTCTCAGTCCAATTACAGAAAATGAACGAAGCCTCGTTGAACAATTCTAAATATTTAACGAGAGAGATCTACATGCTTGTAGGGCTGAATGGGGCCATCACTGGGAGCAAATGTGCATAAGGTTATGTGAGAATAAGATAACATTTTGGAAAACCCTGGGATGTATCTGCTCTTTTGTATTACCATGCTTGATTTAGCAAAAGTCACAGTCGGAAAAAAAGATACAATGGCTGGAGCTATTAGGAGGGCAGTGTATGCATTCTTAGCTAGCTGTGCGGAAGTCGTACATCACTAGCATTGTCTCTGTGTTGAATTCAATTCGATTTAAATGACATTCACCAACATTGATGGCAGAATTTGGAATCTCCACTCATATTTGTAATAAAGACCTATAGCAATGTGCTGATGACTGATATTATTGTCATTATTTTCATTGCTGTTGACCCATAAACTGTATTTCGGCTTAGTACAATTCCTCTCTGGTTGCTTAATACTGCAGCCAGAAAACAAAATGTGTCTATTTTTTTTCTGACCTGGCAGTCCTCAGTCTGTTAACCCACACACAAAAATGTGGCCGAAATCATAATTGCAGTCAGGCACTTATTAGTGAGTACATTAAATATCTAAGTAAATCAGAATGTAAAAACAGATGAAATGTCAATGCACAATTAAATATCCAGTATTGAATGATATGATACATTTTCATTTAAATGTATGCATTTGGCAGACGCTTTTATTCAAAAAGGCTCACATTTTATCAGTTCTCGCTTTTCCTGGGAATCAAACTCATAACATTGCCATTGCTAGTGCCATGTTCTAATGTTTAGAAAGGCTCTTGTATCTTGTGTTTTTTAAGAAAAAAGTATTGGTGGTAGTGTGTTAGTTTGTGTTTATATTAGGGGTTGCACAGACTAATCGACTAGTCGACTAGTTGACTTCAGTGCTCTGCCATGACGCTTTAAGCTTGAAGTTGACTAGTCGCTGGTCCTATAGAGGGCGCAATAGGATAATAAATCCACATTTACACTCCTTTTCCAAACAGTTAAAATTATAAACAAATTCATACTCTGAATGTGCTCCACAAGACATGTGTGATTATATTACTGGATGCTCGAAATTGAACGGCATAATGCACGTTTTAAACAGCTTATTGTACAGGTAAGTTAATCACGTTCTAATCTAATGTGCTGCTGCACTGTAACGCACACACATAGGCTACAGACAGTAGCGCGTACAATACATCACGTGCAGATCGCGCGCACATAATTATTCAGCGCAAACATTTATTGTCAACAGTGTTCTGTGATTTCTCGGTAAAATAGCTTAGAAACTGAAAAGTTCAAGAATATATTTCTTAATAACTAAATCCCACAGCTTCACTACTAGTAGAGAGACGCTGCAAGGGATAATTAATTTACACACGCAACCGCTCTCACTAATGCATGCATTCATATGAATGTAATCTTTACTGTACTACTTATCTATATCTGATTTAAAACGAGCAGTAATCTGTGAGAAATATAACGACCCAAAGACTAAAGAACTGATACAAAATAAGCTGTTATAGGTGCAATAGTCATGTGGGCAGCTCATATTTCATAGCTGTGCACAAGGCGCAGCTCCAGACTTATTTGTTCATTAATGACGTCATCAGTGACTAGTCGACTTTGACTTGACTTTCATCTCATAAAAGTCGACTTTAAAAAATCAGAAGTTGTTCAACCCCTAGTTTATATGTGAATGGAGGGTTTTTTGATTGCTCCATATGGCTGGCCTTTGCTTGTTGTATATTGGAAAGGTGATAACATAAGGCTGTGAGTCTTAAGATTGAGACAGGGAAAGAGAGACGCATACATATAAAAAGAGAAACAAATAAAGAGTCTTATACTGGCTTTCAAGCAGCTGGCGATGAAACAGACAGACAGGCAGCAGCCACATAAACCAGAGTGAAAGAAGTAGGTCAGAACGATGGAGAAATGGAGAGAGAGAGAGATTGTCTGGAGAGACTCTGATCTGGTGAGGAGAGGGAGAAAGGAAATGCTGGGATGAGTTTCATGCCCTCTTTTGTTTTCATCTCCATTTTCATCTTGGGTTCAGGGAGGAGACGGTGTGATGATGCCACGGGAGGCAAACGGGGGCCAGCTGGCACCTGAAGTGGTGTTGAGTGGCATTGATTGACAGACGTCTCTACTAAATTATGGGAAACAACAGACTCATGCTGTTATTCATGCTGAGATGTGACAGCACCATGCAATTTGATGTACATTGTGAACGTTTGTTCTCTCAGTTTTTCACAGACACACACACACACACACACACACACATTGTTTTTTTATGGTTTATGGGGACTCTCCATAGGCGTAATGGTTTGTATACTGTACAAACTGTATGTGCTATTGCCCTACACCTAACCTACACCTAAATTTAGCCTTCATAGGAGACATTTCTACATTCCCCCCAAAAACCTCACTCTGTATGATTTATAAGTGTTTTGAATTATGGGGACATAATTCAAATAAACTAACACTGTTTCCTAATAAGGGACTAAAATAGGTCAAAACACAAGCAGGGGTGTGTCTAGAGGGGGGCACCCTCAAATAAGCAGACTGGTCATATTATAGCATCTGCAATGCGGGAGCAGTCTAGGTGCATTTAAAATCTCACGCGCTGCCGCTGATTCCTCATACATTAATCGGCAGCGTAGCGCCGCTTGTAGTAGAACCTATGAGAAGAACACACCTACTCATTGTCTAGTTCGCTGCCAATCGGTTCCCGAATACGATGCCATTGGATTAGAGTGCTGTCAATTTCACAGCTCAAAAATAAGAAGCGCGATTTCGCAGGCTGCAGACCACGTCTCTGTCCATTGTAAGTATTAAATTATAAGTATAGGGCTGTTGAAAAGCTGAACATGTATGTTGAAAGCTCCTTAGAGTTTGGGCTTATTTGTGTTACAGCGGTGCACCAGCAGTGCTTAAAATTTGTATTTTTATGTTATGTTTCTTCCTGTTGTTTCAAAGATTAAAGGCACTTTTCCAACTAGTCTGCACTATGTGGTGTAGAACCCGAGTGGACAGACCCACATTACCATGGACTCTCACACATCAAAGGAACACAATGAGATTCTTTTCTTGGACATGTGCGAGTCGTAAAATTAACCAACTCCAATAATGACGCCGCTCCATCTTGAGGACCCCTTGCTTATCTCTGCAAAAGACACAAGAAAGGAGAGATTTATAGAGGCACGTCCTTGAGCGACCCAATAACTAACCCTTGCTCACCGGATCCACTTAGGAACCGAATTTCATTGTTGTTCCTGACTAGCTTACCATAAATAAACACAGAAGAAAGGAACTTCTTATTTGGACATAGGACAGCGACCAAACTCCAGGATCTCCTGAACATTCAACGCATCATTAAATAATTTTTATTAACAAGGGAAGACGGTTTTACGATGAGACTCTGAGCTAAGAAAATCACCAGGTCTCCACAAACGTGACATTCTCATGTCCCCGTACAGCTCCTCTTGCACTTCTTTATGCCTCTTCTCGTGCAAGGAACACCCAAACTTTTATTAACTTTCTCCCAAAAGACATACATTTATTCCGTCACTATTAGAGCAAATATACCCATGAAGGATGTGCTTAATGTCGTTCATATGCTTGGTGTGATTATTTAGAATGTAGGATGTCTCAATCTATGCCTTAACCTGTGTAATAAATATAATTAGTAGATGTACTTTGTGTGTCAAATACGGAATGTTTGGTGTTGAATGTCAGCAATAAGTTGTTGTGGATGAAAGTTGACTATTAGCATTATAATGTATGATTACAACACGTATAGAAGTCTGCAAGGATATATTCTTCATGTGATAAATTGACTATCAGATAATGCATGCACGGAAAGAAGCCGTGTGGGGCGGGGCTCCGCCCTACTAGGACAATCTGATTGGGAGAAGCCTCTAATAGGTGTACTGAAATCTATCGTTTAAAATGGACACAAAAGCTTTGTTCATTGCTTGCTGGCTCGCAGTCTTGCTTGACACTTCGGTTTCCTCACTGATCGCACTGGGAAGCACTCGATCACCGCCAGGCTGACTATCTAAAGAACTCAAACACTTCGACAAAGTTCTCACTGAAGAGACTGAGAGCCTGAAGCCACTCGAAACTACGAAAATAACTTCAAGGGAACGAGTCCCTCTCAAGTCACCAGGAACAGCAACCAATCGCAGGAGGGCTTTCCTAGAAACACGTCATGCAAAGCCAACCAACAGCAGCCGGAGGTTTTCATCGACCACGTGGAAACACACGGAAACTTCAGAGCAGCTGTCAAACTCAACTGAAAGCAAGTAAACCAAACAAATCTCGATTGTTGCTGGAAACTGGTGAATTGATCTGTTTGCAGTAAAGATAGCGAATGCTCTGCTTGTGATCTAACTCAGTTAAAGTTATGAGACAGCAAAAGAGTGCTAGCCTTAAACTTTCTTCAAACTGACCTGTATGTGTGTGTGTATATGTGTTAGTATGTTTAGTTCATCATGTATGGTAGAATAACTGTTAGCAAATAAACCTTTGTTTCATTTATAAAGAATGGTGCCTTGTGCTGTGTGATTTTCAACTTTTAAACTATTTGCCAAAGATCGCGTTACCTAGCTCAAAATTTGATAAAGTACTAATTTTGCTTGTTTTATCGTTGGACACAAAGTAAGATAAACAAAATTGTTAAAGATAAACTTATGTTAATGGTCACTGGACAAGTCGTTAATAAGGTATAAATCATAAGTTAAAGATTAATATCACTTCAATCAAATGTTGAATCTTAAGTAAAAGATTCTACAAAGAAATAATATCTTCAAAATGTATTACAGTGGAAAATGCTAAAATATGGGGTTTTAATAATGTTAGCTCTCTGATGCTTGGAATTTTAAGATTTAGAATAGTATTGTAAGTGTATTTACTTGTCTCATTAGTGTTTAGCACAGTTGTCTTTGCTAGGAAACGCTTGTTTTGTTTATTGTGTGGAGACGTGCTGAAATCACGTTTGGTCTTGTACTGTATCGCGTCCCTTGTCAGTATCGGTCGCTTGCTTGGCCAATTTTTTGTAATTAACAAGAAATTGTGTTCAGCTGAATTGGAGTAGTATTTTGTTAGATGGGTATAAAAAGCGTAGTTTATCGCGGCAGCCTTCGTGTGAAACCTCCTCATGAGAAGACCGAAGAGTGTAAAGACCATCGACTCTATCATGCGACTCCACCGGGCAGGGACACTGCCAAAGGATATAATTATTGCTTTTTATTTATCTTCTTTCTTACTGCTTGTTTCCCTTCTGATTTAGTTTTTATAACCAATTCTTACTATGTGTAATTAAGTTGTTGTTTGTTAGCATGTGTGTTTGGCAGTGTTGTTTTTTTAGGATTACTGATAAACTACTGCCGTTTGATTTATATATTTTAATTTTATATAAATGATTTATGAATTTATTATGTCTTTATAGGTTTTCCTTTAGTTTTAATAAATTGGAGTTATTTTAATAACATACTACATGGAAATGAAATAACATATATATATATATATATATATATATATATATATATATATATATATATATATATATATATATATATATGGGTGTTTGGCTTAGTGTCATGTTAGAATAATTTATATACTCATAACTTTTGTTGTTTTAATATTTTGAATAGTTTTTAGCTTTATTTTATGTTTTAATTTAAATGTTTCGTTTTGAAATGTTGTTGTATGCATTTGTCATTTTATTTAATTTCTTCATTTTCTTAAATGTGTTTATATGGTATTTATAGAGTTTTAATTCCTAAAAAGAAAAGTAAAGTAAAATAATAGTAAACACCTGTTTGTATTGAATAAACAAATGTTTTTGCTTGCAGTCTTATATATTTTATTTTATTTTCATTTGCAATGTCCAGGAACAGCTTCACATTAAATGATTTTGCCTTTAATCAGATGATAATAGGGCTATTAAATATACTATTTGTGTAATATTGATGATCGAGTCAGAGGTTTTTTTTTTGACAGAATTTTGAGTAAAAAAATGAAACGGGGACAAAGTAAGGTACAGCAGCTTCTCTTCATGAGGAATCCATGTCACAGTCAGGTAGATGCAGTACAGCGCAGTGCAGGTCAGAGCCAATCCACCAGGCAGAGGCAAGTAGGCCAGCAAATTAGCAGCCCTGAACCTGGTAGCACAGGTCAGAGCCGTCCAGAGAGGGCCAATGAGGACTACACCAGCAGCCATCTATCTGCAGCTTTTACAAAAAGTTCACTATACTTACACGTCTGTTTGGACAATGAAATAAGTTTAGAACAAGTATGGTCTGTTCAGTGTTTTTTTATGTATAAAAAGAGAGATAAGTTGTCCAGACACTTGTGCAGTTTAGAATTTTTAATTTAGTATTTATGTCTAATTTATTTCTAACTAGTTTTCATTTGTTTAGCATTCATTAGTTTAAAAAAAAAATAGTTCATTAGCTTATAAAATGTTTTCAGAGATTCATTCGTTTCTATTTCTAAATTCAAAGTCATTGCAGCATCTGGGTGTCACGGTGCTGCTGGTGTGCCTGGGCTGGCCACCAGATGTCTTTGTGTGTTGAGCACATGGCTTGTTGTTTGTTGTTTGTGCCATGTGCTCCTCTGTCTATTGTCTGTCCCCTCCCATCTTGTTACCTCATCATTGTTCCAGTGGCTCCACCTCTGTCCCCCTCGTTACCCTTGTTTGTCTCCCTATTTATCCTCCTGGTGTCTGAAATAATGTGCTGATCCGTTGTCTTTCGTGGTGCATGTGTTATGTTGACTGCTACAGTTCTCTGCCTGCCTGTCTGCCTGTTTTTCCCCTTCTGGGTATTTTTTGTTCATTTTTGTTTCATTTTATGATTAAAAAAGAAACCATTCTCGTGCACTTGTGTACTCGCTTCATATCTCTCCTCACGCACCCTGACAGAATGGATAAGCCTGATGAGGACTCAGCAGAGAGTGCAACCAGCAACCATGGGTCCAGGGCGGAAGCTTCTCAACATCCGCCAGGGAGACAGGAACATTGAGGTATACGACAGGGACTTCTTGGGAGTGGCTCGCCAGTCGGCTACGGAAAAAGCCTGCCTCATGGTCTTTTTCTGGGGAGGCCTAGCCAAGCCCTTCAAGTTCCGTATGCCTTATTGGCACCCCGAGGAGTCACTGGAGGAGTAAATAAACCTGGCTCTGAATTTAAGCGGCTCAGTCTTCAGGGTGGAGTTAGAGCCCGCTCCGTTCCGTGAGCCCAAAGAGTTTGCTCCAGAGCCCGCTCCCTTCTGTGAGCCGACAGAGTCCGCTCCAGAGTCCGCTCCAGAGCCCGCTTCGTTCCGTGAGCCCATGGAGTCCGCTCCAGAGCCCGCTTCATTCTGTGAGCCCACAGAGTCTGCTCCAGAGACCGCTCCGTTCCGTGAGCCGACAGAGTCCGCTCCAGAGCCCGCTCCGTTCCGTGAGCCCACGGAGTCCGCTCCAGAGCCCGCTCCGTTCGCCCACAGAGTCCGCTCCAGAGCCCGTTCGGTTCCGTGAGCCCACAGAGTCCGCTCCAGAGCCCTCTCCGTTCCGTGAGCCCACAGAGTCCGCTCCAGAGCCCGCTCCGTTCCGTGAGGCCACAGGGCCCGCTCGTTCTGTGAGCCCACAGGGTCCGCTCCATTCCGGGAGCCCACAGAGTCCGCTCCAGAGCCCGTTCTGCTCCGGGAGCCCAAGCGGTCCGCTCCGGTCTGGGATCCCACAGAGTCCACTCCGGTCCGGGAGCCCACAGAGCCCGCCCAATGGCCTCCTGCACTGCCAGCCCCGCCCCGCCCTGGCCTCCTGCTCTGCCTGCCCCACCCTGGCACCCCTATCTGCCTATTCCTCCAGGCCCTCTTCCACTCCATGATCCTGGCCCACCGTCCCTAGCCCAGATCCGCCTCCGTCCCACCCCCCTCCAAGAAATTCTTTTTTTTGTGTGTGTGGAGCGTCTGGGATTCGCTCCTTAAAGGGGGAGTTGTGTCACGGTCCTGCTGGTGTGCCCGGGCTGGCCACCAGCTGTCTCTGTGTGTTGAGCACATGGCTTGTTGTTTGTTGTTGGTGTCATGTGCTCGTCTCTCTATCGCCTGTCCCTTCCCATCTTGTTACCTCATCATTATTTCAGTGGCTCCACCTGTGTCCCCCTCGTTACTCTCGTTTGTCTCCCTATTTATCCTCCTGGTGTCGTCTTTCATCGTGTGTGTGTTATGTTGACTGCTACAGTTCTCTGCCTGCCTGTTTTTCTCCTTCGGGGTGGTTTTTGTTAATTTTTGTTTCATTTTATGATTAAAAAGGAACCATTCTCTTGCACTTGAGTCCTCGCCTCATCTCTCTCCTCATGCACAAAAATCAGCACAAGAAGATTGGCATTTTGATTAAAATTAAACTTTTGCCCTGTATGCTATATATTATTTTAGTTTTGGAGTTATTCCAAGTTATGTTATTTTTTTGTTTTTACTTCAGTTAACGGACATATTTTCAACAAGTTTAACTTGACTTAAGTCTCTTTTTAGATTTAATTGACATAATATACAATTTCCATAATGACACCAGACTTCAGACACTACAACAAACATTTTAGTTATGGATTTCAATGAAAACAAGCTTTAGTGATCAATGATGCCCAAAATAAATGTGTAAACTGTGTGAAATACAATATCACAATCACAGACATGTCTCAAAGGACCTTATTTATTGATCAAAAATCAGCTGGTAATTTTCAATGTAACTTTTGCAAAAAAGAAAAAAGTGTTCATTTTGGATGGGATAGAAATCACAAAGTTAATTTCCATGAAGCACAAATTTTAAGTGACTTACTCAGGGAAAATAATGACCTTTCAAGCCGGTGTATAGTATTCAATATTTAACAAGTGTAAGCACTGCTCTGCTTTTTCGAGCTCAGAGATCATGACACAAAGGATCAAGCTAGCTGAGCGAATTTAGCTCATTAAAAGTAACAGGCTAATCTCCATCTAACGATCACCTCAACATCTGTCAGCAATAGCTCCCAGTTGGAAATTTCACCTGCTTCAAAAACCTGGGCCCTCATTTATCAACAATGCGTAGAAAAGGTTCTATATTTTGTCCTACAAATGAAGTTTAAAACGTGCCTAAGTACAAGATAATATGTATTTATCAAATGTGTGCACGCAATTCTTACTCACATCAGTAAGTAATCATTGTTGATGAATCTCACATGTGTGTAAGTACCAAGCTCGTACACGTTCGCAGTCATTTGCATTTGGAAACGCCTCCAGTTGAACCATATATGGTGACAACACTTTCCTTTAAAAATCACGTGATTGAAACCTTAACCCCTACTTAGAAGCTATTCTGTGCTCTCGCCAAGCAGATCAGTGTGATCTCCCTGTGGAGCGTATTCTTTGCCAAGTCTTCCAATAATGCAAGATGAGCCATTGCACTGAGACAAACATTCATCACAGCTGTCTTTTATAGGGTTTTACACCAATTATGCAATGTGTCTGTTTAAAAAAAAACAGACAAAAAAAAATATACAAAAATTATAAATTGAGTTGTTTTTTTTATAATGAAAGGAAACATGACATATGTGCATTGCTTAATGCATACTGTGACACTCTTAAATGCTTTGTATGTGTAGTGCTATTCTACCACTATATTATTTGTGTAAACATGCTCAGAGGTGTGCTTATGTTTACAAACATTTCTACGTATAAGTACAAGTTGGTAAATCCCATACTTTACGTGAAACTGTTCTTATGCACTCATTACGCACACATCTGTGCGTACGCACTTTTGATAATTGAGGGCCCAGGCCTGTATAAACGGCAACCACCTGACAAGCACAAGCTATTTTCCATTTCACGATTTCCTTTCAGGCTTTTTGCCCAGTTTATCGCTGAGATCATAAAATGGGCTCAGAGTGTGTTGTGAAACAAAAAGCAGATTTATCAGTTATGAACATGAACTAGATTAAAGGTTGAATTAGCAGAGAAGCGGCCCTGCTCTGCCAATTGAACAGATTTTGAGAGATAGTGACACAATGATTCACTCCAACAAATAACCTAGAGTGAATCTAATGAAAATAGCAAGTTATTTATGCACAGCGTTTGCTCACACTCACTCTTGTGTATTCAGGGTCAATGGCAGCGCTGCTTCGCCAGATGGAATGGAGTGTGCTTGTTCTGCATTGTCAGCTGGCTGGTTGTGGTAGTTATTAGAATACAGAACAGCCCATCCCTGAAAAGAAAAAATGATATAATTTGCTGAAAAATGTACTATTAATTGGTGGGCTTTCTCAGAAAGTGTTGATATGACCTTGATGTTTTAAATTTTGTTATTTTGTCTTCCATAAAAGCTTGTGTACTATAGTTTACTGTGTTTTGAGAAAAAGGCTGATATTTAATTTACTGTACACAAACATGTGCTTAACTGTCTCATTTCCTTTCTGTCCCTCTCTTCATAGTTGAGTCCAGCGCAACCCTGTCACGCCCCCAGCGCCCCCTCTCTGCCCGGACGGCCCACCATGCCCCGGCCAGGAAGGGCTACCAGGTCAGTCGCAGTCTGTCGCAACACTCCTCTGGGCCTTTCTACTGTATGCCTGAGGACTGCGACACTGCACGGGACCATATGCACCCCCCCGACCACTACCAGGGGCACAATGACCACCCCTACTACACTCCTGGTGGGCCCCCTGAACCGTTGGCCATGGTTCCATCTGGTGGAGGCACTTTCCCACGCTCACACCCTAGTCAGCCACAGCCCTATGACTCCACCTGTGAAGAGTGTTTATCCTCTGCAGGACATGGGCATGGGCATGGGCATGGGGGAAAGATGCACCGTATCCCACCAAACATTCTGGATCAGTTAGAGAAACAGTTGCCCTTCCATCCAGATGGCTTCCACACCCTGCAGTACCAACGCACAGCCAGCGGGGAACCACGCAGCGAGAGTCCAAGTCGCATAAGGCATCTGGTGAACTCTGTCCAGCGTCTCTTCGCCAAGTCACATTCACTAGAGGCACCCTCTAAACGAGAGTTTAATGGCAGCCGTGGGGGAGAGTACCGGGACAGAGATAGGGGGCACCGCAGTGGTGGCGAGGAAAGTGGCGGACATCATTATTCAGGGACGCACCAGTCTCGTTCAGCCCGTCGGAACAAAAGCAGAGAACGAAGCAAGAGTGGAGACTCCCGCCACGAGTCACGAAGCTCCCACCACCGGAGCAAAACAGCTGGATGGTGGAGCTCCGATGACAACCTGGACAGTGACAGCAGCTTTCTAGTGGGTGCAGGTAGAGGGGGACGTGGGTATCCCACCGGACACGAGACCTTGGATGCTGCCATCCAGGAGCTTACCTTGAGGAAATCTAAGGGGCCATCTCCAGGAGAGTGCCTGGCTTGCACCAATATAGCTACGGCAGACGACAGTGGACACTCTCTGAAGAGGAGCACGTGGTCGGCCATGACGGTCAGTCAGGCTAGAGAGGTCTATCCATCTTCCCGTGGAGGAGGAGGTGGATATGAGAAGGCATTGGTACCTCTAGATCCCAAAATGAAGGAACGATCACTCCACTATCTGCAGGCAAGTTATATCTATATATCTATCTATCTATCCATCCATCCATCCATCAGACTAAATAGGCATTGTCAATTCAATTCTGACTGGCATACAACCCCCAGTATGTAAGTAAGACAAACTTTTACAACACGTGAGCCCATTTTCAAGTCAGTGCAATGATCCCAAATTGGCTCCCACTGAGATTTTAATATGTATGTGGTGTCTCTGTTCTCAAATACAATCAGTCTGCTGTCCTTATTGACTTGCAGATTCATTTAATTGTCAAAAGAATTAATATGTCTGCAGAGATGGGGATCGGCACTAAATGACAATTTCTGTGAGTGAAAAAAAAAAAAACTTGATAATTATGTTTATTTCCAGCCTCTGTCAGCTCGGTGTGAAAGGGTGAAAACAGCTTTGTAGGATACAGGAAAACAACACATTAACCCGTGGCCTTCACAAAACACACTGTGAACACTCACAAACACTGCTATTGATATCAGCAGCAAGCTGTGTGCTCCATTTCTCCTACTCATCTGCTCAATTGCACACACAACACTGACATCCTGCTTTGCGATATCAAGTATACAATAATACAGGATGCTTCTTAGCATCTTAATTTAGCATTATTGGTGTCATGTGTGGCTGCCTAATATATATGGTTTAAATGAGTCATGAACTGAGAAAACAAAATTCCCTTGATCTTTTGACATATAAGAGGTCATTGTACTATAAAAACATCCTGTACGTTTCAGAGCGCAAACTTTCTTGTTAGTCTAAAAACAGCTTATATTAAAGCCAATCAGCCAAAACAACAGGTTGTGGAATGTGCCACTTTATGATGTAATAGTGTGGCTAAATCAATCAGATCAACGCCTGCTTTTACATCAGTGCCTGTTTAGCCCCGCCCACAGATTCATGTTTGCAGTGTAAATAACGAGAGAGGCTAATGCAGGAACCAAACAATAAAGATGCTCTGAAGACAACAGGATGCTGTACAATGCAAAGTTGTGCAAAACAGTCTTTGCATCGCCTCCTGATCCCAACATTAGGAATGAGTGGATTAACTCATATATATATATATATATATATATATATGAGTTAAATTAAATTCAAGATTATTTTTATAGCGCTTTTTACGATACAGTCGTTGCAAAGCAACTTCACAGGAAATTAAGTTTCTAAAATAGATTTATATTGTAGAAACTCAATATAATTAACTTATTCAGTATAATCGCTGATGATTGGCTTCCTCTGAGGTCCTCCGAGTTGGCATCATCTCTTCTCGGGTGTGCGGTCTAGAGGCTGACATTTTTTCCCGCCAGAATCCACGGGATGGGAAACAAAATCGCAACGAATTACGTGATTGGGACGGGAGAGGAAAAAATGTAATCGGGAGTGGGCGGGACCGGGAATAGTAATGATACCCAACTTTACACACAAATATACCTTTTATATAAATAAACTATAAACTGTATATTTTAATTCTGAACTCAATTCTAGTTGCCCTGTCTCTTTATGCTCTCCTCCTGTTTGCTTTGGTGTGGCTGGTTAAGTGAATGACGCAGTCCGTGATGGACAGATTGTTAACGGCTGGTCTATGTGGTAATACACTCGTCAGGACATCCAAACGCTCACCTATCATTCATCAACCTCAAATATGGCTTTTCATCTGAAATATATATGTAGTAGCAACTAGGGATGGGTCACGATATTCGAATATTGGATTTAATTATAGAATATCGATTAGGTTGTGCGATTATTTTATAAAGGTGTACCAGGGTTTGACAATAAAGACTGTCCGATGGCGTGAAGGACGCTCGGATTTGTCACTTGCCAGATCGGGCCACTGCAGGTGGTCACTAAATTGTATAATTTGCATGCATTTTTAAGCCTTGTTTGTTTAAAAATGTAAGCAATTAAAAAGCATTTGGTAGCGAAGACAACTCATTTCAGTACATGCGTTGTGTTCTGTTCTGTGTGAACAGCACGAGCACAGACTGCCGCGTCTCTGACACACCGCGAGCCGCCTGAGCGGGCAAATACATGAAGTATGTCAAACTACCCCTCTTGGCAAGTAACTTTAGCAATAATTAATCCATATTGAATTTATATACTGGAGTACAGATGCACCGATCAAAATGATATAATTGTTTTTTGTTTTATATTAGAACATCTTCTGTTCCGTGCTTGAACACAAGCTGCACTGTCGGCACTCGGGCGCGGCACACGTGAGCACTAACCACGCTGGAGAACGGAACTTCTGATACGTGCAGGCTGATTGCGTGAACAATAGATGTTACGCAATATATTGTGAGAGGGCCGTTTGTTACAGCGTCCCAAACAACTCAAAATAATAAACCACAAAGTTAACAAAACGATGGACTCAACTGTGCTGAGCGAGAGTGCTTCTCTGCCACCTTCACGTCCTGTTTCCCTCTTATGAAGCCGTGATGAGATCCCTGCATTCAAATTATTATTTTGTGTTGAAAGAATAATGTAATATTCCACTGGTTGACAACCATAAATATTTATATGCAAAATATTTGTGTTGTTTTTCGTGTTAAATGTGAAGAATGACAGGTTGGATGCCACACTTATTATTTTATTTTTTTGGCAGAGTATACAGGTGTAATTTTAACTTTAGCTTCAGGCAATGTAACATGATTTTATGATCGTAATTTTGACTTAATTCTTAAAATATTATGACGTTAATCTTATTTATTTAGTTATTTATTTGAGAAGGATAAACTGATCAAACTGGCGCTGGCCGCTTGGTATTTAAAAATAAAACAAAAAAATTGAATTTAACAAATTAAATGTTCCAATCATATTTCTAAATTAAATTAATAAAGAAAGGAAACACAATAATGACCAATTTGCTATTAAAACCAAAACTTAACAATTTAAATGGCAGCAACAGCAGAGAGAAAGAGAGAGAGAGATGCTCAGACTCAGACGGAGAATTCTGAGAAGCTGCAGGGATCTATATTCCTTTCCTTGTTTCAATTCAAAGTTCACTGAACTAATTTTGAACAACACTCCCGTCTTCTTCCCATGTTAATTTAATATATATATGTATATGAAATATTATTTTTATAGTTATTTTTATGAAGACAGACATTAAAATTAATGTTCACATAATAAGTGCCGTCATTCAGGCGGTTCACAAACTGTTTTAGCGCGTAATATGTTTTACGCCTAATATTCATTGATGCATTAATCAGATTTACGATTTTCTTTTTAATAATATGAATGTTCATGCTCATTTTTAAAATAGAAATGTATAGCCTTATGAGCAGTTGATAATCGGCGGACTGTTCTGTTAATAAATGCCGTCATTCGGTTATGTTATATTAATATGTTTCAGCACTCATACTTTACAACCATTAATTTTCTTGGGTTAAGATAGACTATTCTCTAATTAATTAAACAGTTTTTTTATCATACAGATTGAAAGCCTGGGTGGTCTCTCTCTCTCTCTCTGTTTGTGTGTGTGTGCGCGAGTGGGCGGGTGCATGCACGGGAGGGGTGCGATTTTCGAATAGTAATCGAATAATACCCAGCGATTATCGAATATTACTTTTGCTTAAAATGCCCATCCCTAGTTGCAACTTTACATGGCCGCTCAATATGATGTTAACCTAGAGAAATGTGCGCTATTGAAGTGTTTGTTTGGAGAGTGAAAGCGCATTTGCTGCAGGACAGGCTCCGGTGCGCTCACTTGCTCTTAAAATCTCCGTCATTTTTGGTCATACAGATAAAAGTAGCCTAATACATCTTTCGAATCTGTAATACGTTTATTTGTGTGCACTCAGAATAACAACGAAACGTTGCGCTTTTAAGCAAACAGGATGCGCTTTAGGTCTCATGTGAACTTGAGCAAGAAACTTCGAAACTCCGTCTTTGAAAAATATATCTATAGAGAGTGAAATATCTAAAAGAAAAAAATAAATAGAAGACGTGTGTGTTAGCATGGAAGATTTACATGAAATTGTATCTGTGCAACTCTGTGCATAAGATGGCTTTCAGTTCAATATAATAAAAAAAAAACTACATTTTGTTTTTTTATTCAACTAAAAAGGTGGGCACGCTGTGATCTTTACTATATTTTTACTGTAATTGACAGATTTTAAAAAACAAAAAAACAAAAAAACAACAACACGGGAGTGGGAGGGAATGGGAGTCATTCTTCCGGGAGTGGAACGGGACAGGATTTTCCCCCAGTTTTTTCGTGGGATTGGGACGGAAGAGGTTTGAGAATTCACTCCCGTGTCACCCTCTAGTGCGGTCATCTCAGATCATTTAAGGCTTGGATCCAGACTGAAGTTTGTGTAATTCCTAGTTACCACAGGATGTTAATCCCATGGCAGAAACAGATAAACAAATAAAGACAATTAGCGTAGCTGTTGTTCCATCCAGGAACTCAACTCAAGCTAAAAAATAATAATGTGCGTTTGATCAGATATACCTGCAGTACAAGATTGTGAGATGCATTATATGAATGCTTGGCTAAAAAGATGTGTCTTTAATCTAGATTTAAATAGAGAGTGTGTCTGAACCCGGAACATTATCAGGAAGGCTATTCCAGAGTTTGGGAGCCAAATATGAAAAGTGTATATATATATATATATGTTATATATATATATTGATATATATACTAGGAATTACACAAGCTTTAGCCTGGATCCAAGCCTTAAATGATCTGAGATGACCGCACACCGAGAAGAGATGATGCCAACAGCTCGGAGGAGTATATATATATATATATATATATATATATATATATATATATTATATATATATATATACACTTTTCATATTTGGCTCCCAAACTCTGGAATAGCCTTCTTGATACTGTTAATATATATATATATATATATATATATATATATATATATATGGGCTTTTATGCTTTTATTGTGAGAGGACAGTGGAGAGCTGACAGGAAAGCATTGGGTGGAGAGAGGGGAGTGGGATCAAGGACCTCAAGGTGGAATATGAACCCAGGTCACCATGAGCGCAGTTGCACTATATGTCAACACACTAACCACAAGGCTATGGACGCCGACTGGATTAACTTTATTTTTAATGAAGTTCCAGACCGCATCAGTAAGAACTTGGTCCTTTGTTCACTTCATTTTACCACACATTCGTTTACAAACAAAGCACATTCGAAACCGGATTTTCATAAAGATTCAAATTAAAAGACGATGCTGTGCTGGCTATATTGGATCCAATGGTAATGTTACAACTCAAGTGTTTTTATTACATAGTCACTATTGCTTTGCCTGTTTTTACAGATCGTTTGATATAATAATGTAGATATTGATAAGATTTTGAGTTTTTATTAAACCTATGAATGAATAATCTGACATCATTTCTGACCATGGTACTACCACATTACTTTTTGAAAGAGGATGTTTAGTTTTGAAATTATTGAAAATATGTCTCCAGCAATATATGCTGTTAAAAACACAACTTCAGAAAACACATGAACAATGACACACACTGACAACTGGAAGTCCTGTCCTGAGCTGTACTGTATGCCCTGCTGTGTCCTTGATGAATAAGCAGCAGCACATAGTATATTTGGACTCAATTATTGTTTTCCTTTTTGTCTTTCTCTTTTTTCTCACACATATACTGTTAGGCTTTTAGACTCACCCACTGTGAACACATCTAGACATGCTACTATAATTACTTATTTGTGGACACACAAACGGGAGAGGAAACTATGTCTGACATGACATCAGGTTAAATGAGGATAATTGTTCTCCTATGCACTCTCTCACACTTCCCATCGAGTGTCAGTATATAGTTATGTTTCTAAGATAACAGGATGGAGCTCTAGGAGGTTTCGCTCATTTCCAGGTACAACAGTGTGCCACAGTTGAGCGCTACTTAAATAAGGCCTATCCCTGTGTGTGTCCCTTTTGTTTTTAGCAGGCAGTTATGGGAGTCCTGGCTCATTTGGTACTCATTTGGTAAATATATACAGTGGTGGCCAAAATTATTAGAACACTAATATCTTCACAATTTTTGCTGTAGTGTCAGTTTATATTTCCAAACATTAATTTTGCCATTAATTATAATAATCCAGTGAGGTTTTTGTTTGCACAAGGAGTCTGACAACAGCCAGTGCTCCACACAGAGATCTGATCATCATCACTTGCCAGTCTGTGTGGAATGGAATGAAACATGAAGAAACAGAACAAGCTAGACAGACTAAATCCAGAAGAACTGTGGCAACGTCTTCAAGATGCTTCCAAGTTCGTTTTTTATTTTATTTGTAATTTTTTTGTCTAGAGCAATATTTTGTGGAAGGTGCAAACTAGACTTAACTAAATTTATATGTAGTGGGTGATTTCTGCAGCATTTTATATTTTTTCCCATAGTTACCTGCATGACACTTCTTTTCTTATAGTGGTAGTGAAAGAAAATACCAGGCTTTGTAGGGGAAGTGGTATGTCAAATAGCTTGTGGCCTTCTGGTTATCATTTTTGTTGCATTCATGCGATGTCACATCATGCCTGGACTTCAAACACCTGGTGCTCAATGAAAAGAAGATCCATTTCAGAACAGTATAGACTGAAAAGTAGCTGTGAGAAAGCACAATAAGCATCCGGTGCATCGCATCTCATGGCTGCTCTGTCCTCGGGGTCTTCAGTGCGAGAGAGATAAAAGTCAATGCTTTGTGACGGACATAACCAACTGTGCTGTCTCTTGCATACTCTGCTATTGTTGCCCAGGGTGACAGAAACATGCACAGAGGTCTTGCCCTGACACTAATTTAACTTCCTGTAATATTAGCACTTGCAAGCTCCAATTACACAGAACTTCAGCTTCACCCTGATAGAAACACATCTGGTCAGTCGCCACTATTGTTTAGATAATTTGTCACAGAGAGACAACCAGTCAACTTTCATACACTCCCACTCAGAATGATATACATCTGTAAATGGTTACTGTGTAGCTACATACTGTACACTGTCATAGTCAGCAGTGTTGGAGAGTAAATAACTATAAGTAGCAGCATGGCTGTGTTGGCCATCCATAGGGCCACACATATCTTCTACAGACTATCTTTGCACTGGTCAATAAAAGCAAGCACATTGGTTTGGCAGGTTATCTTTATTTGTCATTTTTACTGAGTCACTGGTTAAAACCAGTTGAAATTCTCTTGACTTGAAAAGTGACTAAAATTGAACAAACAACTTCTGATTAAGATACAGTTTAAAACATAGTATTAGATAATACAATGTACCTGTTGTGTTATGTGTACCCCAGCCAGACTGCTAACAAAGGGGTTCTAACAGGAAGTTGAGCTGTTTTATTGGATTTCTGAAGGAAGTTGGAATGCACCAACTATGCTTAGTTGGAGGGAACATTGGAAAATGTGATGTCTTGATCAATGTGACTTTTGTCTGGCATAATGCTATTTACGTTAACTAAAGTTATCCATAGCTCTAATTTTAGTTGAATGTACTATGTTAATTCCAGGATTTGTGTGGTTCATGTCTGTGTGTAATTGTATTTTTTTTGTTACTTCCCTTTTTCTTAAATGGTGCTGGCACCTCCTTTAAATTCAGTGTATGTCTTGTCTAGAGGAGGTTGGTGATACTGCTTGTTCTGGTAAGGTTGTGTTGTAATTTGTCCTCTGTGAGTTTGAGAGGCTAAAGCAATGTAATCTGTCTTTTACTACTCCAACGGTTGCATCCAAACAAATCAGTTTTTGTGCCATATACTGTATGACTGGACTAGTCTAATAATAAGTTTATCATCTTTTTTTGGGTTCTATTTGAGACTGGTTGTAAGTTATTTAATTTGGTTATATAAAAATGAATCCGAAAAATAAGACTGTTTGATCTTTGGCTAACTGCTAGTTAATCAGACTAGTTCTACTGGTTCTACATCAGAATGCCGGCTCCTGCGTCATGATACTTTTGTGAACGTGCATCGAAGGCTGACAGGGAAGGGAAGAAATTGTTGAATAGATTCATTATTTTTATTACTTTGCACATTAAAAAGTATTCTTGTAGCTTCACAAAATTATGGTTGAACCACTGATGTCACATGGACTATTTTAACGGTCTTTACTACCTTTCTGGACCTTGAACGTGGTAGTTGCATTGCTATCTACACAGGGTCAGAAAACTGCAGATTTCAATAAAGAATATCTTGATTTGTGTCCCAATGATGAAAGACAAAAGTCTTACGGGTTTGGAATGACATGAGAGAAAGTAATTATGACAATTTAAATGTTGGGGTGAACTATCCGTTTAAAATTGAGGCTAAGTTTATGCAACTGGCCACAGGTATAAACGGTCTCTAGTAGTGTCAAAGGTATCTCCGCTGACCACTTGTGATCAATCACTGGAAATGCGTCTTAATACCAGGTGTAAACATGACCTTTGTGAAGCTTGACTGTAGTTTGAATACTTTAAATCCTGAGTAGCTTGCCGTTTTGGAAGCTACAGTTTCAAAGTAGATTCTGACATCCAGATAACTCCCAAGCCTGCAAATAAATCCCATCAGTGCTCATTCTGTGTTCTATCATAGCTGAAGGCTGAGCAGCTGACTCAGCTACTCTCAGCCTCTGGGGGGAAGAAACCCAGCTGTGGGCTGCAGCTCAGTTGGGGGCTCATCGCGGGAGAGCAGTTTTTTGATGTGATCTGATCTGAAGACATGGGGATGAACCAGATTAATCCTCTGTTACAAGTTAGTTGATCTGTGTCGCAATTAGCAAAGGAGCAGGAGGAAGTAAAATGTGTCAATATAATAAGAATGAATACCAGGGGCTGTTGGGGGGGGAAATAAGAGATTGAGAACAATAACACAGGTTGCAAGAAAGTAAAGGGCTTTTTCTTCTGGTTCCAACAGAAGGCGCTTTCATACTCCCTCCTCAGGACCCTTATCTTCCCTGCTTTGCTCCCTTGTCTCGTGAGAGACTCTCTGCACTGCTCTCCAAACTAAAATATTATGGATTAACTGGTCTCTTAATGCAATTGACACTGAAACTTGGGTTTGGGAACCTGACTGCCCTGACGGAACGAGGACATTGATATCTACCTATTCCCATGATAACAGGTATTTTGCTGATTGGATTAGGCTTTTCCCTGGGTTATCGAAGAATTCAGAAAACGGAACAGCTGTCCAAAGCCCCACAAGGCTGCCCGTATGATTGAAGCTGTGGGAAGAGCGGTCAGCATTGAGACTGAGACTATAATCGTAATATGGATTCTACCAAGGAGAAGTTCACGGCTTTACAAAGGAAATTGATTAAAATAGAGACCAAAATGGACAGAGAGTAGCCTGCAAAATTGGAATGTTTACTCGCCCAAAGACAAAACAATCTTATCTTTTCTGGCTCCCCTACAGTGGCCTTGGCAAGGCTGTTGCTGGTATAAACTCCGGGAGTGCAATGCAGTTAGACGCTCTTGCGTTCCTCCCCCATCCTACAGACATTACAGACATTGCCCCCGACCATTCGCCTCTGTTCGCTTCTATCCGCTGGCCTGGTCAAGCGGGTCTGACCAGCGCCGGATCAGTGGCTGCGGGATCAGATGGCTGCTTGCTGGGCCGGATTCACTTCCCCTGTGGCTATGTCGTGTATGTGCTTTTGTGTTGCTGAGGTGTTTTTCCTGTTCTCACACTGTACTCCCAAGGAGCATAGTCTGGGGATAATTTTTTCTCCTCCCTTTCCTCATGTAAATGCTGTATTTTCTTCAATTCTACTTGCATTTCACTACTGATTATACTTGTATGATTGTGTATGTGACGAATAATAAAGAACCTTGAACCTAAAGTGTTTTTTGTGGGCAAGGGTTCCACAGAAGAAAGAAAATCATACAATTTAAGAACAACATCAGGATGAGTAAATGAATACAGAATTTTTTTTTTTTGGGGTGAACTGTCCCTTTAAATAAAAATTCTGTCATTATTTGCTAACCTGCACTTTACTCATTTCATGCACATTATGTTATTTTTAGTGATCTATTCATATAAAATGGTCAAAAGGAGGCCAATTATGTCAGATTTATGCAAGAAGAAAGATATGACATTAATGCAGTGATAGTACACGTACGTCTTTGCAGGAACAAATATTTTCCTGCTGCATTAAAAGAACAAAGTTGAAGTCTGAGGAAATATGAAGAGAACAATGAAGACACTCAAACCAAGAATGAGAAAAATCAATGATCAGCTTCTCCAGAAGAGGCCAATTGAATTCCTGATTCAAAATTATGTTTGTGTATTGGGGTGTATTAGAAGGAAGATAGGAGGGGTGAAGCCAAGAGAAACAGAGGTGGATAGATAGATCAAGTCACATCATCCTTTGAAAGAGATGACCTTTAAGTACCCCACTGAGTGGTCAATTGATAGATAAGGCATTCCTTATCTTGTGTGTGAGCACAAGTGCATCTCCCCTTGGTCATTTGGTGGTGGGATTATCATCTTATGTCAGTGAAAGAAAGGGGTGAGAAAAGAAGTATAAAGCCGTCTGTGGAGGCACAATCTTCCATTGTTTTATATATTTGTCTATATTTTGGTGCCTCTATTGACAAAATAGCCCTGATAACTCCATACCTACAATCTTAAAGGGATAATTCACTCAAAAATGAAAATAATTCTGCAATTATTTACTCAACCAAGTTGTTCCAAATCTGTGACTTTCTTTTTTTATGAGCACAAAAGACAATATTTTGAAGAATGTTGGTAACCAATCAGTTGACAATAGCCATTTAATTCCATATGAAAAAAAACTCATACAGGTTTGGAACAGCTTGGGGGTGAATAATTGATGGCATGATTTTTAGATGTTTTTATTTAATTCAATATTTCTGCGTATTCACAGTGAAAACTGAATAATTAATAGAGTTGAGCCGGATACTCGGCTGAAACGAGTATCCGCACGGATAAAGCACTTTGCCGGTGTAGGTATCATACGAGTAATACGAGTCAATATCTGTGCTCGGATTGAATAAAAATTCTCATTGGGTAGCGGACTGTGTCTGCGCTCTGTGATAGGCTAGTCACAGCGCCTCTCCTCACACACATACAGGTTTAGCGCTCACATATCGCGCCTTTTGCGCGCTCAAGTTCGTTATTTCAAATGTAGAAGTGCGGTATGCGCGCTCATAATGGAAGCGACGCGGTCGCAGTGCGACGCACTTGGCTCGTTTCAGCGCGTCCTGTCGCCGCATCGAGATAAAAACATCTCAACTTTTCAGAATGCCGCAAGCGCACCGCACCTTCTTGTAACGGAGAGCGCAGCTGATGGTTGCTTAGCAACGACAAAGCCTCCGGAGCGCAACCGCCCGAGCGCTTTGGAAAAAAAGGAGAAAGCAGCGCGCCTAGCGTTTTCCATGCGTTTTTAGGCGCGATATGTGAACGACCCCTATTGTGTTGCTGTGTCCCGCTCTGCTCACTCACACACAGAACACTGAGAAGAGAAGAGAACAGCGCGCTCTCTCTCTCTGTCTCTCCCTCAGTCACTCAGGTTCGCGGGTTTTTTCCGTTAACGTTTAGGGTTTCTTCAGCTTCAGGTTTGTTTTTTACTTTGGTTTGTAGTACTTACTTATTAACCAGTAGAGTTTTGGTAAACGGGGTTTGTTCAGGCGTGGTGCTTGGTAGAATGCGACTCGCGTCTCTGCCTGTCGGAGATTTTTTCTTTAAACCTTTTAAACCAAGAGAGTGTCTGACACTTTCTTGCTGTATTTCATTAAAAAAAGGTATAAAACTATATTACAAATTAATTAGCTACACACACACACACACACACACATACCTGGTGTAAAAAAAAAAAAAAAAAAAATTCACACTGATCATAAAAAAATTTAAAGTTAAAAAAAGAAAGTTATGTTGAGATGAAAACTCTTGTTCATTACATTTTACTTCATAATTGCAACCGCATGTGTTGTATTCATTGTTGCAAAACTTGTTCTGTATATAGTTCGTTTGTTATCGTGATCAAAACCATTGATCTGAAGCTTAATGCTGATGCTGTCATGTAAATAGTTTTCTAATCAGCAATAAATATAACAATTTCTGATCAGCCCCGCCCATTTCAAGACAACCCGACCCACTTCCCGGTTAAATCCCGCCCACTTCCGGGTTAGGCCCCGCCCAGTCCGAGTACAGATACAGATACAGATAATTCATATGGTTAACAGATACAGATACAGATACAGATAATGCTGTACTCGCTCATCCCTAATAATTAACTAAATAAATAAAAAATGACAGAGTATACAATTAAACAGTAAGGACTGCAACAAGTTTAAGAGGGAGCATCCTTTTGTTAAACACATACAACACTGGAGCTGTGCCCAGTGTAAGCCAGGAGCCCTGAATTGAAAGAGTTATTGGTTCTGGTATTACATTTGTAGCCATCCTATAGTAGCTGTATAGCTTGTAAGACACCATTTTTTATTTTATGTGTTAAAAATGTGACAGAGAGCAAATGCAGAGGCAAATAACAGCAATAATACGCAGCGATGCTATCATATTAGAACATGACTCTGGAGAGCAGAGTTCATGAAAATAAATAATCTTACCTCTCCCCTCCATAACCTGCTATCTCCCCACATCTGTGCTCTGTCCATGCCACAGCCGATGGGGCAGCTCTTGAGTGTGATGACAGCTCTAACTGTATAGCTGGTGCCTTTTATCCTCTTCAGCCAATCAGATGTAATTTTACTCAGCTGCCCTCTGTTCAGCCCTGCATTCCCGCGGATTAAGCGGTGGCCAGAAAGGCACAACTCTAACAAGATTTTTTTTCCAGATATACATAAAACTTTAGTTGCAGTATCATTGCATGTTCTCTCATATCAATGATATATAGCTATACGACTGTAAGTTTAGTTCCTCGAAATTAGCACTTGAACTTTTCACTCTTTGAATCACTCAACAGACTATCAATCTGTGAATTAGTGATGGAGTTGACTCTTCCTACAAGTTACATCGATACAAAGCATTGATTCATTCTGGTACAAAACAAGTGAGTCACTGAATCATTCACTCTGGTTTGTTCAAAAACAGAGATACAATTAAAGTGAAACAACTGACTTTCTGAGTGAATCATTCACTCAAACTATTTGTTCAGCAGATTTGCTTGATTCAAAGAAACTGTTGATGTTGTGTTTAAAATGTTAGTTTCTCAGTATTAGCTTTTTGTGTAAATATACACAGACACACATACCTCATCGGTTTCATAAGTAAAGACCATGTTTACAGCAAGTTGTGTGTCTCTTGTAGGTTCCCTCAGATGACTGGTGTGGTGGTGGTCCATCTGACAGTGGTGGGGAGATCCCTTGCAGACGTATGCGCAGTGGCAGCTACATCAAGGCTATGGGGGATGACGACAGCGCTGACTCAGACACCAGTCCCAAAGCCTCACCCAAATCAGCCCTCATTGCCCAGAGAGAAGCCTTCCGCCGCTCCGTCAGCATGGACCAGCGCTCCTTCACCGCATCCAAGTCAGCTGTCACTTGGCTTTCAGTTTTAATTTTCAGATTCTGTGACCATTTTGTGTTGCTATTTTGAGATTTGTATTTGCACTATTAAAAAGTTGCATATTGGACTATCATGTAACACCAATAGTACATGAAAATGGTAAGGTATATGGGTGTACCATGGTAATTCCATATGGTACATCATTGTACAATGGTACTGCAACTGCACATAAGGATTGAGTGGTGTATGTGTTTTGCTTTATGGGACTGGGAAGTGCAATCTGGGGATTTAATGGTGTACTCTGATTCTCAGGTACTCATGTAAACAGTGTACAGACGTCTACCCGAACAGTCGAACCACACCTAAAGGCCACGCTCGCATCCGTAGTGCCACACGCTCTCTGACCTGCGCTCAGGTAAAACCATACAGTGTTCAAGTTATTTTAATGATTTATTTTTCTTACAATAATCATGAAAACTACACATTGCTAGGGTGTTCTGCTGGTTGGATTGGCATAACTAAGAGGTAGCTTGGTAGTTCAGGGGCCTCATTTATAAAGCGTGCGTACACTCAGATTTGATCTTAGACTGTGCGTACACTTAAATCCACGACAACGCCCATGTTTGCAAAAATTGCCTTTGACGTGGAAAATTATCATTTTAGGATGGTTTCTATGCAAAATTGTATAAATGAGGCCCCTAGTGATCGCTAAGACATTTTGCTAGTTGCTAGGGCATAACTAGGCAGTTATAAAACAGTTCTGGGTAGTTACTAGAGGATAACTAAATGGTGACTTGGGTATCCTGCTAGTTGCATACGAGATTGGGCTGGTTTCTAGTAGAACTAAGTTGTGGTTTGGGTATTCTGGTAATATATAAGGTGTCCTACTGGTTCCTATGGCATAGCTAGCTGGTTCCTAGGGAGTTTTGGCTGATTTCTAAAGCCGCTCTTTCACTGTGCGATTTTTTTTTTTAAAAGTCCTTTAGGATCGTATTGTCAGACTGTACGAACATGATGATCATGTCACTGTGGGATCTCAGTTGTCATTAATGTCAGACTGTACGACAGACAAGACGAGTTAAAAACGGGTGCGCGCAAGAAAACATGTCCGGAGTTTTACATTATCAACCCATACATGTCCAGTGACTGCGAACTGCATTGCACACTGGACCGAAATGTAGGACTGTGTGCCAAATCTTCTGACACTGCCAGAATTTTGTCGGAGGTGAAATTTGATCGCAACAGCCATTAATCGGATGTCTGTGAACATGTCAAACCAGCGATCAAAGACTACAGATTTTAGCCTAGGATTATAGGAATCTTTTAGGATTTTCAAAATGTGTCTCAGACGACCAAATTGTGGCCAAAACTGCACAGTGTGAGCCAGGCTTAAGGCATAACTAGTTGGTGTCGTGGGTGTTCTGGTAGGCCATCCTTAGCTGAGGTGACGTTTGCTCCCCTTTGCCCGACCGCATCAGTTGACCACAACAGTCCTGGTTATTTGCTGAAACATCTGGACCTCAGCATTCATTAAAACCTAGTCTTTGTATGTTTTAGCTGAGTGATACTCTGAACTTGTTTGGAGAAATGGAATCACAGGCTGTCGAGGCACTGGACCTACCCGGATGCTTCCGCACCCGCAGTCACAGCTATGTACGGGCTATCCAAGCCGGCTGCTCCCAGGACGATGACTGCCTGTCTGTCTTTTCCATGTCGGGCCCACAGGGGACCATGAAGGGTGAAGCAGGTGAGTCATCAGCATGTGTTTATGTATGTGTGGGTATACCTAGTCGCCATGCTGTCACAGGGATTCGATTAGTGACTTAATTAGTTTTTGGATCAGTCTCACAGAAATTGCTGGACAAACACGCTTCAGCCAAGGGATTTAGATTCAAAACCTTCTATCTTTAAATTTTCTCTGTAAACAAATGTTACTTCATAAACACTTTAAAATGCTAAAATTCCCATAAGACGTCCGTCTCCTTGACTGCCACTTGGGTTGTAGTCAAGATTGTGGTTGTAGTGTTAATCTTGTCATTGAATTACTGAAATAAATGAATATGACGAAATCCAAAAGACAGGGCAAAAGCCAAACAACAAAAAGTCTCTGTAAAAATTAACACTGTATGGTCACAATTGCAATCGCTAATTATTCCCTTTCTCACTAACATGTGGATGACTTTTTCTTTTTCCCCACTGTCTTTTATTCTCTCGTTTAGAGTAGAGAATCTCACAGGAGATTTATTAAAGCCCTTGTGAAGTGTCAAAAGCCTCCATCTGCAGTTTCCCAAGGCAACACTTATGACACACACCGGAGTGTGAGTGTTTTTTAAAAGAGAGGGAGGAGGAGAGGACAAGAGAGATGGAAGGAGGGCTTAGGCATGCTTTTTTAAAACTCCTTTAATCTCTGAGTGTGTCCCTCTGAATTTCATATTTCCATTCTCATGAGCTAGCGAATGTGTCTGTGTGTGAGGGGATGTTACTTAAGCCATGAGGATGTATCTAAAGCTTTTGAATGATAATACTCCAAAAGATTTTAAGCTATAATGTATATACAGTATATATATTTCTCTGTTTCTGTCTTCTCGATACAGAGAATACATTTGCATATATCTGTATGCGTTCTCACAAGACTTTGCTGTAAATTTTAGTTATTTAACTATCTATCATCGATCTAAGTCAGAAGTTGTATGATTGCTCTGTATAAGATAATATCTGCAATACTATTATTAGAATTCTTTTTTACATCACTAGGATACATTTCTCTACACTTGGCTCACCTTTTCAAAACTCTTTATCCAGTTGTCATTAAAACATTTCAGTTTGTCAGTTAATTTCACATCCAAAAATAAATTAAAACAGCGGCCAGTAACACATCTGCTCTTTCTGAGTCCATCATTTTTGCTGTTCAGTGGGGTATGTGAATCATGGCAGTAAAAAAATTAACCACAATTCTTAACAAGTAATACAAATAATGGAAATTGCATGTAAACAGGAATGAAGAGCTTTGCTATTGACATGTAAACATTATAATGCGATTAAGTCCTTACCCTGATTATTGGAAATAATCGCATTATTTGTGCGCATGTAAACGTCAATGACCCTAAAACACTAACAACAGGTAGCATTGGCTACTAATACTAATGAGGTCAGACTTTTAAATGCAGAAGCCTACGGTCGTCACTAACATTGTATTTGTTTTCTCTTGCATTACGCCCCAAAAGAAAAAGAAAAACAAAAAGGGGTCAGGATGAAATTACAAACAAGGCGTCCCTATAAAGGTGTTCGTGTTGGTCTATCTTTTTTCTTACCTACAAAAATGTGCCTAGTATTTGATGCCTGAAGCAATTTTTGCTAGATGCCTGTAACCTGTCCTCTGTTCTCCTTACTAATGATTTTCCTTCACTTCCTTCTTCAGCAGAAAGTTAACTTAACTCAAAGGAAGAGTATGTTTAATTCCTTCTGTGGCGACTGTTTTGAATGAACAGCCCTTCATCTTTCAAATTAAATTCAAGATTATTTGTTTAGCGCTTTTTACGATACAATCGTCGCAAAGCAGCTTTACAGGAAATTAAGTCTCTACAATAGATTTACTGTATATATTGTAGAAACTTAATATATTTAACTTATGGCAAAATTTGGTTATTTCTGTATACTGTCTGAGGGTTGGCTTCCTCTGAGGTCCTCTGAGGGGGTTGGCTTCATCTCTTCTCAGGTGTTTGGTCAATCTCAGATCATTAAAGGGTTGTGTATTTCCTAGTTACAGAAACAGAGAAACAAATAATTAGCATAACTGTTGTTTCATCCAAGCAAAATTATTTGTACGACTCAAGCTAAAGCATAATAATGTGCGTTTGATCAGATATAACAGTAGTACAAGATTATGAGATGCATTATATGAATGCTTGGCTAAAGAGATGTGCAATTTAAATAGAGAGAGTGTGTCTGAACCCCTAACATTATCAGGAAGGCTATTCCAGAGTTTGGGAGCCTAATATGAAAATGTTTTACCTACTTTAGTGGATTTTGCTATTCTAGGTCCTACCAAGAGTCCAGAGTTTTGCGACCTTAGGGAGCTGGTTGGATTTTAGTGTGATAGAAGATTAGTTAGGTATGCAGGAGCTAAACCATTTAGGGCCTTATAGGCAAATAATAATATTTAGTAACTCATACGGAACTTAATAGGTAGCCAGTGCAGAAACTGTAAAATTGAAGTATCATAATCATATTTTCTTGACCTGGTAAGGACTCTAGCCACAGCATTTTGTACCATCTGTAGCTTGTTTATTGAAGATGCAGGACAACCACCTAGCAGTGCATTACAATAGTCCAGTCTAGAGGTCATGAATGCATGAACTAGCTTTTCTGCATCAGAAACAGATAACATGTTACGTAGCTTGGCAATGTTTCTAAAGTGGAAGAATGCTGTTTTTGTAACATGGGAAATTAGATTTTCAAAAGATAAGTTGCTGTCTAATATAACACCCAGATTTTTGACTGTAGAGGAAGTAACAGTACATCCGTCTAGATGCAAATTGTGATCCAAGACATTCTGTGTACTGTTTTTTGGTCAAATAAGTAATATATCTGTCTTATCTGAATTTAATAGGAGAAAATTTTATATTTTTAAAATGTTATATTTTTAACACCCTCTGTTAGCTTAGATAATTTAGACATTTAATCTGGTCTTGCTGAGATATACAGTATATAGTTGAGTAACATTAGCATAACAATGGAAACTAATCCCATATTTTCTAATAATATTACCAATGGGCAACATGTATATTGAAAATAGCAGAGGACCTAGGACAGATCCTTGTGGTACTCCATACTTTACTGGTGATAATTTAGATGACTCCCCGTTTAAATAAACAAAGTGGTAGCGATCGGACAGGTAGGATCTAAACTATCTTAAAGCCTGCCCTTGAATACCCGCATAGTTTTGTAATAGATCTGAGTATGACATGAACTATAGTGTTGAACGCAGCACTAAGATCAAGTAAAACTAGCAATGAGATGCAGCCTTGGTCTGAAGTCATTTGTAATTGTAACAAGTGCAGTTTCTGTGCTATGGTGGGGCCTAAAACCTGACTGAAATTATTCATAGATATAATTTTTTTGCAAGAAGGAGCACAATTGAGCAGACACTACTTTTTCTAAAATTTTAGACATAAACAGAAGATTTGAAATGGGTCTGTAATTTGCCAGTTCACAAGGATCTAGTTTTGGTATCTTAATAAGAGGCTTAATAACCACCAGCTTGAATGGTTTTGGGATGTGACCTAAAGATAACGATGAGTTAATAATATTGAGAAGCGGTTCTTCTGCTACAGGTAACAACAATTTCGATAATTCAGTGGGTACAGGATCTAATAAACATGTTGTTGGTTTAGATGCAGTGATATGTTTATTTAGCTCATCCTGTCCTATAGTTGTAAAGCACTGCAGTTTTTCTTTGGGTACGATGAATGAAGCTGAAGTACTAAACGCTGTAGAATATACATTCGTTATTGTATTTCTGATGTTATCTCTTTTATCAGTGAAGAAATTCATAAAGTCATTACTATTAAACTGTGGGGGAATATTTAGATCGGGTGACATCTGTTTAATTGTTCATCTAGCCACTGTGCTAAATAAAAACCTTGGATTGTTTTGGTTATTATCTATGAGTTTGCAGATAAGCTCGGCCCTGGCAGCTTTTAGTGCCTGTCTATAGCTGGACATCTGTTTTTCCACGCAATTCTAAAGACTTCCAAGTTAGTTTTTCTCCATTTGTGCTCAAGATTACCTGTTTTTTTCTTGAGTGAATGGGTATAACTGTTGTACCATACCGCAGCATATTTTTCTCAAACTTTTTTTTATTTGATGGGGGAAACATTTGAAGAGCTCTTTTCCAAAACGCTATAAATCCATTTTAATAGTTTTCATGAAAATGACATTTTTTTACCTAGACCCATACATTTTGTTAATATTCAATTTATCCTGTTAAAATGGTCTGTTGGCTCAGTCTGAACATGTTAAACAATGATTGTTAAATGAAACAACAATATTGTCGATTATAAAGGCAAATTTTTTTTTTTTTTTTTTTTAAACGCTACAAATACATCCTTTTTTTAATGTTGGTTTATGTCTTAAAAAAAAAAGAGAACATGCAACATATGACATCAGGGACTCATACTATAAACCGATCACACCAGCCTTGTGTTGATGTAACCCGCCCGCACCATCACACCGAGCGAGTCTCGAACCCGGGTTTCCGGCGCGGGATGCGGGCGCTCTAACAAGGAACGCCAAAGGCTACAGCCTCTAGCGTCAATCGGTTAAACAACACCTTTTATTTTTTGTGATTTTCTTTGTCCAGTCTGCGTTTTCTACCCCCAGGTGTAGGTCTCACTGGCTCATTAATAATCTTAATAATCACTCTTAATAATACCTTTATGTCTTTGTCGGTCTAGTGTTCCCATACAGGAAAGGACCCCCTCCTCTTCCCCCTCGCATGTCCAAGCCAATGATCTCTGTGACTGCTCAGAGTAGCACTGAGTCCACTCAGGATGCTTACTTCCAAAGTACAGGACAGCCCGCTCTGGTCCGGCCCAGACAGCACAGCAACTCTGTGGACCTGACGGAGAGCAGCGGGGGCCGTAGCTCCAGAGGTGGGCACTATCTTGGCGGGGGCACTGCGCGTGTCAGACAGAGCAGCAACTCCGCGGAGAGTCTGAACGGCAGGGCCCTTCAGAGCATTGCCTACCCTGGTGGACCTGGTCCGATGAAACCGAAACATAGCAGCTCAGCTGATAACCTTCTGGAGGGGCCCAGGGGATCTAGGGACCGAGTTGGAGGCAGCCTGGGAAAATCAGCCTCTCTGCAGAACAGTATGTCCCTAGCTAAATCTCTGACTGGAGGAGAGGAGTTCAAACAGGAAGGACGAGGGAGAAAGTGGAGACCCTCTATTGCAGTGCAGGTATAAGAGGGGATAATCTCTTGAGAGATTCAGCCCGAATGATGTCTCTCTCTTGTGAAACATTTTGTTAAATGTCTCTCTTTGTGTTTTCCAGGTGGACAGCTCAGAGACGTTGTCTGACTCAGACCCAGAAGGCAAAGCGCTGAGAGAGGTGCACTCCATAGGGGTTCAGGTGGAGGATGACAAGAGGTAGATTTAGCTTATTTCATTTTTCATCTCTATATCCTATAACATTTTTTAAATGGCATAAAATGGCAAAGTTGTATAACCTGTGTTCATATATCCTAATGAGTGGTGGAGTATTGAAGAGCTCCTCATTTTATTCTTAATTTTCCAATAGATTTTTATTTACATATTAGTCATGAATCATGAGTTGCTACTTGCTATATTGCTGGTTGGTGGCAGTTTGTGTTAGTGGAAGGGATATTCTCATACTAGAGAGCATTTAATTAATTATTATTATGAATTATTCATCAGAATGTATTAGAGTAAATTTGAGCGATGTATAATAACTGTTACATTTAGGTATTTTAAAAATGTTAAATAGGGTTGGGAGCTTCAAGTTGTGTTCTTTTGAGTAAATCAAACACATACAACTAACTAATCAGTGCAGTTACTCACTGGTTGATTATATTGATAATGTTTAGTTAAAGATGCACATTATGGGTTTTGTATGTAGAATTGTATAAATAATAATACAACATATTAACATATTATAGCTACTATTGTTTAGGGTATAATTAAGTCCAGTTAATTGATTGCTTTCATAACCTCCTTTAAAAACAAAAGTAATTAATAACTCATGTAAATGCAACTTTTTTTATTGAAGCTCTCATCATTTGGTGAATAAATTATTTTTTCTTAATTTAATTGTATTTTTAAAAGTACTAAAAGAATCATTAAGTTCTTTACAATTCACATCCTATATATTTATATAATAATATTTATATAAAATGTGTTACATTTTGTCAAGATTTTTGGTAAACAAACATGTTAGAGAATTTACATGTTGTTGGGACTATGCAGTATAAGGTACTATTAATACATTTAAGTGTTTGATTTTAAGGACACCTTTGTTTTGTACAATTACAAAACGTGTACCCTTCTTGATGTCCAATGTAAAAGTCTAAGCAGTTGAGAACCACTGCACAAACTTACAGATTAATTCAGTCTAACAGATTCAGGACTAAATGCTTTCATGGGCTCTTTCTTCATCTCTCTGATATTTGCAATTGTGCTCCTGATGTCAGGGGTGGTTGGTTTATTTCTGAGGTGGGGTGGAGTGAATGTGTCAGTGTTTAGATGAGCAAGAGGTGCAGGTGCAAGGTTCACACACACGCAAGCATGTGCACACACTTAAGTGTATGTGCTAGGATTCAGAGCGAGGTGCGAGGGTATTGTTAGGCAGCCATTACGCAATATGCCAAAACCTGTGAAATTATGTCACTCATCCACGGATGAGCTTAATATGCTTTGAGTCATGTGATCAATAATTACCCTTGTCTGCCTCTTTTTTTTTTTTTTGCAGAAACACTGTTAGTACACCCACTGGCCACTTTATTAGGTACACCTTGCTAGTACCGGGTTTGACCCACCTTTGCCTTCAGAACTGCCTTAATTCTTTGTGGCATAGATTCAACAATGTGTTGGAAACATTCCTCAGAGATTTTGGTTCATATTGACGCAGTTGCTGCAAAATTTGTAGGCTGCACATCCATGATGCAAATCTCCTGTTACACCACATCCCAAAGGTGCTCTATTGGATTGAGATCTGGTGACTGTGGAGGCCATTTGAGTAAAGTTAACTAATTTTCATGTTCAAGAAACCAGTCTGAGATGGCTGAGATGTCTTGTGACGTGAAAAGCTGTGTGTTTGTAAAATACAATAATTACGCTTTTTTTTTTTACTTCAAACCTTTGTTTTCGGCCAAAATTCCAGCCCAAAATCATACATTAGAGGACTTGTATTTTAGCCGGAAGCAAAGGTTCTTAACAAAATTATTGTATTTTACAAACACACAGCTTTTTACTTCACAAGACATTACTTCTGGACTTGTGAACAGCCATTCGCTGCAGAAGATCCACTGGTAAGCAAGTGATGAAATGCTAAATGTATCAAATTTGTTCCAATGAAGAAACAAACTCATCTTGGATGGTCTGATGGCAGGTCAATTTTCAGCAAAAAATGTTGATTACCATAAAAAAAAAAATACATGTATCCCTCGTTTTCTTAAAGTTGTGGCACTCACAATGGAAGTAGATGCAATCTATAAATGTAGTACTATAGACACAACACATAAACAATAGTATTATTGTTAATATTGTTTTAGCATAACAAAAATAGTTTGCATCGAATTTTACAACTGGGATAATATGATAAAACAACACCGCCTTACTATAGAAAAATATCATTTTAAAATAATTAAGTTTCAATTGAATGCATGTAAATGCTTTTGCAAATGTATAAGCTTCACATTTCTGCTTTTAAATCCTTCAAAATGTATCCAAATTGCTTCCATGTTAAGTGCCTCACTGTGACTTAAATTTTTGCTTTGGTTAAAGAACACAAAGGTACTGTATATACAAAAATATACATGTAACTATATATTAGGGATGGTAAGATTCACATCAGTGCAATGCTATGCATGTTAACGATGCGATGCATCAATTTAAAACAGTGTGCATTGGACATAAGTTGGCATTTGTATCTTGATTAATCTTTTCTAGCACATTTGCATCCATAAAAACGTATTTATTTATATATAATTATTAGTAGATGCGCAATACTGTTATTTTTTTCAAAATTGACTTGAAATTTGTGACCAGTATTTTATATGTATATTGATTTATCTAACATTCTCTAATCACTGCTGCTACATGAATATGATGTTTCACAAGACTACAGAGACCAAGTCATGGAGACCAAAAGTTAACATTACTGACTATCTGAAAGAAATATAAATTAAATTAAAGTGAACTCTCTGTACCATATTGCCAGCATCATATTTTTTCCATTGCATTGCATTGTGTTGAATCAAATCGAAGTCGGATAGCACTGCATTGCAATGGGGTGAATCATATCACATGAGTTTTTCTACTCATTTTGGCTGATAGCCGATGCCAAAACCGATATATTTCCTGTTGTTTGGAAATAACACCAAGCTGTGATTAAAGCTGAATTTTCAGCATCATTACTCCTTTCTTGTGTCACATGATCCTTCAGAAATAATTCTGATATGCTGATTTGCTGCTAGAGAAACCTTTTTTTATTATTAATAATATTTAAAACAGTTGTGTACGTTTTTCAGGATTCTTTGAGGAATATAAAGATCCAAAGAGCAGCATTTATCTGAAATAAAAAGCTTTTGTAACATTATACACTATATCATTCAAAAGCTTAGAGTCAGTATAATTATACATTTATTTATTTATTTTGGCAAAGAACTGATATAAATTAATACTTTTATTTAGCAAGGATGGTTTAAATTGATCAAAATTGATGATAAAGACATTTATAATGTTCCAAAAGATTTCTATTTCAGATAAATACTATTCTTCTGAGCTTCTATTGATCAAAGAAACCTGAACAAATCTACTCCGCTGTTTTCACTATTATTATAATAATAAATGTTTTTTTGAGCAGAAAATTTAAATGATTTCTGAATGATTGTGTGACTGGAGTAATGATGCAAAATCAGCTTTGAAATCACAATAAATTACATTTTAAAATATATTCAAATGGAAAAAAGTTGTTTTAAATAGTAAAACTATTTCTTGCTTGACCGTCTGTCGATGAGAAAATTTGATGAAAAGGAAGAATAAACAAACCGGTTGGGTCAAAATAACCCAACCCTGATGTTCAGTGGTGAAATAACTCCTTGCAGTCCATTTGACCCAGCATGAGCAACCCAACTGTGTGTTTCTGTTTACAGTACCTCAAACAACCCATAAAAATAACCCAGCACTTTTAAGAGTGTAATAATTTTTATCAGAATTTATTATCACATTTAATGTCTGCTTTGAAACATTAAACCACATTATGCATTTTAGAATGTACCAAAACCGTGCCTTGAACTAAGCACTGACTGTATAACTATTACTTCATTGAGTCTAAGTTCAAAATAAAACTCTATGAACTGCTCCATTATGAACATACAAGCTTGTAACCACTGCAATCTGTAAAGTAAGCAGGAAGAGTTTGTCCGAACTCAACTGGTTTTACGAGAGAATGCAAAAAATCTTTGCGAGAGAATGCAAAGTCGTTCGGATTTGAGTCGTTCGTTCATCATGTGACAGCCCCATAAGCTAAACCTATGCAATATGAGCCGGAAAGAGAATTGATTAGTTCACATTTTGAGTCTTTCGAGTCGTTCGTTCTTTTGTCATGTGACATGCCAGCATAGATAAATTAGTTAATTTGCAAGCTTCCTTACAAACGGGTGTATAGTTATTATTATTATTATTATTATCATTATTATAATTATTATTTACTCTTACAATTAGGTGATACGTTTCTGGTCTCAAATTGTAGCTTTATATTTCTTACAGTTTATAAATGTGTGAATTTCAGTCACCATGGTTCTTTTCCATAACACTGAATGCGGTAACAAAGGTAATAAACTAAAGAGTTGGTTATTATTATTATTATTATTAAGTCTTTTTAATAAGCTTACGGGGCTGTCACGTGATGAACGAACGACTCAAACTCGAAGACTCAAAAGGTGAACTAATCAATTCACACTGCATTAGTCACGTGATGAACGAACGACTCAAAAACCCAAAGACTCGAAGATGACTCGAGACGACTCCATCTTCTCGAGTCACACTAAAGATTCCTTCTAAATGAACGAATCGTTCAAGACTGACCCATCACTACTGTTGACTCTATCACACACCCAATGCATTATTCTGTATGTGCATTCTCAGAATAAACCGGCGGTGAATCTCACCATTCAGGCAAAACTTTGCTTCAAGAATGAGCCACACTGCTGACATGATCTAATCGCTAGCACACCCTGAGCACATGTGAGTTAATGTATTCCTCTTATCGGCAAGACATTTCGGCATAATTTTTTCATATCGGACCGATGCTGATATTTACATTTAAAGCCATTATTGACCGATTCCGATATTGGTCCGATAGCATCGTGCATCCCTACATCACTTTACACTGGTAGCTGCTATATGACAGTGAAATACAGCCAAGTATGGTGACCCATACTCAGAATTTTTGCTCTGCATATAACCCATCCAAAGTGCACACACACACACAGCAGTGAACACACACACACCGTGAACACACACCCGGAGCAGTGGGCAGCCATTTATGCTGCGGTGCCCAGGGAGCAGTTGAGGTGCCTTGCTCAAGAGCACCTCAGTCGTGGTATTGAGGGTGGAGAGAGCACTGTACATTCACTCCCCCCACCTACAATTCCTGCAGGCCCGAGATTCGAACTCGCAACCTTTGGGTTACGAGTCTGACTCTCTAACCATTAGGCCATGACTATATGTATGTTTAATGTATTGTATAATTGTCTATGCATCGAGATGTGTATCGCATCGGCCTCGGTTATGGAGATGCACATTCCTACTATACATCAATATTTCGTTCTACCACTATCTAAGTTTAAATTGACCTATTGTTGTTTATTTCCAGACGAGCCCGTTTTAAACGCTCCAACAGTGTGACAGCAAGTGTCCAGGCTGATCTTGAGATGGAGGGTTTTGGTGGGCTGACAGTCCCCACTCAAGACAAGGGCCTGCAGTTCGGCTGCTCATTCCAGCGTCACTCGTCTGAACCAGAATCAGCTGGTCAGTTTGCAGAGTATCGCACAGTGCACACACAGGGCCAGTGGGCCTACCGTGAGGATTACCATAGCGGTTACACCAACGAGCCTGGACCTCCAGAACTGAGGGCCCTGTCCCGCTCCCACTCCCCTCTGCCCCTGGCCCCTGAGCGTGGAGTGGGAGGCTGGAGCGAGGGCCAGAGGAGCCAACCTGATTCGGGCCGAGCCTCGCCCTGCTTACGAGATGGAGAGTTCTTCCTCCGGCTCCTGCAGACAGAAGTGGAGAGGATGGAGGGATGGTGCCAGAACATGGAGAGAGAGGCAGAGACAAATGAACTGCCTGAAGAGGGTGAGTGAGGAATAGTTGGGGTAAATGTGACATGGGCTAAAAGGCCCATAACTAGAGTTTTCATTTATTTCATGGGTTCTTGCATCTGTAGTGTTTTGCCCACAGAAGAGTTCCTTCTGTCTAAATGCTGTTTTTTCCCCTTCTGATTGGTTTGTTTTGTGGTTCAGTGTTGGAGCTCATCAGAGGAGCTGTCGGCAGTGCTCAGATGCTCATGTCACAAAGAGTCCAGCAGTTCTTCAGGATGTGCCAACAGAATGTGGTGAGTGTTTTGAAACTGTCCTTACCTTTTTTAGAATCTATATAAACTATATAGTACAATAATGTGATGAATACAATAATAATTAATAAATAAGAAAAATATATCTAAAATAAATATACATTGGAAAGACACAGCTAAATAACTAAGTTTTGTAAATAAAAGAACTGTACTGTCATTTACTATCCTCAAGGTTTATGATTAAACAGATTTTTTTATTTGTATAGCTTATTTATTTATTTCTACTTCCCTTCATGTGACCTACTGTAAAATAATAATGATAATAATACAATGATAATTTGATCTACTTTAACTACCAAACAATAATACAGGTGGTGAAACAAAAAGCCAAATGATGTTAAGAGTTCAACATAAATTTGACTGTATTTTATTGTAAAATTACATTTAATGTTCAACAATTTACAGTTTTTAACTGTATTGTATACGTTTTTTCCATTAGCTTGTGAATTATTCCAAAAAATAAGCTCTGCTACTAAGAAAAGTTTACAATCCATGTTTTCATCATCATAATATTTACAAATGAACACAACTTTAATACATTTGGAAGTTTAAAAACAATTTCCAGAAGTAAAAAGCTAAATGTAGACTATGACTTGACTATCACATGACTTCAGCGTCACCGCCATTAAGCTTCCAAAAACCCTGAAAGTTTTAGTTTGCTTAGTTTGCAAGAGCATGATTATAAACACAATGTGGCTGTAAAAGTGAACAAGTGCAAACATGAGCTTACCTGTTTAGCGTGATGTCATACCCTGTTGAAGCATGGAAACTGGTATGAGATGGTTAAAAGCTGGTCATGTGCTGGTCCTAAGCAATTAGCTCCTGCTCAAAACCAGTTCATAACCAACTCCGGACCAGCTTAACCCTATTGCCATGCTTCAAAACATATCTAACCAGCATATGCATTTATTTTTTTTTCACTAGGGTAGTCCCATTTAGCCACTTAGCAACTGCCTTTTACAAGTAAAAATTAAAAAATAACAACTACATTACATTACTACTAAATAGCATTATGCATTTTGTGTCATAGAATTAAATGTAAAATATTTTAAGCCTATTTTTACCAAAGACTTTATTTCAGGCATTTAACCCCATTAAGCCCATTCAAAAAAACTAAACAAAACAAGAAAACACTGACATTGTGAAAATGGAACAGAAGTGTGTAAATGCTAACTCATTTCCAGGTTATGGCCTACAAAAATATGCCATCCCTGCAGTACTCTATAAATATCCCCCTTTTCTCATAGGATCCTTCATCATACCCTCAGCCCAGCACTCAGGATATGGCCAGTTATTGGGACCTCCTCCAGATAGCCATCGAGGACATCAGGGTGAAGTTTCAGGACCTCCAGCGACTGAAGGACTTGGGCTGGAGATTACCTCCCGAGAAGAAGGTGAGAGTGGAGTTTTGCTCTGCTCAAGTCACTGCACAGCTCCACACCAGTGCCAAAACAGCAGTAGGCAGGAGAACCGCCCATGTGCTGGGCCCCAGCAGCTCTCTGCCATCACACAAACACCTCAGCAAGAAAAGGAACTAAACTACAGGGGGAAAAAAGACATACATGTTCTGGAATAACATCTGATTTACTGCCTAATAGCTATTCATTTGCTTTGAGATACTAAAGCATAACAAATCTGTAACTAATTTCTCTGTTTTCTTTCTTTTTACTGTCTGCTGCTTCCACAATGTCATGTCTCATCCTAAATACACTAATCCAAATCATTCTTATGTTGCAACTTCATGGTGCTGTCCCTTCTCCGTACATGTCCTGGTTTTCATCCTCTCTGGCATATCCTCTGCTTGTACATGTGCGTTTTCGGTGTCTTTCCCTGCGTTCCCGTTCATCCCTGCATTGGTCATCCATGCTGTCACGCCACTCCCCTGCTCTTCCTCTCAGGAGGACAAGAAGGTTCCACCTCCATTACCAAAGAAGCCAGTCGGTGGCGTGACGGGCAGCCTGCGTGCCGACAGCACGACTGAGGCCGGAGGTATGCTAGTGGTCTCGCGAGGTCGTAGCGTTCCCGAACGGGAGAAATCGCTGGATGTGGGTGACCGGCAAAAGCTGGAGACACGGCACAGGCTGCTCCAGACCAAACGCTCAGCCTCTTTCCGTCAGAATTCTGCCACGGAGAGCGCTGACAGTATCGAGATCTACATCACAGAGGCTCAGACGAGACTCTGAGTCACTTGGACCCCTCCGGACCCCCTTAAACAACCACTACGGCTCTTCTCTGGCCCTCTGCACAGAGTCCAAGTTACAAAGCAGCCAGAGAGCGAGTGCAATTACTCACTTTAGTGTGATGGAGAACTTGAGATGGCTTACTAGTATGCTGCTGGTGTTTGGATGTGAGCTTACACATTTTATTTTCATTTTTTGTTGAGCAAGTGTTATTATTCTCAGAAAAAAGGGCTCAACCAGCACAACCAAGTGTTCCAAGATTGAGACTTTTGTAAATCTATAAAATATATAAAAATGTTAGGACTGTTTTAATGAACCACGCCAACACATACGGGTGCAATATCATATATTAAGAGGATCTTATCTTGTTATTTTAAATAATAGACCTTGTTTTGATATACCTTGGCTATGTATGTTTCTTAACTGATCCCACACAGTGTGGCGTACGTAGCCCCTTTCACTGTGATACAAGCGCACTCTTGAGGCCAGAGTAGAGCAATGCACCCTGATGTAAATTTGGGCCTGAAACCGAATGTCTTAGCAGTGCAGTAGTAAAACTCCTGAAAGCAACTTTTGCAGTATAGATAAATGCCTTTTTAAAGCCAATTATCAAATTACAACAGGGATTCATCTCCCGTATAGTGCAATATCACTTTGCGATTGCAGTCAGGCTTCTCATCAGCCCAGTGTGTGTCTAGTGTCTTATAAAAGATTAGTGAAAAACACACAACAGAAACATTCAAGCTCTGAGGCAACAGCCATGCTTCTTGAAATAGGACGGTCTACATCATGAGACTCTTCAAAACAGGGGTGCAGAAGACAATCTTCAATTTCACACATGACCTGCACACTGAAAAATTATCATTCACAGAGGAGGGGAAGCATATTGTTCATTTCACCCCCTGCCTTTTTTTTGTGTAACAAATGAAAGCCCCCTAACATGAAATCAATGTAGCTTCTACCTTTTTGCCTGAGTGCTTTAATTTATTGCATTTTTTGAAGAAGAAGAACTTAATCAAATCACTTTTGTCTGGTTCCAGTTCCACTTTCTCTCTTAACTAATTATCTATTATGTTATTTCCCTCTTTAAATTGATCTGAGGTGTATAAAATAATATAGTCTACTTCAGGGGCCTCATTTAGGCTATAAAGTGTGCGTACGCTCAGATTTGATCTTAGAGTGTGCGTACGCTTAAATCCACGCCAACATACATATTTATAAATCCCTCTCCCACGGTCTTTGACGCGTAAAAGTGCTTAGCTTCACGTCAGGGTCTGAGCAGACGTACGCACTTTTTCTTGTCGGAGTACTGCAGGTTTTTGGAAATGTAAGCTGTTTTTTTCAGGTCGCTGTTATAAATTAAAGAATTTGGATGGTGACTGGCGATCTTTTACATGTTTATGACATTAATTAGTAGTCGTTTACAAGCAGAGAGCTGAAACCATTCATTTGCGCGCATGTTCAAATAATTTGAGATTCATAGATTTCACATCTGAAAGAGCCGCGTACGTGCGTTCATTTTATGAATCACATGTAGGCATATTGGGAAGATGGTCGTAAGATCAATATCTGCGCAACATTTTATAAATGAGGCCCCTGGTCTTTTTATAGAACAAAAATTATACGTGACCATTACATCCATTAACAGCAAATGTTAATTGGTGGATTATTAAAAAAAAAATGCTGTGTTAGTTTAGGTGGTGAAGTCTTGTGTTTATGAAAGAAAGGAAAAATGTATTAACATATAAATGTGATAGGAAGAATGGATTATGTGTTTGTATGCATTCATACAACAATGGAAACAAGATCAGGAAACAAGCAAACTGGAAACAAGATCACAGAGTAATTCTTGCAAATTCCAATCTATCACTTTCCTTTTTTAATGAAATATGTTGATTGCATGAATGTTCTGAACTTGTTTTTTATTATTATTATTTAACTATGGAAACAGTAATAGAATGATATTTTATTGGGAGATGTATATTTTATAAAGTACATTTTTAGATTAGCAGATAAACATGTTGTCAAAAGTGATGTTAAAATATGTTGTAAAAGTGTCTATGAATTTACAAGGTAGGGATGTGACAGCTCTGTGGACTTTAAAAAAGTGGGCAACTCACCACTACAAACTTCAGCAGAATTGTGTTGTTTTCCTCTTATTTCTTTTGTCAACCTCGAAACAGACTGGCTAAAGACTTTTGACAAAAGAAGAATAGATGGTTGACAGCTACTTGCCATGTTGTCCATGGGCAAAAAATATAATCCGTTTTCTATGTTTTGACTATCTGCACGTGCCTAACAGCACTATGTGTGGCTTTTTTTTTTAAATCTAACTATTCAGTATTATATTCAATACGAAATATAGCCTATAGCTCACACAATATGTATTGTTCTAAAAATTTGATTTGTTACACCTGATCCAGCTAATAACCACCTCACACTGGATGTTTCTATGTAACCTGCATGCTTTTATTAATCCATAAAAAAATTAACAAACTCTTCTATCAAAACTGTAGATCTTGATCCACTGTCTGGAAAAAAGGGCAGAAGTATTTATCTAAATAAAACGAGAAGTTATGGTCTAATGGTTAGAGAGTCGGACTCGTAATCGAAAGGTTGCGAGTTCGAGTCTCGGGCCGGCAGGAATTGTAGGTGGAGGGAGTGAATAACCAGCGCTCTCTCCACCCTCAATACCACGACTGATGTCCAATTGAGCAAGGCACCGAACCCCCAACCGCTCCCCTGGTGCATACATGGCTGCCCACTGCTCCGGGTGTGTCACTGCTTTGTGTGTGCACTTTGGATGGGTAAATGCAGAACACGAATTCCGAGTATGGGTCACCATACTTGGTTGTATGTCATGTCACTTTTATTATTTATAACTACACCTACATTTCTGTATCTAAACTTGTTGGATTTTTTTTTTTTATCAATTAATTAGTCCAACGTTTTTTTTTCAGATATTTGTTCAGACTTTTTTTATTTATTGTTGCCGATTATCGCTTTTATTTCTGTATTTATTTATTTATTTGATTTACTTTATGGATAAAATATACATAATTTTATGAATGCATATTTCTTAAGCTTCAAAAAGGTTGTAATCACAGTTAACTTACACAGTTTTGGATGCAGCAAGTCTAAGATGACAGAAAAGCGCAACAGACCATTTCCTCTCCCACTGTGAAGGACTTCCTGCCTTCTCAAAACACTGAAAGACTGTGTACAACATGCCGTTGGGGTTTCCCGTGCGAGAAATAGATGATCTTTTATCAGGGCCTTATGTTTTTGATATACCAACGAAACTTAATTTCAAGCAAGACTGACCACACTTTCCCCTTTGCAAGTTGTTTGCCTTTTCAGGCACTGACAGGAATCAATCTGACTCTCAAACGGACTGTTCAGAAAGACTATTTTGATGCCCTTTCTATTCTAGCCAACGTTTTCCAATGTAAATGGATTGATGGAACCTACTCAAATACAATATTTAATGGCTGTGTCTCTCGCTACATGTCAAGCTTCCCATGTCAACACATGACCTGATGGTATGCTTATCGGTTTTTAAGATATCTGGTATCTTAACGGGACCGAATGGATGGCTGAAACTGAAAAGTCTTGGCAAAGCCTCTGTATATACCATAAACAGATTTAGCTACAGTAAGTGATGAATATTTCTTCGTAGTACAGAAGATCTTGTAGCTGTGTGACGTAGACGTTACATTGGATTCTATAACGCATTACAGATCACTGGAAATTACATGGGTCATAGACTTACAAACAATTACTGTGTAATTACAAATACCTTCTCACGTTCCGTTGTATTATGTACAGTAAATACATCTGTTGCAATTGAAGTTGTTACTATTAATATTCAATGGATTGTTGATAATTACTGGTATAATTAATAATTTAATATAATGAAAAATGTTATTGCAATTATGACTATGAGAAAACCTATTCTGTATTATCCAGGGTGTTCATGTGTAAAGAGCCACCCGATTTAGATTTTATTCTATTGTTTGTAATTGCTGCTAATGTAGAAAATTGTTCTGTGGAAGATGAGACAAATTGAAAAATAACAGCTAATGTTAGGCCCATTTATTCTAGCAGTTGCGTGCAAGATTACAGAAAATGTCAAATGTAGATCTGAAGAATGAGTATTCCCCTTTCTTACCGGAAACAAATAAAATATATCTAAATATTTGGCCAGTTTGTGAAGTAGCAATTCTGTTTTTTTTTTATTGTTCATTAAGTTGCTCAAAACACTGCATTATAAGAACATAGTTGAAAAAAAGATATTAATGTTATCACTATTTATGGTTGTTCTTTTTTAAAATCATATATTTGTTTGATACAGTGCCAAGGTAAAATAACGTATTGTTGTATCTATGCTTTTTTACATTGTTTTACCAAACTGCAATAGCTTACATCGCCTTTTTTAAATATATTATTTCCAGATTTGAAATAAATCTCTTACCAAGTGTTGCAGTTAAAGGGTGAAAGCCTTATGATTAACATCCCGTGGTAACTAGGAATTACACAAGCTTCAGTCTGGAAATGTAAAAAAAAAAAGATGATTCATGGGTTCCAAAGACGTCACTTGCGCTACGCTCGCCGCCATTATTGTGTCCGATGTGATAAGGAGCACAGCACATCTCTATGAAATTTAATAGATAATAGCCAATTAATATATTGAAATAATAAACTAACTTTTACTACCATTTCCCACACTGATCCCTGAAAATATAAAATATCAGCTTGAAGAATCTGCCGGCTGGTCGCTCCTGCTTCATGGAGAACGGGACTCGCGATCTCTTCTCCGTCCGCGTTTTGATTTCAGCTAACTTAGTCAGTTTTGGTGAATGCAAACAACGTGATTCACGTTACTGATCATGAGCCCAACATCTATGCTAACTTACACGGCTACAATAACATTTCAGTTCAAAAAATTGGCCATTGTTAAAAAATGCTTTACTGATGATTCAGACTTTCAGTTAAGCTCTCAAAAGGTTTGCCATATGTATGTATGTCCTAAGTTATTACACCACTTGTCCTGCCAGTCACAATTCACAAAGGTAATTTACTCAGGACATTTTATTTTGAATGAAAAATTCAATAATATGATTAATAAATAGGTTTAGCAAAACAAATGTTATTATTTTGAAAACCTTGTGATTATTTGTATACACCTGTAAACATATAACTTGCTTTAGTATGCTTAACTGCAGACAAAAACACATATTTTAGTGTCCCTTATTCTCCTATAAAGAATCAATTGTCTCTTATAAATGTGATGTCACGTGGAACCTATGAATACTCGATGAATATACTACCGCCCACACCAACGGACGTTAAAGGGGTAGTTCACCCAAAAATGAAATTCTGTCATTTACTCACCCTCAAGTAGGCTAGTTCCAAACCTGTATGAACTTCTTTGTTCTGCCGAACACAAAGGAAGATATGTTGAAGAAAGTTTGTAACCAGGCTGTTTTGGGGCACCGTTGACATCCATAGTAGGAAAAAAAAAATACTATGAAAGTCAATGGCGCCCCAGAACTGCTCTGTTTCCCACATTCTTCAGAATATCTTCCTTTGTGTTCGGCAGAACAAAGACATGTATACAGGCTTCGGACTACTTGAGGGTGAGTAAATGATGACTTAATTTTCTGTTTTGGATGAACCTTTAAGTTTTTTTATTTGCACGCGCTAATAAACATCTTCTGCCACTTTCTTCAGAAGTCATAATTTTAGTCAAAATTTAGCAAAAGAAAAACTCCCCGTGTTTTCACAATAAAAAAAATAAATGATAAAAAAGAGAACGATAGTGGCAGGTCCTCCTGGTACTTTTTGGCTCCTCTTTTATGATAGTGTAAATTTAGACACACCATTACATATTTTTGTGTCATGATTATGGATGTAGTGTTGACTTCCCTATTCTCATTAGATTAGAACGATTATAAACACTTTATAGTCATAATCCTGTGCTATTTTGCTTCAACAATGTTTGAAACCATTGTCATTGGTTCCATAGTATCCAGCTGCAAACCCACAGCACTATCCTTACCAGTAACTTCAGGACGGCAGATTGCAGACCAGTTGCGTAAAAGGATAAGACTGGTCTTAAAACTTAGTCAGCTATTTTTTTCTTTAAGACTGGTCTTTAAAAAAAAAAATCAGTTACATACAATGTTAAGATTAGTCTGAGTTGAATCCAAAAACAAGACCGATTATCCTTAGCTAACTGTTCGGTGGTAAGACTCTTAACTATTCTTAATATTTAAGTCTTAACATGGATGCTAAATTTAAGCAACTGTCCCTAGAAGGGTGGGAATATAGCCTTACAAAAGTTAGTGGTAAGGTGTGGATAGGCATTCTCTAACATCCAATCAGAGATTTTGGCATGGTCCTGCTGTCACGTATGACGCTGTAGGTCAGCAGCTGGACATATCTTATGTGTAGAGATAAAAGCAACTCCATACTTGTTATGCTGCTATTGGTCTGAATAACAGCATATTCAGATGGCATTTAGAACCACTGTTTGTGAAGTGTACTGTACCCAACAAAATGTAAGTCATTTACTCACCATCACATTATTCCACACAAATAAAACTCCCAGCTATCTTTAGTACACAAATGAAGATATTCTTTCTAGTCTCTATTTTTTTTTATGTGGTAAAGCTCGATCACTCACACGTGATTGACAAGAAAACAAACCTCATTTTCAGTTTTGGGTAAATTATAATTAAATTCCAAGATCAATTAACACAGCAAATGGACTGTGTGCAACCTTAAAATACCCAAGCGATATTAAAAGAACTGTAATACAAAAGAAAATAAAACAAACATAGTACAAAGGAGGATATAAAACTTTACTTGATCCATCAGTGATAAAAACAACAACAACAACATGAAACCAATTTAAGTCATTTTCCTAGATCTAAACATATCAAGAATGAGCTGAGGCGAGAAGACAGAATAATGAGCCATTGCCTTTTGGTCCTTGTTAGAGCTCGCTGCTGTTTACTACCATGGCTTTAACTCTAGGTGCAGACTGATGTACAGAAACGAAACGTATATATGCAGGGGACTTCTGGGTAAAACTTATAGATGAGACACAGATCTCTATTAAAAACCAGTATAAACACAAATGACCAGGCCAAAACTTTGTCAGAGACCATTGCATTACTCCTGGGTCTCCATGCTTTCATCTTCTCCCTCTCCACCTTCCTCCAATGCTTCATCCTCCTCTTCCTTGCGCTCTGGGGGTTTCTCATAAGCTTTTTCAGATGGGGTGACAATCACTCCATCCCATGTAGACATCTCAGTGGTGAGATCTACAGATAAGCATCACAAACATTAGCCCCAGCGACACTCTTATACAACTAAATACATCAATGTAATCTGGAATAAGCCTCAAACACTTACAACTAGCATCTCCTTCAAGGCCCAATATTTTTCTGCATCCTCCATGAGAGATAACCCTCACCAGTGTTTGGGCTGTGAAACACACCATGTCCTGCAGAAACAAATCAATTATATTAGCTGTAGTTTTACACTAAATTACCTGCTGACTGAAGTTTGCATTACCTGCTGCTCCAGGGTCATGACAGTGTGCACACGGAAGTTTCCACTTTCACATGGATCAGTGATTCCTACAGAGCCTGGCAGGAAAAGACCTGCGGCGAGCATCTGAATACAGCGCCTGCAACACACACGCTCATTATACCTCAAAATCCACAGAGTTTGATGCCCATTACCACACACAAAACAAACAGGCAGTACCACCTAACCTGTAAGCAACGTTGAGTGGCAAGGGCTGCCTAGACGGGTTGTTCATCACAGCTGAGTGTCCCTGTGAAGAGAGCAACATTACAGGCAAGTCAGCCGGTGTAGTGCAGAAAAGATTAGACAAAAGTTAGACTGACAACAGTGCTCACCAGCAGGTCTAGAATCCAGGGTGTGAGAGGCTCAAATCCAGGGAATCGGACTCGCAGGTCTTTCAGCAAGCGAATCAAAACTTTCACACTGAGTCAAGATAGAAACCCAAGTAAGCCACAAAACATTTGATTCAATAAAGCCATTAAGAGAAAGTGTACTTACGTTGACTGAGAAGCGTTCTCCTCAAACCAGCGAGCATGACGAATGGCTGCCAGAGCACTTTGCAGAACCTTGATGTCCACTGCAATAGGAAGAAAACAAATTTGAACTTTATAATTCTGGTTAAAGTTATTCCGATTACGATACTAGTAATTCTGGCATCGGTGAGTACTTGAACCCACGTTCCGATCCGATACCATGTTCTTACACGAGACATATAGTTATGCCCGCTAGCTTTGCTTATTGCTGCAAATCGTAAATCAACTCTTCTTTGCTGCTCAGAATGCAAACATAGGAAGTTGTGCTGTGTTGCCACAAGCAACCACTATTTAGAGCAGCGAAGAAGAAATACAAACGTGCTGGTACATTGCTAGTAAATCACTCACATATGCAACTAAATCTTCACCCTGGGTGACTAAATGAGGTCTAATATTAGCCACTGGCTAATAAGTGCTCAGATTTTACTCACCAGTGTGTTAGTTGCAAGCGGTGTATAAGTGTAGCACAGATATATTTATCAACTCTAACCGCATCAGAGTTTCACTCTCCGTCAAGCGGTCTGTGCTATTAGTTCATCTGAATGGATGCGCAGCGCACCTGTATTTGACGTACCGTAAGCTCTAGTGTGAGACACACGACTCGCCGTCGCTTTGCTTTTTTCAAAGAGAGAGAGGGAGCGAGAGAGACGCATGTAGTGCATCAGTTCTGTATGGTATGAAAACAATATGTTTAAGTTGTTCGTCTTCGGAACACTATTTAAGATATTTTGGATGAAAACCGGGAGGTTTGTGACTGTTGACTGCCAAGCAATTAACACTGTCAAGATCCATAAAAGTATTAAAAAAAACTTTTTCAGAATAGTCCATCGGCCATCAGTGGTACAACCGTAACGTTATGAAGCTCCGAGAATAATTTTTGTATGCAAAGAAACAAAAATGTAATACTTTATTCAACAATTCTTCTCTGATTCAGGGTAGCGCCATTTTGGATTATATCCGCTGGACACAAACTGCTCACGAATACGCCTTCTCCATTTGTTTACGATTTGATTTGAACGAAAATAGCGTATACCGAGATCTGCGAGTGAGCGACGCCTCGTGGTGCCATCGCAGAGAGGCACAAAATCACTTTCCAGAACGTTTTCATTCACCGTTCCTGGCTGGTGGAATGAACTTCCCACCCCTATCCGGAATGACAATTTTCAAGCGACAGCTGAAAACTCATCTCTTCCGTTTTCACTTGACTTCTGCTCTTTCATAAAAAAAAAAATCTTTGCTCTCTTTCCTTAACCTCTCCCTGTCTAGCTAGTTTTGCTCTGAACAATGCCTGAAACATTGTATGACAAGCACTTCCTGTGACAGTTTGCCTCTTTATAATGTATTGCTTATTGTATTCCTCAATTGTAAGTCGCTTTGGATAAAAGCGTCTGCTAAATGAATAAATGTAAACCCCCTCTTCCGCAATCCGCCACAACCAAATACCATGTTCGGAAAGGAAATTAAGTGTACTACAGAACCCCTAATGGGAATAAATAGCCTGCGAAATGAGGATAACAAATATTTCAATACTTTCTCTTGCAATTAAATCATTGGGTAATTATGCTGTATAAAAGCATTCGAAAGCCCACTCTCATTTAACTTTCACACAGATTCTATACTATGGAGCAGCAGTACTTTTTACAAGATTAGATATGTGTCAGTGGTGCTCAGTATCTGCAAATAATGTGCCATTGTCCTATCAGTTATCTCTCCTTACTCTGTGTATGTTAAGTAACTTTCATGTGCTGCAACCGCTAGCTAACGGCTAATGTCCCTTTAGTGGCTCCGTAGAACGCATTATTGGTTTTCGGTGCCTTTCTGCATACGAATTCATACTTCAGCCAAACCCCTAACCCTGCCCTCCGATGTCATTGTCCAAGTGAATAATGACAACATTTTCATTTTTGGGTGGAGTAACCTCTTAAATATCCAATATTGACAAGAATGAAAAAGCCTTTTACAGATAGCTGGTACATCCCTAGTAAGAAAAGCTAATTTGTAAGAATACATGTGAAGTGTTTTAGTGTGTAACCTACAGTGGAGCTCTGGGTCCAGTTTGCGCAGGTTGGGTGGAACCGTGGTGATGAGGATTTTTACAGTGGCATCAGCAGAACTGATCTCAAATCCTGTCTCGTTGGTCAGCATGGACAGTACTGAAGAGAATGGGAAAAAATATTTTGTTGAGAATTCCAATTTTTTTTTTACAAAAGATGTTTCCTTCTATGCTCTTGATTGGCTTGCCAGGTTAAAACTCCTACTCACCCTCAGAAGGGTCCTGTGTACGCAGGGTCTCAACTACTTTGTTTCCCAAGGCAGCCACAGCTTCCACTGATCAAACAAATCATTATAGGATTATCAATAAATTAAGCATACTTGGGCTAGTGATTAATATATTAAGACAGCTAAACAGAACATCACAATTCATGAAATACTTAGACTCACGGGTGGGTAAGATCTTCAGGATAACCACGAGGTCAGCTACATTGTGTCCGACTGTCATGGTGCCCTTTTTATATGAGCCCACTTGCCTTACTTCCTCAATTTGCTGGGAATTGTTAGACATTGATTAGTATTACAAAAAGACTGAGAAAAAATAAAAAATGTAAAGGGAGTTATTAAAATGTCTTCTCACCACTTCAAAGTTTGCAGGTGCCACGATTAGATTGTCAATGACATTATTAATCTTAGTGACCAAGGACAAAATGGAAGCCTGACACAGAAATAAACAAGAGCAAGAAATATTAAACTAATAACAGACACCCCCAACACATAATTTAAGACTTTTGTGTTAATATGGAGAGTGATGAAGTGCCATCATCTGCTTATGCAACCTAAATCGACAGGACTCATTTGAGTGTTTTGGCAGCATTTATCTTAATTAAAAAACTTAGAGATGCAGTGATCGGAATCGGTTTTCGATCCGATCCTTTTATAGCCAGCGGTACAGGCAGAGACTTCACAGCCACACACACACTCACGAGTAAAATGTCATTTTCGCGTGAGAATAATTATAATGGCATTCAGTGTAAACTGCGACTGATAATGTATTTATGTTGTGCCAGATGAGGCTTGCACAGCCCGAGTGTGAGAGAGACCGCACACACACACACAGAGTAACTCACAGAAATTTATAGATGCATACTGCGGTAGGAAAAAAATGCCGATATTTACAAAATATGATTTAGGTAAGCAACATAAGACAGCTATGATGTTTCCCCGAATAACAAAATCAGCACGATTGCAATGTGAAACTGATTTTATACAGTAGTATTTTAATAAAAAAAAGGTTACAGTTAAGGGACTTAGATTTTAGACCAAGTATTGACTGTTTTTGCTCAATTTCACCCACAAAAATATTTACGATCAAAGCCACAGCACAACTGTTGTGTGTCTCCGAGCAACACACAGCAGTGTTTCGTTACTGAATGAATCCACGTTTTTATATGTTTAAAAAAATATGTAAAACATGAATCTTATACAATTATTTATGCATTTGAAATGTTCCAGTGTAAATGCATTTATGGCACCTCAGCTTCATCAAACTGTGTGTAAATGCATCTAATACCACTTCAGATGCAGCTTCTGTTTCCTCAGCAGTGTTTTTTGGAGTTTTTTTAAATACTGATTTAATTTGAATGGCAACAACTCTACAGTTTCTTATTATGCAAACTGAATTAATTGAAACATAGTAAGAATGATGTGAAAGATGACATTTAATAAGGTTAGGGGAAAGAAATGACCATTTATAAACAGTGGAAATTACATGTTTTGTTACATAAAGCAACTCATTAAGTTAACTATTTCTTCCTCTTTCCAGTCACAGAGAACTTTATTTTGAGAGTTGTTTAAGTGAGAAAACTTGAGTTGAATGAGAAATGAGTTGAAAAAATTATAAATTTGTCCAAATTGGGGGAATTGTAATTTTTATAATTAATTTTATTATGTAAATAATTTTGTTTACATTTGCATAGATTTTTGTTTTTATATGCTGTCAATTATAGTAGTTCTTAGAAAGTAAATTGGAATCAGCAAAAATCGGTATTAGCAAGTCACACTTCCCCAAAATCAGAATCGGCCAAGAAAAATTGCATTCGGTGCATCTCTAAAAAACAAAATCAATGTACCTGTTCAGTAGGGGTAGGACTGAGGTCTTGATTTCTCTTCAGCAGACATTCACTGAATGCGGACTCATCAGGTGCTGGCTTCACTCGAGGAAAGGCCATCTCACACTGCAAGAAGAGATTTTTGAGCTGGAGGCTTATTGCTTTACAATGCAAAGAACCAGTGTAGAACTTACAACATAGAAGTCAAATGGTATGTGAGGAACAAAGGGCCGATACCTGAGAGAAAAGGCATAGACAATCTCAGATCAATACGAAGAAATTAAAGCAATTAAATAAAAAACAAGCATATACATAATAAACAACGCACCCCTGGATCAAACCTCCGCGGGAGCCGAACCGGCCACCTCGGCCCCTGCCACGATCTCCTCTGAGAAAGAAGAGAAAGATCAAAAACAGTTTCAGTAAACGAGAGGGTAAAAAATACAAATGTTAGAAAAAAAGTTTTAAATGATTAAGTAAAAAAAAAAAATGTGTGTGAAAGATTAATTTTCGAACCAAGCAAAAAAAAAATACAAAATAACTGGAGAAAACAGTGAATCACAGGTGAAACGGGCATCATTGTTCATGTTAGGTTCTTTAACAGTCTCATTATTCGGATACATAGCGTTTAAAAAAAAAAATCCAAACGCATCGTTTAATCAGTTTTAAAGCACATACTTTACTAATAAATACATTTTCTTTCTTTTATTCATCAAAAGCACGACAGCTAGCAGAACGACATGCTAACAGGCACCGAGCTAGCTTACCCACAACACAACAAATGATAATAAAAAAAAAAGCCACGGTTTGATGAACCTTGGTTTGTATCCTACTTAAGGACACGCTATTTTATTTTAAGAAGAATAAAACAATTGGTACCTCATTGCGTAAGACGTTTTGTCAGTTTAACAAGGACACACGCTGGTGACAAATACACTCCCTCGGTCTCTGCAGCTCGCCGCTGGTCTGCGCTTCCCTCCCTCGACGGATGTTGATTTTCACAATACGAGTCCAGGATAACCGTCAATGATATGAGATGTTATAACAAAAGTCCAATTCATACGAGTCGTTGGATAACAAACATACACACACACACACACACACACACACACACACACACACACACACACACATATATATATATATATATATATATATATATATATATATATATATATACATATATATACACATATATATATATATATATATATATATATATATATATATATACATATATACATATATACATACATATATATATATATATATATATATATATATATATATATATATATACATGTATATATACATACATATATACATGTATATATATATATATATATATATATATATATATATATATACACATGTATATATACATACATACATACATACATATACATATATATATTTATATATATATATATGTATGTGTATGTATATGTATATGTATATGTATACATATCGGAGGGTCGGAGGGTGCTTGAGCACCTGCCCTTGCCCAAAGTGCCCTTTTGTCAAGGCATTTTTTTTTATTAAACACCCTTCTGTGAAGGCCTGCCCAATCTAACTATTAGTAAAATTAATGATTAATAATTTATTAATAATTTAAATAAAATCACCCACATGATAACCTTTCACCTGACGACCTCATCCGAACGATCCCTCGCGCTCAGGCACCACTTCAATATCATCCGCGCTACGGTTGCAACTTAAGTAAGTGGGGTTCTCAGCGGAGTGGTATGCTTGTTTACTTATCATTATTATTATTTTACAAGAACAACGTGAAGAGAACATGCATTGCACAGCTTTTGTTTAATTCGCTGTGTTTAACCTGCAGCAAACGCCACTTCTAACGTTATACACAGCAGCAGCACCATAAACAAAGGTGCATGTGTTCACTTCGTTCGTGCTATTTGAGGGAAAAAAGTTTCATGGGGGTGGAAGGGTCTGGTATTTTAATGTCATTTGACTAAAATCTATTCATACTTTTACTTTTATTGTTACAGTATTTACAGCATCCGCATCAATACACGTATCAGCAAGGAATGCATCACTATACATTGCTGTTATGATATTTTGTGCACAGCCCTATTTAAAGCCTTGTTTCATGTGCCCCTTTTATATTTTGAGCACCTGCCCCTCCAAAGGTCTCTGCACGGCCCTGATGTATATATACATGTATATATGTATGTATATGTATATGTGTAGGCTATATATATATATAACACCAAAATAACACCAAGATTTCTGACTGAACTTGATGGGGTAATTCTAGAAGAACCTAGCTGGATGGTTTTAAATTTTGAAAAATCACTGGAAAGTGATTTCACGCAACCCACCCGTTGAGATTGAGGAACACTATTTACGTTCATCACACAGAAACATAATTAGTATTTATCATAGGTGAGGCTATTTATATCATAGGTAGGACTATATCATGGCCACAAATTAAGATTTTTTTTCCCAGATTTAATTCGTGAAATTAAATTGGGGGTGGGCGGAGTGACACGTGTCGCCCCACCTTAATGTGTCACATCGTCCAGGGTGCACTTTGGGGCTACTCGTCCAGTCCCTTCAGAATTAAAGTTTCCATCCAAACACAAGAGGGCATCAGAGCTTCATTCTCAATGCTTCTTCAAAACTCGGTTTTAGTTGGAAATCGATTTTCTTCTGTGAATAAATAAATAAAAGAACAGGGCGATTCAAATAGACCTTCAAGCAGACCTAAAACATTCCAAATAATTTAGGTTATGTTTAGCACTTGCAGTATTGTGCTATATTTGCTCATTATGATCATTAACTAATATTTTGTCACTGTCTTCAAATAAACCCTGACATCGCCTTGCTCTGCATGCATATTCGTCCCTGTATGTGCTGATATTAAATGATAACATTTTAAAGCAAACCGCAACATAGCAGCTTTAATTGCTTCTGCTCAAAGCACGTCTTTCTAATTGGCATTAAATATTAAATTCCCCTTCCTGTTGAAATGCTGCAAAAATGGTTTACACAAATGCTCAATTGACACCGAGCCAAATTGTTGAGAAGTCATAAATATTGATAGGCCAGAAGTGCTGTGCTGGTTTAATTAGCCTTACTGATTAAGAGAAACAACCCGACACTTAAATAGCTATTTCGATTATCTATATTACAGCCCTGTTAAATAAATAGAGAATTGACTTGGAAAGTAAATGCTAAATATTGTATCATTCTGTGTTATGGAACTGAACTAGGATTGTATTCTAAGGTGGTTCTGAATTAGCCTTCCTCTTGGTGTGTCGATCAGAACACAGAAGGGGATCAGGCGGTCAACTTCAATCGAAAGGGGTTTATTGACTTATTGGAAGGTGTATGAGTGTGTGTGTGGTTTTACAATAAAACAGAAATAAAGACATAATCAGCATAACAATACTTGACTTCTGTTTCAAAACAAATCACATTAATCTATACAATGTAGCAGGAGTGTAGCCAGAAAGGAGACTCTGGGTGTGCATCAGAAAAACTGGGTGTGCCACATTTATTGTCAGATTAATGCACAAAAAAAACAAGCATGCTTATTGGGTATTAATATGTTAGTTTAACCATTTCATTTTTGTGTAGGCTACATGTGTCTGTTAACCTATTCTCCATTTTGGATGTCTTTGAAAATCACTATTTTATATCTGCAACAAAGTGAGTGTGTGTGTGTGTGTTAGCATGCGTGCTGTATATTTAGTATTATTAAACCTTTCATTTCTGCGTGTGTCTGTGTTTGTATGCTTACTGTTTATTAAGCATTTTTAAACCTTTCATTTCTGCGTGTTTGTGTGTGTGTGTGTATGTGACAGAGAGAGAGACAGTTTTAATGAATTCTCCATTGTGAATGTGTTCAATTGTCAGCCCTGCATTTCACATTGGCCTACCAGGGGTCTTCAACCCTGCTCCTGGAGAGCTACGTCCTACAGATTTCAGCTCCAACCCCAATCAAACACACCTGAACCAGCTAATCACAGTCTTCAAGGCTACTTGTTAATTTCAGACAGGTGTGTTGGAGCAGGGTTGTAACTGAAATCTGCAGGATGATAGCTCTCCAGGAGCAGGGTTGAGATCTGATATAAACTCTTAAAGAGAAGACTTGCAAAGAGTATTGTCACCTGTCATTTATTTCAAATATCTATATCTGCAACAAAATATGTGCATGTATATGAGTGTGTCTGTGTGTGTATCTGTGTAAGCAAGCTTAATGATTATTAATATGATAGTTTAACCATTTCATTTCTATTTGTGTGTGTGTGTGTGTGTGTGTGTGTGTGTGTGTGTGTTTCTGTGAGCCTATTGTCCATTTTCGATGAGTTTCACTGTCAGCTATGCATCCAGCTGTTGGCCTAGACCCTAAAAGCATACCACCTTAGGCCTTAAAATTCTTGAACCCTGGTTATCGCTGCTTGCAGCTATATTATTTTGTTGTTTTTTCCATTTTCCAAGCTTTCTCGCTCAAGAGGGTCACCGACAATCACATACAGTATAACCTACAACAGCTCTTTAACTGCGCTCTAGTCAAACGCGCTCACTGTAGCCTAATCATTAACTACACACATCATAAACCCCTTTTAGGCAAGTACAATTTATGTCACATATTTTAATAAGACTAAACTCCTATTTAACCTGATGATCACAGGTTTAATAAAAATACATTTTAAGTTTCTAATTATAACCGCATTTCCACGATTATTCAAACAACGAACAAATTATACAGTGAGCAAAGCACATTTACTTTATCAAAGAATAATCATTGACTTCAGTGACTAGGCTATGTAAAAATCTATTATGTAAAAACAGCTGTAGCTGCTCTACTAAATAAAAACAAAATGCTTTTAAATAATCCCTCCTTTTTTAAATCATTATCATTTTGCACATCCTGCAATGGTGACTTAAACTGTACATGGGCCTACATATAATGTTATTTTGAAATTACTTTTGGTGGAATAAACTATCTTGAATAGATGTCTTGCAAGACACATTAGAGAAAGCAGTAAAATATTTTTTATACATTACATTCAGGATCGCCACCAACAGAGCACAGTACATTTAATGGTGCCTGTTAGCTGCTCAAAGGGCGAGATGGCGTGGTCTGGCCTTGAATGCCTCAATTATGTTATTATTATTTATTTATTTTTGAAAATAATTTAAAATTGTAATTACATTTTAAATTAACAAATATTATAAGCACTGCTTGATCTGTAAATTGTGAGGTCCCGGAACAAAGCGGGTAATGAATCCGTCCGCAAGTTTTTTTATATTATTATTGAACTTTCAAAATACAAAATTCAACAGCCAGTTCATATATATATATATATATGCTTTTATTTATGTAGGCTACACAGAGAAACAATAGAGAAACAAGATGTGCTTTCTGCCGTCTCATGCAGTCTCCGTGAAATGGAGAGCGTCATAGCAATGAACTTTATTAAACGAACCAACCAACCAAAATACCAATCTTTAATTACGTAGTCGGAATGAAAAGGTGCATTTCTTTATTAAAGTCAGCGTCGCATTCTGCAACTTTACATTTTCAGCCGACACTGACTGAGAAGAAATCACTAGTTTATTAACGAATAATTCAAATGTTTTATTTTGCCTTTCCAACATTCATAATCATTAGCCTACTTTTGCCGTTGCGCTTTAGACATGCGCTTGGGCGCGGAATAGGCTATACGCCTATATATTAAAGGATAGTTAGTAGCCTAAGTTATTATATTAATCAATTTATGTGTGACTAGGAAATCTTTAGTCGGGGACAGGCCTTCTTGGCACAAGGAACCGATCAGTTTTTAATAAAATGCTGTCAATTCGAAAAGTGCGCCTGCTAATCACGCGTCACGTTATATTGCAATGCAGAGTTATGAATGCGTAATAATAAGTAAAATGTTTTAATTTATTTCATTTCTTATGGGTGCAATGACAGTGCTTTGGTCTTTCTTGGGGTGCTGAAGCATCTGCTAGCTCCTTTGCGCTGCCCATGTTTATTACGATTAAAAATAATTATTCTGCATCTGTTTTTAGGTGTGCCAGCTGCCACTGTGGGTGGCACCGGCACACCCTGGCACACCCGTGGCTACGCCCCTGCAATGTAGTATTGTATAAATACACAGACAGGTTCAAATACAGACAAATACACATGACGTCATTGCGCCAAGTTTGCGTACAGACGAGTTTTGGCACTTCAGACCTGTTCTACTCTATGAACTGTCACATACTGTAATACAACTGAATGCCCAATACAGCTGTTCACATTATATTTTCTGAGTCATACAAACAAATATAAATAGTAAAAACGACCCATCAATACTACGTTAACCAGGAAACACTCTCACTACTGCTTAAATCCTGATTTATAATCGCAACATTGTCTGATAAAATCAATAGACATCTAACTTACACTAAAAAGTGACTATATGCGGTGGTTTTGGCTACTGTTTGTGTCATTCAACGCACTGCCTGCGCCTGAGTGACAAACTGAGCATATTAACAGACAAACTATGTTACTACAGTCAGTAAGCGACCGGTGCTTGGAAACGCTGGTTTTGTAAATTATTTATTGATGAGTCGGCTGCCTTACGGCTTACTGAATGCGCTGTTTCTCTGCCATTCACTGCTCAGAGCAGACTCAGAGAAAGAGGCGACACTGCACCGGGAGAGTCAGACCTCACGCTCGCGGCCCGGGGAAGTACTGGAGACATCTTCCAACTGAATGAAAGCTAAGGTTTTTTTTCAAAAAGTCGCTAGGTTTGTCAGTATGTACCTGTTATGGAAAAAAGCTGCCAAAAGGGTCTGAAAGTTGCTAAATATACCAATAGTGTCTGGCTGCAGACTTGTACTTGCAAGTGTATAATGCTGTGGTGGTTAAACGATTCAAACTAATTTAGTACAATGACGAACAGGGTCCTGCAAGTTATTTGTGAGAGAAAAAAGACAAGACCTGCAAATCCGTGGCTACAGAACAGCAGAATATGAACGCAAAGCGCAAAGTTTCTCATTAAGCGTTTTCCTCCGTGAAAACCATAAACACTTAATAGGGCTTAATGTATTAAGATACCTTAAATGAAATTAAAAGATAACATTTTATGTAGCCTATAGTTATTATTAAATGTACTACAAGGCAAGCAGACACCCATGAACACAATATGCAGACTTTCACTTTTTCTCCCATACAGCAAAACGCATAATGTGGCATAATGGACTAAATTAATAATATAATAATAATAATAATAATAATAAGGGACTTAAGAGTATTCTGTAGTCTTTGACTAAGATGATAAAGACAATTAATTAACCTATAAGTCTTGTTAACACAATACAGACTAGCAGATATGACGTGCATTATGAAATGCATTAAGTGATATTACAAGGACGCAATGCGTTAAATTGCACGTTAAACTTTTTCCTCCCATAGAAAATTATTGTACATTTATTTATTTAGTCATTTAGCAAACGCTTTTATCCAAAGCGACTTACAAATGAGGACATTATAGAAGCAATCAAAACCAACAAAAGAGCAACAACATGCAAGTGCTATTACAAGTCCTGGTTAATGCAGTACACGTAAGAAGGATTTATTCTTCAGAAAACTAGTATGTAAAATATAGACAAATTAAACTTAGTGTTAGAAAAGCTAGCAGTTAGAGAATAAATATGCAATTGATAGAGGGTCAAATGTTTGTGTTTTTTTTAATAAAAGGAAGACAGATTGGGTAAAATAAATTTAGAATAGAGAGTGCTAGAGTTAGAGGGTCAAATAAAGATGGAAGAGATGTGTTTTAGCCGTTTCTTGAAGATGGGTAAGGATTCAGCTGCTCGGATTGAGTTGGGCAGGTCATTCCACCAGATGGGAACAGTAAATAAAAAAAGTCTGTGAAAGGGATTTTGTGCCTCTTTGGGATGGTACAGTAATGCGTCGTTCACTTGCAGAACGCAAGCTTCTAGAGGGCATATAAGTCTGAAGTAATGAATTTAGGTAAAGGGGTGCAGAGCCAGAGGTGGTTCTGTAGGCAATGGTTTTGTAGGCAAACATTAATGCCTTGAATTTAATGCGAGCAGCTATTGGTAGCCAGTGCAAATTGATGAACAGAGGTGTGACGTGCGTTCTTTTTGGCTCATTAAAGATTAATCTTGCAGCAGCGTTTTGGATTAATTGTAGGGGTTTGATGGAACTGGCTGGAAGACCTGCCAAGAGAGCATTGCAATAGTCAAGTCTGGACAGAACAAGAGCCTGAACAAGGAGTTGTGTTGCATGTTCCGAGAGAAAGGGCCTGATCTTCTTAATATTATATAATGCAAATCTACAGGACTGGGCAGTTTTAGTAATGTGGTCTGTGAAATTCAGCTTATCATCAATCACAACTCCAAGGTTTCTGGCTGTTTTTGAAGGAGTTATGGTAGATGAGCCTAATTGGAAGGTGAAATTGTGATGAAACGATGGGTTTGCTGAAACCACAAGCAGTTCTGTCTTAGCTAGGTTGAGTTGAAGGTGATGGTCCTTCATCCAGCAAGAAATGTCTGCTAGACATGCTGAGATGCAAGCAGCTATCGTCAGATCATCAGGATGGAATGAGAGGTAGAGTTGAGTGTCATCAGCATAGCAGTGATATGAAAAGCCATGTTTCTGAATGACAGAACCTAGTGAAGCCATGTAGACAGAAAATAGAAGTGGTCCAAGAACTGAGCCCTGTGGCCCCCCTGTAGCTAGATGTTGCGACTTGGATACCTCACTTCTCCAAGATACTTTGAAGGACCTATCTGAGAGGTAAGAGTCAAACCACTGGAGTGCGGTTCCTGAGATGCCCTTTCTCAATGGGGTTGACATGAGGATATGGTGGTTGACCGTATCAAAAGCAGCAGACAGATCCAGCAATATAAGTAATGAAGACTTGGAAGCCGTTCTTGCAAGTCTTAGATCTTCTAAGTCTTAGATCTTTTTCCACCGAAACTGAGAGCAGTTTCGGTGGAATGAAGCCAGATTGGTTACTGTCCAAGAGGTTGTTCTGTGTGAGAAAGGGAGTGACTTGGTTGAACACAACTCGTTCAAGTGTTTTTGCAATGAAAGGTGGAAGGGAAACTGGTCTATAGTTCCCTAAAGAGTTGGGTTAACCACTGCACAAAATAAGACGCATATTTACTGCCATTACCTCCTCCTTTCATCGTGTTTTTGTCCCATATAAAGATCTCTGTGTGGACGAATCACTGATGAAATGGAAAGGCAGAGCTGGCCTTCCGTCAGTACATCCCTACAAAAGAAGCCGATTTGGAGTGAAGTTTTTCGTCTTGTGTGATGTGCTGACCGGATATGTGCAAGACATGGTAATTTATACCGGATCCACTACCGACATCTGCCACTATGAGGGGTTAGGCATATCTGGTTCGGTTGTAATGACCCTACTTGCACCTTATCTGGGAAAGGGCGTCCTCTATGTGGACAACTGGTACAGCAGTCCATCGCTGTTCCAGCACCTCCTCTCATGGCACAGGGGCCTGTGGCACTGTACGGGCCAACAGGGAAGGAATGCCGGTTTTCACTGGAAAAATGGTGAAAGGGCAAGTTGAATGCAGACAGAACAGAACACAGCTGGTGGTAAAATGGCATGATAAGAGAAATGTTCTTATGCTTACCACAGTACACTCCTCCATGATGTCAGCCACAGGGAAAGTCAATCATGTCACCGGTGAGAGGAAGGTCAAGCCTCACAAGCCTCACAAGTGTCCTTGAATACAACAAAAAGATGGGGACAGTCGACAGGGCTGACATGGTAAAAGGCTTTCTTGAGTGTGCCAGGAAAACAAGAAAGTGGTATAAGAAGATCTTCTTTTATCTGCTTGACACTGCTGTGCTGAACAGCCACATTGTTCACCGCCAACTGTCGGGTTAGAAATGTACACAACCAACTAAAATAACCATAACTTATATTTACAATGCACAAGTGTTGTGTTCACAAACAAACTGTCCTTTACTTACATTCTACATTATTTCTAACTCCCCAAAAATGTAATTTACTATCAACAGGACAGGTCATCACTTCCCTGGAGTTCAGGACAAACCTGATGAGAGGGCTGCTGGAGGAGTATGGCACAACCCGGTCCTGTCCACCCAAAGGGGGCCGCCCTGCTTTGGACACTCCTCTCCGGTTAACAGCAAGGCATTTCCCTGCTGAAGTCCCGCAGACCAGCGCGCAGGGCAGCAGGACCAGGCGGCACTGCAAGGTCTGCCTCTCCAGCTCTCGGAAGAGAAAGGAGAGGTGTCTCACAAAGTACATGTGTGTGCCATGCAACACTCTGTTGTGTGCCACGCCATGTTTTGAGGAGTACCACACTCTAAAGAATTACTGAAAAAAACAGCAACACACAAATCAATATAAACTCTAATAATCCATGTAAATAATAATAATTCTAATTTTTTTAGATAATTTCAGGTAAAAATTGTTTTACTCAGTCATTCCTGTAAAAATATTTGCACTGATATTGTTTTAGTAAATAATTTGTAATTTATCAATCATTTCAATTACACTTATACATTGTTATACATCAAATTTTTGTAAAAAATATCTCTATATTTTTTTTATACAAATAGTTTTCTGCTCCCTGTTAATGGTTGATATTAATAAACATGGTCACAATTGCATGTATTGTGCATTTCTCTTTTCACTATTTGTAATACATATTAATATAATATTTTATGCTTGTTACTAACAAAAACAAAGCAACCCCACAGTGCATATTTGTTACCATATACACTCTTTCCCTTCATGTGGACGCATTTGAGCAGTTAATGGTCAGTAAGTAAAAGGTATAACTTAAGCTGAATGCTACTTTCACCAACAACCCAATTCTAACTTTAGCGGGTAAAATGCAAAAACAAAACTCAAACCTCAAACTGTGCACACGAAAAAAAATAAACATTAGATGACGTCCATAGCAATATGTCGGTCAGATTACTCAAAATAGTACAAAAGAACACCATTACAATATTACGTTCAGAACAACATATCTGATGTCGATGAACTGCAATTACGTTATGTTTATGCATTTTATAGTCCATGCATATCTACAATATAAATAGTTTGGGCACATTCTAAACTTAAAATAAACTTAAACATTACTCACCAACTAGTCGTCCTTGTGTGTGGCTCATGTAAAGCGAACAAAGTCATAGTTAAATAAAACGTCTGTATAAAGTGTTGATTGATGTGTTTATTGCAGTTTATAAACGTTTGTAATTAATTTTGTGAGGTTTTAAACTGAAAACAGAGCAAACATCCTAAATTACTCACCGGCACGCTCTCATCCAGGCGCTCCAGCGGTGAAGTATTACGCCACTGCTGATCGTCACGTGACAAGCTCACTGCATATTCCGCAGAATATTTAATTTTTTTGAATTATTTGATAGCGATTTGAAATAACGGTAAAAAAAACCTACGCTTGGGAGGCAGGCAGCAGGTTTGGAACTTACGTATGAAAAGGTTAAGTGTGTTGCTCAGTGCCGTTGCTCGGGTAAAGTCGTGCAGGAAAAAGTCATCTGTCTTCACACGAGGAGGCTGAACGCTTCCGCAGACGCTTCCGCATCAGCACTCATGAGCTGAACTCAAATATCTAAGACTTTTTCTATGTACACAAAATGCCTATTTCTCAAATATTGTTCACAAATCTGTCTAAATCAATGTTAGTGAGCACTTCTCCTTTGCCGAGATAATCCATCCACCTCACAGATTATTGCATGATTATTGCACAGGTGTGCCTTAGGCTTTCCACAATAAAAGGCCACTCTAAAATGTGTAGTTTTATCACACAACACAATGCCACAAATTTTGAGGGCGCATGCAATTGGCATGCTGACTGCAGGAATGTCCACCAGAGCTGTTGCCCGTGAATTGAATGTTCATTTATCTACCGTAAGCCATCTCCAAAGGCGTTTCAGAGAATTTGGCAGTACAATCAACCGGCCTCACAAACGCAGACTATGTGTAACCACACCAGCATCAACATCCAGCATCTTCACCTCCAATATTGTCTGAGATCAGCCACCCGGACAGCTGCTGCAACAATCAGCAGTTGGCATAACCAAATCATTTCTGCACAAACTGTCAGAAACCGTCTCAGGGAAGCTCATCTGCATGCTCACTGTCCTCATCGTGGTTTCGACCTGACTGCAGCTCGTCATTGTAACTGACTTGAGTGGGCAAATGCTTACATTCAATGGTGTCTGGCACTTTGGAGAGGTGTTCTACTCACGGATGAATCCTGGTTTTCACTGTACAGGGCAGATGGCAGACAGCATGTATGGCATCGTATGGGTGAGCGGTTTTCTGATGCCAATGTTGTGGATTGAGTGGCCCATGGTTGCGCTGGGGTTATGGTATGGGAAGGCATATGTTATGGACAACGAACACAGGTGCATTTTATTGATGGCATTTTGAATGCACAGAGATACCGTGACGAGATCCTGAGTTGCCCATAGTTGTGCCGTTCATCCACGACCATTACCTCATGTTGCAGAATGATAATGCAGAGCCCCATGTTGCAAGGATCTGTACACCATTCTTGGAAGCAGAAAACATTCCAGTTCTTGCATGGCCAGCATACTCACCAGACATATCACCCATTGAGCATGTTTAGGATGCTCTGGATCGGTGTATACGACAGTGTGTTTTAGTTCCTGCCAATATCCAGCAACTTCGCACAGCCATCTATGTGAAGGAGATGTGTTGCACTGCGTGAGGCAAATGGTGGTCATAACCCACTGAGTTTTGGACCCCGGACCCCCAATAGAGTAAAACTGCCTTTTATTGTGGTGCTTAGCTCGCCGGGTCTCCGGCCAGCCCCTGTACTGTGCTAGGGGTCCGTATGGCCTGATTCCCATTTGTGTAATCCCATATGTGTATTCTTCCACGGTAAGGTTTCCTTCAAGGTAAACCCGTGTCTTCTCTTTGACAGAGCTTTCTGTCAGGTTCTGCTGGCAGCCCTCCTCCCTACACCTAGGTAGGATCTGTCCCAGAGTCCAGTCGTATGTAGTACTGCCCCAAGCCTGGGTCAGTCCATATCAGTGTCTCCACATGTTACCTCCCTTCAGGCAGGATGTGGCCTCCGTAGCGCCCTTCTCTGGAAGGCTCGCTTCCCTGCCGTTACTTGCCAAGCTGTAACAACAAATAGGAAAGACTTGAGCCGTCTTTCACTTAAGGTTGAAATCCCTTTTGATTTCTGTGGGGAAAGGAACAGCGGCTTTCTCCAGCAGCGATGTACTCAGTGGTCCCGGTGGGCACCAAGGTTAGCGAATTTGCGCTGGGGCGGTTGGAAGGTTGCAACCTCTTGCATGGCAATTGTCTGTCACGAGCTCGCTTGTCAACATCTGCATGCCACAAGTTTGTGATGGGGTTCAGCTTGTGGCGCTTTCCATAGGACCCATATGTCGTCACGACATAACTCATAGTGACCGACAGATAGGGAACGTCTAGGTTACGTATGTAACCCCCATCAGGGAACGGAGACGTTATGTCCCCATGCCACAATCTTGAACCATTGCTGGTTGCCAGGGACTCGTTCTCGGCTCCTCAGTGTAAAACCTAATCAGTGGATTCACCTGTCACCCTTTTATACCCATATTCACGGGGAGTGGCTCAGGTATGCAAAATCCACTCGCCAATTTAATCATTTTCTCTTAAGTCAGAGATGATCGGGGCTTCCAAGTAAATCCCCTATGTCGTCACGACATAACGTCTCCATTCCCTCCATCAGGGAATGGGGGTTACGTATGTAACCTAGACGTTCTCTGCTTAACTCTCACCTGTCCAAGGGAGGCAATTTTGTGCACTACTTAAAGAAATCATACGTAAAAAAAAATTCCAAGCATCATCAACTATTGAAATATTTTGAATATCATTCCAATTAACTCTTTTACGATAGTCTTTAAATACTGCAATATTATATTTTTTAACGATCGAATTCGTTACTAAATTCGATTACTAAATATTATTTTACTACGTTTTCTTGTACCAAAAATGATATTATGATCACTAAAACCATATTCAATTACACCCTTCTGGGAAATATATTTTTCATTTTTTTATGTAATGATCACACTATTCATGTTTTAATTTGAATAGTAAATATAGTTATTGAATAGTTTGCCCCTTTGTTTGACAAAATAAATAAATAGCGTTTGATTTTCATTAATTTAAAGATAAATTAAATTAAAGTTTTATGCATTCATTTGAAAACCAGATACACAATACAGAATTTCTGAGGAAAAAGAAAACATTTCATAAGCCTATTTTAAGAATACATTTGAATAAACTAAGCTGTTTTTTTGCTTTCAAATAATTAGACATACTACAACACATAATTTAATAATGAAACATAGTAAAAGAAAATAAAGCACACACTTGTGAAAGTAGATAAAGTGAAAGTAGTTTTTTTATTTAATGAAGTCTTTAACAACCTAGAATAAATGAATAGAAATTATGATTCTGTCTGAGCTATGCGTTTAAAACGAACCCGCACTAGTGTAAAGGTAGCTTAACAGATGTGTAAACTGAAAACTATTTGAAATTCATTAAAACTATTTTTACTGATTTATTGTGTTGGAATAATTTGTTCCTTTGTGCAGGAGATCAGGAGATGAGGCTTTGAGTCTGTATAAATGTCAACAAGCTGAAAAAATTAAACCAAAATTCTTTAGATAATGTAATCTTGTTAAAAATGATTTCATACAATTGTATTGAAAAAAGTATTATTAAGGAACCGTTATCGAACTCAAGGTATCAATATCGAAAATCTTTGAAAGATACCCTGCCCTACACATAGCATGCTGGTAAATTTTTAGGAAGTGTTTTATTTAAAACGAAGACTATATAAATACAAAGACTCTTCACTCCTATAATTATAATTGGGAGAAACTGCAACGTGCAATATGTAGGAATAGTCCTTCTAAATGAAAGAGCCATAGAAACCTGACTAGAACAGCCAATGCACATGTGCTGTGTAAGTGCGTTATGACTGCGCATGCGCATTGGCTGGTCTAGCCTGAAAAAAAGTAACTTTTTAAACATTCATGGGGCAGTTCATTTCAGAATATGTTGCTGATTTGACATATGTAATTTAATTGTGAGTTCAGCGAGCTGTTTTTGAGATTTTCAGGATTCCTCCATTCATTAAGATGCCCGGAGGCTGCCAAGTGAAGAGACTTTCTTCGAAAGGGAGTTTGTTTTAAAATGATTTATATTAATTGTAATTTTTTATTATTTAATTCATTGTCTGCTTTTCATTAAACTCACAATCCCCCTTCAGTTCCTTTACTAACCCTAGTTTTGGAAATCTTGATGTAATATAATGTCTAATGCACTTCTTGTTGTTAATTACAATGAATAGAACAAGTTCATACTCTGCATTATTTACATAATTATGGTACACGATAATGCTATTTAAATCAATGTGACAAACAAGTTAAATCAAAAGTAACCTGATTATATTACCTGAAATGTGTAATGTAACGGATTACGTTACTGACTTCAATTTTTGTCATGTAATTTGGAATCAGTAACGGATTACAATTTGTAAGTAATCTACCCAGCTCTGAATATATATATATATATATATATATAATGTATGTACGTTTTAGTAAATCAAATTCTAAATTTAGTATCCAACTGTAGGCAATTGTGCAGAGAAAATTATCTTCCTAACTTCAACAAAATTTGTAATGCAGCGAAATTCTCTGAAAATCACAATTAACTTTGAAATGTCAATGGCAGAAAAAAAACGTTTTGAAAGAACCTTTTTACCTCTGCAAAGGTTGTTTTAAAGAATATTTCAGCTGTTTTTGTTCATGTATTGAAAGTCAGTGGGATCCAATGTAGCTCGGACCCAAACGTTCATCAAAGTATATTTTTTGTATTCTGCTCAAAGAGCCACTATACCGAGCTGTTATTTACAAGACTATCCTCTCATTCAGTGCTTATATTAATACTGTATGCTGTTGGGTGGTTTGTTGTAGTGACTTTTTTTCTGTGTGGTCATTCAGAAGCATGTTTTATTATCTTCCTTTCTCTTTTAGAGTGGGTTTTGGTTGCAGTGCAATTACTAGCTGGGAAAGTTTAATGAGAACCAGAATTTCTTTGTTTCTCTCGCGATGTGTTTATATTGCATTTTTCAGTACGGAAGGGAATTTGTTCAGTGGAAATGCCTTGTCTGTTCAATGCCAGATTCACATGGCTGGTTTTGGGTTTGCTGAGGAGAGTCATTGAGTCTGTGCTGCTGGTCAGGTGGGGCAGTTTGTAAAACTGTGTGTTCTGCTGTTAGAGTCCCAGACGGCGCATGTGAAATGTCAGTTCAGAGCAGAGAACGTGGCCTTATCACGTCCTCCTTCTGTCCAGTGCCTCGAGGGGATGGATCCTATTGTTTCTAGAAAGAGTTGAGAAGACAAGGATAGATTATACGTATAGCCTCACACACAGATATGTGTCTGCTGTATATCTCTCTCACACACACTGACATTCAGACAGTTGAAACAAATGATAAGGTGCTTTTTCTTTCAACCCATAAAACACTCATCGTGAATCTTGTGCTCTGTTTGCGGTCAGTGGCTTTAATGAGGTCCGCTCGTGTGACCGCACAGATAAGGAAAAGCCTCCGAATGGTACAACGGTCTTATACTTGCCTCTTTTTACAGACCAGTCCAGACCAGCCATTCAGCACCTTGGAGAGCGGCAGCACGCTTTCATTGAAGTGCAAATTGTAAGAGATTGTGCTAATTCAGCGTATATTGACCTTCATGGCTGCATGCATTATCACAGACATGCACTATAGACTCACTCACCTATTGTTCTTTCCTATGTGTTTGTGAATGGATGTCTTTAATATATTTTTTTTTTGCAAATGAACTGCCATCGCCATGCCTGTAAAAATGTTTGACATAAACGTGCTTAGTGAATGTAAACCGCAGTTGATTCCCATTGAATAATCCAAGGAAAGACACACACACCCACACAGTGAAATGTACATATCAAAGGAAAGTTCTGCGTAGTGATCATAGCCAATAAACAACCACTATTTCTCTGGTATATAATTTAGATAATGAATTGAATATGTAATGAGCTTTATATCACTGGAACTTGATGCAGTGATCATGATTCTTTTAATAAGAATTAAAGAGATAATTATACAAATATATACAATAGTATATATTGTATATATTTTACATATTAATAAAAGCGTAGTAAATGTATAAATAATATTTATATAATATAATATTCATAAATATATTATAATATTTATATTTAATAACTAGTGTAAAATTATGTCATGTAAATATAGATACAAAGTTAATATTTTTTATTTATTGTTTGTGGATAAAATAAATTAATTCAATATGTTTTTTTATTGAAAATATATATATATATATATATATATATAAACTAATAAAAGTCATATATATGTCTTATATATTAAACATAAATACAATTGATATATGTTTTAATACATTAATTATTTTATACAATGAAATGTATTTGTTTTGAAATAAAATAGCTGTTTACACACTAAGAAATGTAAATATGAATTGAATTAACACATAATGCAACAATAAAGGCATTCTCATAATGATTTATAACCAGTGGGATGTAAATCAGATTGTGTGTATTATCAGGTCCTTTCAGGCCCTCCTAATTACATACCTGCCCCATGTGATGAATGCGGAGTATGCTGATCTGATAGTCTTTTTTCATTTTGATCTGCACTCTTTTCCACTGAGGCCAAATGAGGAGAGCTAGCATTGTGAGTTCTTTTAATCAGGCTAGTTACTGCTATTGTTTGAGAGAAAGAAGAGGTCTTATGAATGATAGCGTTGCTTTTACAAGACGTTTATGTCCCTCCTTGAGGAATTTCACACAGAAATAGGACATGGGATGTACCTCATTTATATTTCCCACTGTAAAGGAATCTGTAGATACAGTTAGATATGACGAGATGTATTCACTTAATTGGTTAGTATTTATTCTTGGCATGTTGTTTATTATGTTTGCTTTATAATCCAAATTGGATTCTAGTGTTAGAGAAAAGCTCTTCCATTATAATCACTCTCTCCAACTCTTTGTGATTGATCAACTGCAAAAGGAGAGAGAGCTGAGCTTGGAGTGGTTTCAATAAACCAAATTTATTGAAAGGAGTACTGAAGACAGTCTGATGATAGATTGTTATAATTGCTCTGTGTGCAGACAGAGCTGTCTGATCAATTTAAATGTAAAATAGCATCTTTACGGTTAGAGGAAACCCTGATGTTAATTTGATTTACTTCACATTTGCTGGACTGGAGTGTTTTTTGATAGGCCACATTAATGGCTGCATTAGTGGATAAAGTGCAGACTCAGGACTGGAGAGCTTTATAATTTCCTTTTTAGCACCGACCTGTGATGTCACCCAGCACAATTGCCTATTAAGAGCTGCATGTCTCTTCAGAGACTTACAGTCTATGTTGGAGAGTTTTTATGGTTGAGGAATTTGGGTTCATTATCCCAGTTTAAAAGGGATATTTTTCCTTCCACTTTCTAGTGGTCATTGTCATTTTAGCTGTTGGTTGTTTTAGCAAAGTTTAGTAAAAAGTAGACAAATTGAATGAACATCTGTGGTTTTTCATATACAATTAAAATAAATAGTATGTATTTATGTTTACAGACTATAGTCATGGTAGACACCAAATTTATTTTAATATGAACTAAAATAAGTCTTGAGTCAAGTCTAATTTTCATATCTAACTATTTATTTATTTGTTCAATGTTCATATATGGACCTCTGTCATGGTAGACACCAAATTTATTTTAATATGAACTAAAATAAGTCTTGAGTCAAGTCTAATTTTCATATCTAACGATTTATTTATTTGTTCAATGTTCATATATGGACCTCTGTCATGGTAGACACCAAATTTAATTTAATATGAACTAAAATTAGTTTTAAGTCAAGTCTAATTACATTTTTATAACTAGCTAACTATTTATGTATTTATTTATTTACTTGCACAAAGTTCATATACCGATCTTAGTCACAGTAGACACCACATTTAATTTAATGATGAGATTTAAGTCAAGTCTAGTTTTTACAACTAACTAACTAGCTATTTATTTATTTAATTGTGCATAAATCCAACACTTTACGTACACCCTTACCTTAAAAAAATATTGAAATAGTAAAATGTCCTGAAATTCATCGTTTTGTTATACGTACAAATACATATGATGTATATATGATGCTGTCATCGCATACAAATTATTACAAGTTGTCATGAGAGTGTGTTGCTTGTACTTATATCTTTCATAGACTTGTTTTCATTTGCCTCAAATTAAATATGCCATCTATCTTGACTAAGATCCTTTGTGCTTATGATGATGAATTTCTTGTGGCAGCCATGAGAATGACAAATAGACAAAAAGTGTTTGAATCAGAATTAAAAAGCAATTAAAAACTCATGTACGAATAATGGGAACTGAATAGATGTGCATCCTAATATCCCGCTAACAGCAGAGGAAGGCGTGAAGAGGGATGAGCCCTGCATTTATCCCTGTCTCAACATCACAAGAGTGAAAATTGGTGTTTACAGTCACGACGTAGAGCCACATCTCAATGTTTTTCCCAAATAATTATCATGCTTCAGATTGGATGGATCAGATGAACAGTTGTTTTGCAGTGAAATCTTAATGACACTCTTTAATGCAAACCGCCCATATTAAAATTGATGTTTGCATTTGTGGCGAGAATATTTGGGTAAGAAGGTCTGTAATTTTTCAGCGTCTTGCTGACTCATGAATTAATTATGAGTTGGATCGTGTCATCTCAAACAAACACCCAGCAGTGAATGGAGTGTATGTTATAAAGTTGACTCGTTGAATTTGTATCATTAACAATACAGATAGATATAGATATAATTGCAACAAAATGTATAATACAAATTGTAGTAATTTAACAGTATATGTTTTACAATTGTCACTGTGTTTAATTTTAATAATAGTAATTAATATTCATAATATTTATTAACTTCAATTATTTAAATTAATAATTTAGTTAATTAATGATACATTATATCACTGTTATATCACTATATCAAATGTTCACTGTTAATATATATATATACATAACCACTGTTGAGCATGTTACTTTAAAAAAGTAATTAGTTATAGTTACTAGTTACTTCTCACAAATAGTAACTGAGTTACATCATTATAAAAGTAACTAATTACAGGTAAAGTAACTATTGCGTTACTTAAAACAAATAAATACAATTAAATGTTATAGAACTTGGATGCCCCCAATATTAAATATGATAAATTAATGAAATAGACACTAAATAGAATAAATTCTTATTATAAAACATTGTACATTAATCTACACTATATATCTGCTGACATTTAGCATCAGTCAGTCAAGCATTATAATATGATATCATAATAATTTAGCATTATATGATGATATAACTTTAGTAATTAGAATAACCAAGTATGCACGGATATTTGTCATGTTGACTGCACTTAGGACTGGTGGTGGTGATAATGTTTGCCATTTAGTGTTTCTATAAAAAAAAGGGGGGGGGGTGTTTATAAGATAACCAAACTACTATGAATTCTGCTACTAATAACAATATAAAAGACACTAAGGATTAATGAGCTTTGGGGTTCATATTGAGAAGCCTCATCTCCTTCAAGGTTCAAGGTTCTTTTATTCGTCACATACTCAATTATACAGGATATAATCAGTAGTGAAATGTAAATCAGGACAGGTCCGCTCAATGGACAGTGCAAAAAAAATGAAACATAACACAAGAGAATATATATAAATATAGGTCATGAATATTAATCACATAGTCTGCGTTCCGTCTAATTGATTTGCTGAAATCAAAACAGGGACGATAATGGGTGAGTGCCAGCCAATGAGATTGTCGTTTGCGCATTAGTTCCGCCCACTACCAGGGAACCCAGCAGTTATTTTGACAGAAATTACAACAAATAATATTGTTTACATGTAGCGCGTCAATTCTGCATATGAAAGACTTGTTACTCTGTATCTTTCTTTGCACGTGTGAGACAAAGCGACGGCGAGTTGTGCGCCTTCACAATTCAATTTATGGTACGTAAAATACATCTACACTGCGCATCCGTTCAGATTACCTGAAAAATAGAATTATAATAATATAATAAATTATAGTAACACCACATTTTATTGTCAGTAACTATAAAGGCATTGTAACGGGGGAAAGGGTAATTCGTTTGATCACTCGTTAATGAAAAAATAATGCCGTTAAATGACGTTTATTTATAGCGCCATTATTTACAACACTGTACATAACCATATAGCATTTTCTATAATCAAAGCTTTCTCTCTTTTTTGTTTCTTTTGATCCATATCCATGCTCATGCAGATAATTCAAACGAGTGGGACCCCTAAAACATCTGTCAACCAATGGATGTAACCACTGTATATATATTATATTATACTATGTAAGTCCACACTTCTGTTCCACACTAATATTTTGTAAAGTGTTTTTTTGTTACATAATTGAGCAGCATATCTATTACATGGAAGGTTTTCTGGTGGCTTATAAATTTTGAGCAACATCTTTTTTTGTAATAGACTCACTCCTACTTGTTTGTGTATGTGTGCACTTGTGTGTGAAGCCTGGTCCCCTTACCACTGCTTCTTATTGGTTGCTATGCAGAACGTGGATAGCTGCATGACCCACATTTCAGGAATGCCAAGGTTTGATGCAGATTGTCAATGTTAAATCAACAGGAACCAGCACACTAAGCATTTTAACGTATAAACAAGAGCTTCGAGTATATCTGGTTTCTGGAGTAGCATGCCATCGACCCATCACTTTGTGCTTCTCTCCTGCTCTGTGTCCTTCAACATAAGCTGTTTAGAGTGTGAAATATGTTCTAATCCAACAACTGAGCACATCAATTTCCCCTGTTTCATGGCAAGGAGGAACTACCAGCTTCTATTAAATCTGGCGGTCTCCAGCCAGCTGTCAAAACCCTTCTATTTTTTAAAACTTCCACTTGAGGAGACGTAATTCAGTCTCTTAAGCCGAAACCCATGATTATTAGTGTCTCATAAAGAGCGGGGCCTCTTTTCCAACGGGTCCAGTCTCTCATCGTATGGTCCAGTCATCATAAAAAGGTCATAACCATTCAGGTTGAATTTGCTGTCGAGTGAATTTGGGTGAAATGGTATTTGCCTCACTCAAGTCACTTGATGTCTGAATTGGGGGCACTTCCAAGTGGGGCTTAATATCATGGCAGGTCTGACACTGATGTGCAGTAGCAGGAGTTGTTTCACTTGTTCTTCAACTACAAGAGGTGGCAGCGAAGCTGGGAAAATGTAGTGTATAGGAAACATGAATGGCTTGAGAAACTGCATGACATTATACTTAATCTACTAATGAATAGTGTGTTTATTAATACTGATATATTACACATCTATTTTATGTTGCATACCATGAATTTTGAATTTATGTCATTCTTAAGCTTTTTTGGGATGAGGTGGATTTGTGTTCTTAGGGAGCTTCTAGAGGATTCACTGGTTGACAGTGCAGTGGGGATTTTCAGCTAATCCTAGTGCTGGGCGGTATGACCAAAAATGTATATCACAGTATTTTTCTAAATTATACCGGTTTCACAGTATATGACGGTATTGTTTTTTTTGTGCATGATCGAGTGTTAACCAAATGTTCTACTGATTAAGAGAGGAAATACTGCAGCAGATTGAATTATAATGCTCTATTTTACTGCTATGATGAGTGATTATTGTAGAAAAACTCCACAAGTATTAATACAGGTTTGCCAGGCCCCACAAATTATGCTGTTTACAAAAAGATTGCACTAATGATTCTAATGAAGTGAAGGAATCAGAATGCGTGACAGTTGCAGTCAAAATACAGAAACTTTTTATTGTGCAAATATTGCAAACAAATTAAAAAAACATTTTGTTAAACCAACTGGCAACTACACAATGTAAACAATACTCTTCCCCGTTAACTGCAAAGTTAAGACTTCAACACATGAACAGCATGCAAAGTCAACTTGCATACATACTATTTAAATAGAAAAGGTGTGCAACTTGCAATAATAATACTGTTCCTTTAAGTTCAAGCCCAGGTAAACTACACAGTAGTTACACACAAGTAAATACAAAAATAAAATATCAAACAAGTGCAACTTCGTGAAGACTACTTTACCAACTGAACCTTCATGAAGGCAACTTTGAGGTATACAAACATTCAAACAAATAAATAAATAGTAAAACAAAGTATGCAACTAGCATTCGTAATAGTATTGCTTCAAAACCAGGTGCAGTACACAGTATTCCAGTACTGAGAATATAAAACAAATATAAAGTGCAACTTGGGTTGCAGGATTATCCTCAAGCATAGAAACAATATTCACAAATTCTATATTACGGACAAGCTACATAAATAAGGCATTTCAGCAATTGAAAGTTTTGAGCCAGGAAAACCAGATGGTCCACAGCATCTGGTTTGAGTGCGGCCCTGTGGCATGTTACAATGTTGCCACCAGTGCTGAACGCTTTTCTCAGATGGAGCACTGGTGGCAGGGATACATAAATACTGCCGAGCTAGCTTTGCAATGCGGGGGAAATTTGCCTGATGGCATCTCCACCATTCCAAAGGGTCTGCATCACTGTCAACCTCTGTGGTCTGTAAGTAGGTTCTCACCTCCATTTTGATGTTTTCCTCCTCTGAGAGTGTGTCTCCACTGCAGACCATGCTGCTTGTGTCCTGGTTGCTTTGCTTTTTGAAGAAGCTGCAGCAGCAGCCCCTGAGAGAGCGTCTTCTTGTTGATCCTTTAGTGGCTTAATTTCTTTGACTGCTCTGGATATAACCTGCTCCACCTTTTCTTTCTCAATGTAGGTGGCTCTGAATCGTGAATCAAGAAAAGACGCAATATCGAGCAGGTCATTTGTGTCCGGATCTGAATATTTATCATTCAAGTAGGCTACAATGTTTCTCTTCACATCCTTGGTCAGCTGAGTATCGTTATCTTCCTCAGCAAGAATGGATGTGTTGAAGAGATGGAGTACTGGCTTCAGGTAGGAGAAACTGACATAATTCTCTCCAGACAAGGCATCTGTGAAGTCCTGGAGTCGGCTCAACACCTTGTTGATAGCCTCCAGGACATCCACATCTTGCCAACTGAGGACCAAGTGCCTTGATTTTCTCTCAGGTTTTAGAACCTGACTAATGGCCCTCTCTTGCTCAAGTACTCTTTGTATCATCATGTGACGTGATCCCCACCTGGTAGGCATCTCAGTTGTGAGCACATGTTTTGGAAGACCCAGTTCATCCTGAGCAATGGCCAGGTCCCTCCTTTTCTTCCAAGAGTATGAGAAAGCTGACACAATTTTTTTGCAGACACCTACTGCATGTTGTATTCGGTCATATTTCACACCTCTTTCTGTAAAAAAATGACAAACTATTATATTAGTTTGCTTATCCAAATGTTAATAACAGATTAATAAATCTATCGCCCCAATAGAGTGGGGGAACTATGATGTCAGAACCCGGAAGAGTAATTTGCCACGGGTTCCTTCGAGATATTCCTATGGATTTTATAATGGTGTTTTTCAATTTATGATTAAAATAAAGCCTGTGGTAAACATAACTTGATGATACTTTTTCGTTTTGTTCTACAACGTAAATTACACACATCCATACCCAAAACAAAAAATTTGAAGCAGTGATGTTCATTTTTGAAAACGTATGTTTTTAATGAGTAACTAGATAAGAACATTTGGGCTGTGAGTGTGTGCAGTTTACATTGTAGAACAAAATGTAAAAGTATCTTAAAAGTTATGTTTATCACAGGCCTTATTTTACTCATAAAAAAAACATTTTAAAACCCCATAGGTGTTTCTTCGAAAATCTTGAAGGAACCCGCGTGAATTACTCTTCTGGGATCTGACGTCATAATTACCCCACTCTATTGCACTCATTTACACCCCCCCTTCCAATAAACCCACATTAAGCAAGTTAATAATCTCATATCATGACGCGTTATGCATTGATGATAATACATATTGTATAATAATAATAATAGAGATAAAACTGAAATAATTCATAATACATGTATTATTAATATAATTTGACAGCTATCAATTATAGTTTAATATTAATAATAACAATTGCTTACCTATGGCTAGGTGAAGCCTGTGACCAAAGCACTGGAGTCTTGTCCAATTATTCAGCTTGATAGCCTTCTTGATGTTGGCTCCACTGTCTGTTGTGATGGCCACTAACTTCTGCATTGAAAGCCCCCAGCAATCAAGTGCATCTTGCAAGCCTGTTGCGAGTAATTTGCCGATGTGGTCATCAGGAAAGTAACTTGTTTGCAGACAGTGACTTCGCAACACCCAGTCGTCACTTATAAAATGTACCGTCAGGCTGAGATATGGCTCCATACTGCGACTAAACCACGTATCGGTCGTTGCTGCGAAGTGGGGGATGGTTGCCAGGTCTACTTCTAGCTTGGCTCTGTGCTGTTGGTACAAGTTGGGGATTGCTGTTTGGCTGAAGTATTTTCGACTGGGTATAACATATCTGGGATCTAGTGTCTTAATCATCCTCCTAAAGCCATCTTTCTCAACAGTATAAAGCGGGACCATGTCACTAAGTGGATAGTGATAGAGTTTGTAATCTCGATTGTAATCTCTTCTAGTGTTACCTGCTGATGTGGAGGGTGCTGATCTTAGTTTCATGCATTCTTGATATTCCAAGACATGTTTATGGCTAAAGTGGTGGAGCAAATTGCTTGTGTTACAGCCCCCCCGCGACAACTTTAGCCTGACGACATTTTCAGAAAATAGTTGTTTGGTCGACGTCGGATTTTTTAGAACCAAAGAACCTCCAAACAGACACGGCTCCTCATTTTGACACAATTTCTTCCGTGTCATCAATTTTTACAGCTTCAGTTTTCGAACTTTCGTCTATTTTATCCATCTTCACCGTCATGCTTAGTAACGCATTCAGCTGTGTGCAACAGTGAAAAAGCTCCCCTCTTAAACAGTGTTGCGCCGCATTCCGACCAAAAAGCGACATACACCGGTATTGCGGTATATTCAAAATTCATATCATAACAAAAATAAACTCCGGTATACGGTATGAACCGGTATACCGCCCAGCTCTAGCTAATCCTGATCCATTTAGATTCAGAGACGTCTAACAGTATCCGTAGCATGTGCTCTGTAATATGAGAAGGCCTGGGGAGTTGTGCTATTGATCACATTCGTCCTTGAGCTTGGACAGTAACTCTCTGTCTGAAACAATGTTCCAGCCAAGATGAGAATATGAGATCCATATAAATAAAGTGAATCAACTTGGGGCTTTTGTGATTTGCTTGTGCTTTTTGTAGAGATGGAGAAATCGAGCCAGGCATGTGGTCCTAGAGCTCTTCGTGCACAGAATATCCATTCAGTTGGGAAAACCTTTAGAAGAACAGTGGATCCGTGTGGATCTGTTTTATCGAGTGCTATTGCAATCTTCCTCCAAAAACAAGTTACACACAAAACTGTATACAATACAAAATCATAAATCCTCCATAAACTGTAGCTCTGTAGCCACCCCCCACCTATCTGGAATCTGTTTTTAATGTGCACGTGTCAGGGTATTGTCACGGTGCACACACGAGGGAGGAGCAGGAACACGCGGACGAGGATATAAACTCAAATGATAATATTTAATAAGGACATCAAGGCAGGACATGACAGGACAAGGCAGGACTCACAGGCAGGATACACCGGGAATAACAAGTAGACCAGACAACATCAAACTGAACAGGCATGAACTAATATACACAGGTAAATCATAGATAATTAGACAAACACGGCTGGACATGAATTAACTAATAATGACATTAAACAACGACAGGAAACAAACCAAATAAGGAAACATGAGGTGGGGACACATGACACACACGACAGAGGACTGACAGGTATAATCTCCATTGTCTTAGAGTATGCATGCCATCACATGGCACCCCTCATGCCTGGAGGATAACAAGCCTGAAAAAACCCATATTGCGCTTTGCCAAACAGGAAAGGCTGCGATGCGAAATCATTGCGGCCTGCCATCTGATTGGTGTTGAACTCCGTGACTGAGCAGAGGAGGGGAACCATCCTAGACATGGAGCGCACTGTCTCTAGGAAAAAATGCTGCCAATGCACTCTCATTGGCAGACTTGAGGAAGATTCTGGGGTTAGTGAGGTGGGGTGTGCAAGAAATGGGGGAAGGGAAGGCAGGGTATTTCCAGAGTGAAGAAGATGAAAACTAGTGCACTATTTATGCTCTCGTTTACAGCCAATATTTTTGTTTTACAAGGGGGGTAATATAGAGATTTCATGGGAAAAAATTAAGAAAAGGGAGTTTCAGTAGCAACAACTATGTTTCTAATAATATTCTCCACCTTCCAGGACTTTTTGTAATAGCCAAGTTATGTTCTTTCCCTCTTCATGTACACTTCTTTAAGCACTGTAACGCTGGTCTATTGGTCAAGTTGCATCTCTCACTATGTTGGTCATCGTTCTTCATCATGTTTTCACATTCTTCATGTATATGTTTACCTAATTAATTCTTAAATATTATATGAACATGCAAATAGAGAAATATTTATTCATTTGAACTGGCTTGACTACATAATCAAGAACACCAACTTCAACCAAAAGGAGCAGTAGTTATGGTGACGACTTCAAATTAAACAATTTACAACAAAACAGTGTCAACAGCACTAAGTAGAGCCAAAACTTGTATTGATTCTAAATTACAACTATTTACATGTCTCATCGGTTCTAATGCTTTAGTAAATATTACTACTGTCTTCTCAAAAGACAGGATCAGTCAGATTCAGTCAAAATATGTGGAAATCAATGCTTATCTACAGCTTACCTTGTTGAGTTTGTTTGACACATGTACATGTGTATTTTCAAACCAAATACACACAAGTGGTTCTCAACTGGTGTGTCGCAGGTCTGCGACATATAATTGTTCATGTTTGGATATTAAAATATCAGGGTTTTAAATGATTTCCATATATTTTTTGTCACAGACAGAGCATCTATCAAACTCCATAGCATGACACAAACTAATCTGCAATTTTCTAATATTGCTTATGCTAATACAGTATTTGTGTTTGTTTGGTGTGTTACAGTGTAGTTCCATTTAACATTTTTCCTGGCAGTTCAACATGGGAATCTACATGACCTGAAATTTTGTGTAAAGGTGATTTTATTTATTTATTTTTGCATGCAAATTCACCGTGTTGACCAACATAATTCTGCTTCACTACACTATAGACAGTGAACAATGAACCTTTTTTGTCAGAGAAATTTCTCAGAAATTTTCCCAATGTAATTACACATTTAGGCTAGTGACTCTTCTGCTGAAGCTTATAACAAGTTCTGTCATGAAACTCTAGATTACACAGGTCATTAATGTAAGCTGACAACATTTACAGTGTTCAGCTACTTGGCACAAGCTGATTGTTTCATGTTACATACAGAGTCAATAAGCTTGCTGCTTTACATTTAAATGGCTCTATTGACTAATTATCTAGAGCATTTTGCAGTGGACTTTCAGAATGACTCTGAAACCCTCCACCTTCCCCAGCTCCACTTGTATAGATCTGCTATGGGTTATTATATATGCAACTTGTGCAGAAGCAATAGGCTATGTCTTAAATACAACACTGTAGCAGCATATGCAATGGCAGAAGCAAGCTCCTGTATTTGCTGCAGCAGCAATAATCTACAACAACACCAATAACCAACAGCATCAGAAAAGCTGTATAGCAGATCTATTCTGCAAGATCAAATACATTAAAATTGCCATATTCATTACCATGCTAAAGTCTTCAGAGACTTGTCATAATAGAAATACATTTATAAAATCAACATTTCTGTATTCGGTACCGATACCAGTGAAAATCCATTGTTCTCAGTACCAATTTCGGTACCACTGCTCCGGGTGTGTGTTCACTGTATATGTGTGTGTTCTCTGCTGTGTGTGTACACTTGGATGGGTTATATGCAGAGCACAACTCAACTGTAAATTCAGTTTTTAAACTAGGTTCCACGATTACATCCACGTTTTCTGCGTCGCAGAAATCATACGGCCCTATGCGTCAAGAACCATGTTGTACCACCGGTACTTAAAAAAACCTGGTACTGTGGCGTTTTCATTTTTTTACTTCCGACTTGGTACCAATCGATCAGTACCGGGTCTTTTGTCAACACTAGTTTCAACGGAGTCTGTCCTCTTAATCATGTTGTTGGGCCTACAGTATGCAAAAGTTATAATACATTTTGATTGTTTATTTTAGAGATATTTATGTATATTTTTTTTGCAATGTAGACCATTTTGTCACTGTGTTGAGTTGTCACTGGAAGTTTAAGGTAAAAATCTGGGTCGTAAAGCAAAATCAGTTAAGAACCACTGCTATTGAAAGTTAAAAATGTAAGTAAACCTAACTTCAGGCATTCATGAGTAACAGTCCATTTATATAGCTGCATTTGATCTCTCAATCACAAACAAAGTTCTTAATGAGAATAAACATTTTCAGGTGGCTTCCTGCCTCCATATCAGTGCACTAGCATGCTGTGCAGTGATCCACTTAAGCTGCGTTCCTCATTTTTATTCTCACATATCAGGGCTACATTAATCACACATGAGGTTTCACTCATGGCCTATGTTTGATGTGGAATAAATATATTTTTAAACAAATATAACAGAGGAGATTGAAATAAGGGAGAAACAAACTTGGAGAAGATTCAGCAAACAGAGTTTTGTGTTGTGAAGTCAGGTCATCTGTCAGAGGCCGCGTTGTCTTGCAGCTGACAGCGAGCCAGGAATCTGTTGCTAGGAAACGCAGCACTTCAAGAGTTAGAACCCTCACATACTAATAAGCAAAAGTTGTGAACTTGAAATGCACACAGTGCAGAATATATACTGAAGAAACACTCAAGCATAGCCAAGGCTTCAAATAACACAACATTCTAGGTTTGTTCACTTTTTAAGCTGCTATCTACATCCTGGCACACCTCCTAGGCTTTCTTCCTGATGTAGTGTTTGTCAGTTCATTCGCTTACCTCAGCTCCCTCTCAAATATCATAAAGCGGAAGCAGAGCTAGCAATTTTTAGACCAGTCTGTAAAAAGCAATTTCTCACTAGCTGCTCTTCCGTTGTCGTCCCATTGATCTGTATCAGTAATCAATGAGCTCTCTGTGATTGCCGTTGAAAGGAGAGATTTCACAGCTGTTGATTTGTGCCCCTGATTCCGAGCGGTCGGTGTAAATCAACAGCAGCTGAATCCCGTGGGGTTTGACTGAACGGATGCTGGCCGTTGTGTTTAGTTGCAAAACCACCTGCTAATAATATTAATTTGGTGGGAGGGAATTGAATTAGCAGGAAGTGGTCTGTCCATGCTGGAGTGCTGAGGTGTGCCGAGTGTCATTTTTCCAAGGTAGAGGGTTCCGCCAGGGCACTTTGTCATTTCGCTGCTTATTAAATAAAAAAAATGAATCAATTAGTGTGTGGAGGAATGAGATAAGCAATTGAAGACCTAGTGTGGGTGTTTAAACATAGCTGATATAATTGGGGGTGGTAATGATATGTATAGCCAGTATAGATGGAAATTTACTCTTCTGTATGTCAACCTGTATGATGTTGTTTTATTTATTTTTTATTCTGTGAAAAAATTTAGAGAAATTTAAAAAAAATCTAAAAAAAAAATATTCTCCATCCAATGACATTAGCTCATAGTAAATGCATGTCAAGCTCATTTTAAATATGAAATAACACAAAATTAGTCCAGACTCCATACAGCTAAAGTGCTATATTCCATGCCTTCTGAATTCATACCATGACTTTATGTGAGGAACATATACTGTAAGAAATGTGACTGTTGTATATCATAATATGACTATATTATGACAATATTATTTTTTCTACAGTATATTTTTCAATTTGAAAGAAAATTCAGGCATTTTTTAATTTTGTAGGGGGTACATCTGCATAGACGATTTAGAATCATTCAAAAACTGATTTTTGATTGCAAACCATCCTTTTAGGCTGAACAACTTGTAAAAATGGGACACCCTTGGTGTGTTTTTACAAAAACATCTCAAACAGCAGTAATCATAAAGTGAAAATTATTTGTTCAGCTATACAGGCTACATTCCACTGTTGACACATTTAATATGAAATAAAATAATATATAATAAGTTTGACAAAGAATTTGATTATTTAATAAAAAAATCATTATACTTTAACTCCCGGTTTCACAAACAAGGCTTAGGCTTAATTCCAGACTAAAATGTAAGTTTGAACTGTTTCAACTGAAAGAAACTTGCACTAACTGATCTTAAAATATGACAGTGCCTTTGTTTTGTCTCAAGATGCACACACTCATATGGCAACTAGCACCATATGACAGCAAATAATACTACAGGGTTCAAATGTGAGAAACAATCTAAAATGCATGAAAAGGATTGACAGTCCAGCTAAAGCCAGCACACAATGCTGGGTGCTATAGGCTTTGATAGAAACCTGCTTGAATAAAACCCACTAGTAAAAATGGCTACCGTGTTTTAATGTGTCTTTTTGATGAATTACATATCCAATTGGGATGGTCAGTGATTGAAACCCAGAGTAAATGTTCTGTACAGAGGTAAAGACATCAGTGACAATGGCCATTATATTAGTTCTGAAGCACGTCCTGATTTTGCTGAGTTAGAGGTGTTCCTGGGTCAACATATATTGTTGACCTTGGAACAACATTTTAATTCAAAAATGTAATATTGACCATTTCCCTACACCTAAACCTATTTACCCATGAGTAATCCCTAAAATCAGAGGAAATGATAGATGAATGACACTGATGTACAAGCACCAAACACTGATTGTAAGCCTAAACTACACACAAATTATAAACGGATTCTTCAAATCTGATTGGATAATAACAATGTTGTTCCTGGGTCATCAAAGGTGTTGACCCAGGAACATGTCGCACTTGGTAAAATCAGGTTCTGCAGTTCTGAAAAAGTGGTTTAGTAATGCAGTGTGTGTTCATTGAATTAGGTGAGTTATTCAGGTAAAGTCACATATTCATCTCTGTCATCTCTGACAGGCACATGTGGGCTGACTACCGCCCATAAAAAACTGTAGAGCTGGAGAAAGTGCACTTGATGCAAAACAGCACATGATCCAGATGCGTCCGCCATCTAAATAATAGGGAATCTACCTATACAAACCTATGTTTGAACCTGCCATGTGTTGTCGGTTGTGTAGTGTAGATGGAGATCATTTCTGAAATGCAGCAGAAACACCAATGTAGACGGGGATAGTTTTCATTTTAAAACGCTGTTTTAAAACAAAAGCGCACTAGTGTAAACGGGGCCTGAGACGCTCTAAGATGCTGAAACACTGTACTGTGAATTGATCATGTATAAATGAACACAGTGCCACCCTTCACTCTGAAATATGCAGTCTGTATATTTGTTGAATTAAATCACAGCCGTCATGATTTGATAATCACCTTAATCACCACTAAGTCATAATTGTTTTAGTTGTATTGCTAATTAAGAAAATTATGATGGAGATGGACATGAAGAAGCTATGAAGTATTATATTCTGAATCCTTACCCATCTTCAAGAAACGGCTAAAAACACATCTCTTCCATCTTTATTTGACCCTCTAACTCTAGCACTCTCTATTCTAATTTTATTTGATCTAATCTGTCTTCTTTTTATTTAAAAAAACACACAGACATTTGACCCTCTATCAATTGCTCTAACTGCTAGCTTTTCTTGTAAAACTAACACTAATTTTCATTTTTCTATATTTTACATACTCGTTTCCAAAAAAAAAAAAAAAAAAACGTAGGAATACGTGTACTGCATTAGGCTAACCAGGACTTGTAATGGCACTTGCATGTTATTGGTCTTTTGTTGGTTTTGATTGCTTCTATAATGTCTTCATTTGTAAGTCGCTTTGGATAAAAGCGTCTGCTAAATGACTAAATAAGAAATAAAAAAAATATTCAGTCTTGTTCTTGGAAGTCTTGTGAGTGTGTTTGTGTGCAGGTGTGTGAGTTATTACTTCAGCTGTGAGTCACTAAAAGTAGGATCATGTCCTGTTTTGCATCAAAAGTGCACTTTCTCCAGCTGTTATTGCAGGGTTACCCCATCTTCATTGCCTGGAGCTCTACTGTTTTTAATGGGCGGTAGTCAGCCCGCATGTGCCTGTCAGAGATGACTGTAGTATTATTTGCTGGCATATGGTGCTAGTTGCCATATGAGTGTTTAAATTATTCTATGCTCACCAAGCCTGCATCTATTTGATAAAAAAAATAAGTAAATGCAGTTATATTGTGAATTATTCTTAATTTTCTTTTTTCTATTTTAATTTGTTATAAATGTCATTGGGGCAGTCGTGGGCTAATGGATAGAGCGTCGGACTTGTAACCCAAGGTTGTGGGTTGTGGGGGGGTGTTCACGGTGTGTGTGTTCACTTGGATGGGTTAAATGCAGAGAACATATTCCGAGTATGGGTCACCATACTTGGCCACACGTCACTTCGAAATGTATTCCTTTGATGGCAAAGTTGAATTTTCAGCAGTAATTATTTCAGTCTGCAGTGTCACATGATCCTTCAGAAATCATTTGAATATGCAGATAAAACAAAAATAATAAATCAATAAAATTTTTTAGTACCTGTGTGAAAGATATGTACTGGCTAATATTTTTGTGGAAACCACATTTTTCACATTTTAATCTAGGTAGATAGATAGATAGATAGATAGATAGATAGATAGATAGATAGATAGATAGATAGATAGATAGATAGATAGATAGATAGATAGATAGATAGATAGATAGATAGCAGTGTAAAAGTCTTTAGTGTCACTTTAAAAATTGAATGCACACTTGCAAAATAAAAGTATAAATAAAAATACTGTCCATTTACTGTTTTTGTTTCATAATTGCTTTGCTATTTAACTTAACAGGGCTATTTAACAGCACATTCTAATGTGAGAGTAACCTCACTATGTGTTTAACGAACTTCATCTTTGTTTGTCTAGGCAATAACGTTGGAAACTACGAAGATGTCTCTGTACAGAAATTGATTTTCACAAAACAATTCTACCCTGAGAAATATTCAGTGGTGCAAAAAGTGCGACATCCATCCCCAGCTTCCCCTATATGTCATTATGATGCATTATTCATTGGTGAAGTTACTAGTCTAGAACATATTGTATTGATTACACTGCTGTTATTGATAATTCAATTTGCAGTTATGTTAAGTGATAAATAATGCTCTAGATATGGTATTTTGTGGGTGTCAAGAAACCCACCGTTAATAGTAAGTCACCTTCATGTGGGATTCTCAACATGCCAGTGGCAGGTTACTGACGGAAAACCGCACCAGATGTTCTTTCTCTTCCTCTCCTGTGACACACGCTTGTCCCATTCTGACTGTCCAAATCCCTTACCTCCACCACAGGGATGGTACATGTGAACTACCCCCCTCCCATTGCGGAGCCCCACAATCTCAGCCGTCGGTCCAGACACCTGCACCCCTCCCTCCCTCCCTCCCTCCAGATTCAGACAGATAGTCACTCCACTGCACTACATCATGTAGACAAGGTCATTAAATATCAAATCAATTGAGCACATGCAGACTGACACGCACACACATAAACTAAGGGTTCGGACTGACTTGTTAAATGAACGAGTTACAAAACATCAGAAGTCACATTCTCTTGTGTCCCAAGCTGGTCAATATCTGACCTGGGTAATTTACATATCCATCCAATTTTAGCCAAAAACTCATTTTAAATTAACCTGGCACATGGTCGATTTTTTTTCCAAAAGAAAACGATTCTCCATGGAAATTGCATTGTGTGTCGGTGAGCCGAAAATATTTCATTAGGTGGGTGAGCTGCAGCTGATTGTGTGAAATGCACAACGGGGCTTGCAGGGGTGAGCGGTTTAAAGCAGTCACCCTTTTATTTGTTTAGTTTCACCTCCCTGAGGACCAGCCTTATGCTCTCAAAAGACGAACCAGTGAAAAACCCGTTTGATGGCTGTGCCCTCTCTCCCCCCGCCCTCGCCATTTCTATTCTGAGCAAAGTAGGATTTTGGGGGTACTCCCCCTTGATGCCTTTGTTCTCAGCCTGTTTATATGCTTGAACTTAGTGAGGCGAAAGACAATGGGAGCGTAGTGGGTTCAACTCGACTCCGGTTCTGAGGAAACCAGGGGTGCGGCTGACTGAACTCATTTCAGGCTTGATTTGCCCTGACAGATATGAGCTGCTTGGATTAGCATTTATGGGAGATGTTAGGTCTATTATCAAGGAAGTGCTCAGAATAATCTGTTTAAAGTTTATGGATTGGGACGTATTACCTGTGACCTGACAGGTCTTGACGTAAAAAACGGAGGGTGTACTTGCAGTTGGATTTATGGAGCTCGGGCTCAAGATAGCAGCTATTTTAATATCTACTAGTAATACAAGTTGCAACACAGATGTGTTGTTTCAAACCTGTATGACTTTCTCTCTTTGTCCATACAATGAATGTTGTTGTCAGCGGAGTCCAGTTTGGCTTAGGACTCCACTGACTTTCAAACAAAATCTTCAGAATATCATCTTTTTGTTCTTCCGAAAGTAAGTCATTAGGAATGACATGAGGGTGAGGAAACAATGAGAACATTTAAAATGTTCTGCTATAACATCATCACTCGCAGACAACTGCTGCAATTAACACAGTGTTTTGTGGGTGCAAAATCCCCTCAGGTACCTTTTAAATAGATATGGATGATTTGATTGAGAGTGAATCAACAGAGTCCTCTTATGTGTTTTGTAGCTTGGCCAAAGTGTAGAGGCGTATAATTATCTCCTTAATTGAAAGCTAAACAATGCTAAACGTTTAATTGCATTATATGTTGTTCTTTTTGTTCTCTATTTTTGTTCTCCACTTGTCTTCCCATTTCCTCTTCCAACTCCGATAACATTTGCATATTTAAATTGGATCAGCTTGGCTAGACAATGTCCCTCCCACTTCACTGGTTGGTCCCCACCCTCTGTCCCCCTCCAGCTGTTTCTGGAAGGTTTGAAAAATTGTCAGACACTGAGCTCTTTCTCCAAAACAAAAACACTGGATTGGGTCTGTAGTGTTATGTGCCAAACCTGTCTGCTCCACTTAGATTTGGATGCAGTAGACTTCAAGCCAAATTACTTCACATGTACAGGCTTATGGATGAATGGATATTAGGGATAAACTGCTATTTAAATTAAATTATATCTGACATGATATACTGAGAATTATCGTATTTTGGTCAATACCCGATAAATTGCTGACATTAAAATTCTATGTATTTAAATACATTTTAATAAAATAAATAAATAAACTCATAATTTTAGATGATACAGGTGAATTTAGGCACAAGATCACAAGATTATAATGCACAGTATGAAAAAAAATTATGTTCATTTTGAGATTAGCTAAAGACGACATTTAAAGGCAGGGTAAGCGATTTTACAAAAATGCTTTAGAAAACTGAGTCAAAGCCGAGTACTAAAACAAACATGTAGCCAATCAGCAGTAAGGGGCGTGTCAACTCATGATATGGAGGAGAGACCGTTCAGTGCACAGGACTGACATTAGCCGAGCCGATAGAGATGGCGGATAAAAAACAAAAGAGGAAACCGTCTGCGGAAACAAAAGGTTTAGGTTAAGAAAGCCAAGCAAAGACTGTACCATCTGTGACAGCTGAGGAAATTCAGGGTCTCACCAGCTATCCTGAAAACGTTCTATTCAGGGGCCATAGAAAGTGTACTGACTCAGTGCATCTCAGTGTGGTATGGAAACGTCTCCAATCAGGACTGCAAAGCTCTGCAGAGAATTGTGTGCTTAGCTGAGCGCATCTCAGGGTCCGCTCTTCCCTCGCTGCAGGACATCTACCTCAAACGCTTTAAAAGCACAGCTGCTAAAATCATCAAGGACTCAAATCACCCCGGTAACCATCTCTTCATTTTACTGCCATCTGGCAAGCGCTTCAGGAGCATGATGGCAAAAACTGAGAGACATAGGAGGAGCTTCTTCCCCCAGGCCATCAGGCTCCTTAACACAAACTCAGTCTGATAACATCAACATGACTCTATTTAATAATCAGTAAGATATTCATTATTCTCCATCATCCGTATTGCTGCTATGTACTGTATATACCCTGTACAAATGTACAACCTGTTTACACATTCTTCTTGCACATTCCTGCTTATATTATTTTTTATTAAGTCTACAGTATACTGTCCTGCATATTTTATTTTGATTGCACATTTTATTATTTAATATTTGTATTGGTATCTTTTATTTTTTACTTCATTTGTTTCATACCTATATTTATGTATATTCTCTTGTGTTTATGTTACATATAATTGCACTGTCCATGGAGTGGACCTGACTTACATTTCACTGCTGGTTATATTCTGCATAATTGTGTGTGACGAATAAAATAAAATAAAAAAACCTTGAAAAGAAGGCTTACGATAAGGCAAGAAGTAGGACCCGTGTAAATATCAGATCAGCTTTCCAGCGCTGGAGAGAACTAAAGGAGCGGGATGCCGAAGTTCCTTTGTTCCTTCTCGATAAGTGAGTGAGTAACATTGGTTTTGCTTTGTTTCACAGAACTAATATGCTGTATTTTGCATGAATATGCTTGTGTGTCATGTTCGCTTGTTTGTTCATCTGTATTTTCGTTCCCTTCAGCTATGATAAAGACACATTCAGTTCCACACCTTATAAGCCTGGAGCGTCTAAACATCCTCCACTGTTTGTTCCAAGCGTCAGCTCACAAAGTGTGTCCGAAAAGTAAGATAGTACGTTTATTTCCTTTGGTTACTCTTTTAGTGATCGATATAACCATCTAATCTCATCATAATTGTATTCGTTAGTTGGTCTGTCGTGATCATGCTATCGATTTGTTCATGAAAACTGTTTTGTGTTTTTTGGATGGAAGGGATGTCTTTTTCAAGGTGGTCAAGAAACACTAATTTGAAATATGTGCTTTGTGGCTTTACAGGTATGGAAAGGTTCCTCTCAATAAATTAGAATGTCGTGGAAAAGTTCATTTATTTCAGTAATTGAACTCAAATTGTGAAACTCGTGTATTAAATAAATTCAATGCACACAGACTGAAGTGGTTTAAGTCTTTGGTTCTTTTAATTGTGATGATTTTGGCTCACATTGAACAAAAACCCACCAATTTACTATCTCAACAAATTAGAATACTTCAAATACAGGCACTGTTGGCCTTCTGGATAGTATGTTCATTTACTGTATATGTACTCAATACTTGGTAGTAGCTTCTTTTGCTCTAGGACCTTGGTTTCCAAATGAAATACAAAGCTTGCTCTCATCTGAAAAGAGGATTTTGGACCACTGGGCAACAGTCCAGTTCTTCTTCACCTTAGCCCAGGTAAGACGCCTCTGACGACAACTGTAGCCAAATTCCTTGAAACGTATATGTGTGGTGGCTCATGATACCTTGACCCCAGCCTCAGTCCATTCCTTGTGAAGTTCACCCAAATTCTTGAATCGATTTGGCTTGACAATCCTCATAAGGCTGCGGTTCTCTCTGTTGGTTGTGCATCTTTTTCTTCCACACTTTTTCCTTCCACTCAACTTTCTGCTAACATGCTTAGATACAGCACTCTGTGAACAGCCAGCTTCTTTGGCAATGAATGTTTGTGGCTTACCCTCCTTGTGAAGGGTGTCAATGTTTGTCTTCAATGATTGGTGGGCCTTACTGTTAACCTACACAATGCCCAGTACACTGGCTCTTATCTTGTGATCATTGAAATAACCATTATACTATTAGTTGCAAATGTGTCCATTCAGAATGTGCTGTCTGTGCATTTGAACACTGCTGTTTATTGCAGCAACCCTCCTCCACACCAAGCATTTATCTCTAAATGAGGAATATTGGCTTTGTCAAGCCAATTTACTGGTACGGTTTTCTATGCAACTCAGTAGTGCAGCCTCATGACACCATCTGAGTGGTGATATGTTCGGTAGACTGTCTCATATGGAGCTCTGTGGTCAAAGAATGTAGATAAATAGTGAAATGACTAAGGATAAGTTTATTGTGGGAAGCTGTGAGGAGTATGGTGTAAGTAGGTAATGTGTTTATCAAATGCAGGTGTTTGGCATCAGTGCAGATATGTGGTGCCGGAAAAGCGTGCAGTAACAGAGCATCTGTCTGTTCACTTCTTGAAGAAGAGACACGGCCATTAGAGTCCTATGGGAGACACTACACACCTGACTGGTACGCAGTTACTTCTTTTGTTCTCTCTCTTAATGAGGCTTCACTGTAGTCCAGTGTTGTCGATTTTTCCGCTAGCTCATCCACGTGACCGTGCGCTGACTGCTGCCCAGGGCAATGCTGGCAGGTGCACAGAGAGCTATCGCTCCATTACTCCATTGCTTCAGGGAACGTACTAGCTGCAAATTGTGTATTTAACATTTTGAGTAGATTTTCAACAAAGTTGTGTACTCTCAGGAGTTTTGATCTATGATAGTCTTTTTTCATGTCTTTGCTACAATTAAGTCATACAGAAAAAAGGTTCAATTTTTTTCATGCTGAAATAACATGCTCTTAGAAAACGCTGGCAACAGCAGTATATAAAAAGTCACTGATGTTTAAATAAATCATTACATTTATTAATATCAATTGGAATAAACAATTCTGCTGCCAAGTACTATGGTACATGGGCTTAACTGTAGCAACTTGGCACATTAATATCGACGTTGGCGAGCAGGACCCTCCATGGCCCCCATAGAACGAGGGGGCCCCTTACCCAATTATGACCCAATTATATTATGAGCCAGTTAAGTTATGGTTAAATTTGAGTTCACTTTCTAAATTATATAAATATTTAAAGGTTGTCAGTACAGGCAAGTATTTAACCTCAGAAAAGGATAAATTAAAAAGTATGCAAGCCAGGCTGAGTTACAAAAATATACACTGTCTGCATGCAGTCACCACATGTGGGCGGAGTCTGAATATTTATGAATGTTGCATTTATCTTCATTTTGCAAATGTAAGTCGGAACTAGAAATTAATTAAACTTTTTTTTAACAACAGTCATACCAGTATGTTCCAATAAAGGAATATGCAATGTTACCGATAGGTTAAGAAAGAAAAAAGCCACTGTATTTAAACTGACACATTATTGTCACGAATCTGGTTGCAATTCACCACATGGACTCTTGACCACACTACAGCTGCACATCACTCCACCTCAGACTACAACTCCCATCATTCACTGCACTTACGACACACACACTCCCATCCAACATTGCACCAATCACACAGCTGTCACCAATCACTCATTAGCCCTGATTGTCTCACCAAACCTGCACCTCATTCACACACACACACACACACATAGCAGCACACTTCCATGCACTCACCGCGAAGTCTTGTTTAGCCCCGTCTGACATTTCCGAGCGTTTCCCCTTAGTGTATTTCCCTGTTGTTACCTGGACTGTTCTCATGACTCTGACCTTTTGCTGCCTGCCTTTTTGACCCTGCCTGCCTTGTGATATCCTCTCTGTCTGCCGCCTGCCCCGACCATTGCATTGCCCCTGTTGATGATTCTGCCTTGCCTTTGTTTCACCTGTTTTCATTACTGAACTTTTCCCTGTCTGACCTCCTCTTGCTTATATTAAATAAAGCTGCATTTGGATCTCAACGCCACTGACCCCTCTCATTACAATTATAGACAAATTATCATATGACACTTTATTCATTCTAGTTGGCCTAAAATTAATTAAACTTTTTAAATAGTAATTTAAATAATTTCAAATTAATCATTTGAAAAATATATTTATATCAATTATTTTAATGAAATATTCTAAAATTGATCCGAGATTTTGAATGACAAAACCATTAAATAATACAAAGCGATCTAAAACTTTAAGGTGAGCATTTTATTTTCAGTCAGTCAAAATGTAGGGTTATCATTCCATAGGGTTATCATTGTCCATATCATTGCATCCCTAGTCAGCATCATCCATTTAATGTTTAGTTCTCTGTTAATCATCTATGTTTAGTGTTTCCACGTGGAGTGTAATTGTGCTGAGGTAGAGTAATTGTGGCATGCATTTCTCACACATTGTTCACGCCGTAAGCATGTTCTGCATAAGCACCTGTTTCATGATAACGTGTTTTGCTTTTGTTTGCTTAATTGTGCAGGCCTGCTGGTGTTGAATTATCTTCCACAAGGCACTCACTCGACCGTGTTCCAACACACACAATAATCAGGTACGATCAGAGGGAAGTGCTGTGGCAGAACGTACGCCTGCCTACTGCCATTCATCACACCTCACACAACGCTTACATGGCTCCTCATTATAAAGCTCCATCCCTACAAAAGCAAAGAAAAAACACAGCCTCTCCTAGACACTTTTTCATTCTCCATTTCCCTCAGTTTTTTTCCTGCCCATCTGTCTCATTCCCTGGTCTGTTTCCCCTCTATTCCTGTTTCTGCTATACTCTTTTGCCCTCAAAAGCTTTGCTTTGTTCCTCTCAATCTGTTCCTCCACCCCCGATTACCCCCCTCCTCTTCTCTTTAGCTGAGCTCTAGTATTAAGGTACAGCAGCGGTGGATATCAGTATCTCGCATGCTGTGCTTTAGATGTGTGTGTGTGTGTGTGGCATGTGTATTTGTGTCCATGGTTGAGACAGCATGGCTTTATCACAGAGTTAAGCACTGTCTGTTTTGACTCTTTAAGGAGACCAGCTGTATCTGTAATCCCACCCAGCTGATTGTCACTAATCAGAGCTGTCTTTCTCTCTTGGCTTCTTTGATGTATCTTACATCAACTGGGGCAGAAGATGGATAGGATCATTAACTTTACTTGAAGATAGCGCTAGCCTTGTGGCCTGCAACACTAAGGTTACTGGTTTAAAAAGGATTAATTGTTAGTAGACCTACTGAAAGCAAGGTATTATAAATTGCCATTGTGCATTCAATCCTGTAGTGAAACGGCCTGCTAAATGATAAATCCGCCCACAGTGGTGTCATGTTGTCCCTACAAATTAACAGAGTATTTACAGTATCTGGATCAGGTCCAGGTACATTGGCCCTGGCTGTTGGCCACCTTAAGCTTAGCCACCAACCCTTGCAGCACATTTGACCTTCAGATCCAAGCTTTGTCATTTTCCCAAGATTTCTACTGTATGTTGATTAGTACGTTTTTTTATTTATTTAGGATTTAAATCAGTGCATATACTTCACAATAGTAATAGTTTAATAAATATTGTAAAATATTTGTTTATATAATTTTTCAGATAATATTGTTCTTTAATTTTCATTGAGAAAAACAAGTTAGATTAAACATAGCAAATCACAATTTAAGATAAGCACAGTTTCCAGTATCCGTTTAAATGGCCAGGTATTCAGCACAGTCATTCAGTTACATTTGTTTGGATGTATTGTGTTTATATATGAAGTTAGCATAGGCTTCCATTTTGGTCCCTTACCAGGTTATATGAATGTGTGTGTGTGTGTGTGTGTGGGGGGTATGGGGGTGCTTGCTGTCTGTTAATGCTACAGCTTGGCTAATTTGTTCCATGATTTGCTCTCTGTGTTGGTAGTTAGCAGGGGGTGAGCATTGTCCTTCATTACCCTAATCACTGTGAAATGACTCAAACGGACATTACCCAGGCCTGAATATAAAGGAAGGAGTGCATATTGTACACTAGGAACTGTTGTTGAGAAAAAAAGAGAGGTCTAGGTAAATGCAGGTCTTTTTTCTTCTTGCATTGTAATTGATTATAAGCTTAAATAAGCTAATATTTAGCCTTCAAAGTTTTAGTGTGTTTACTTTATTTAGCAAGTGTGTTTACTAATATAAAAATGTGTATGCTCATGTAAACATTACCAACTGGCCTATTTGTATGTTTGCTCATTTGCATTATACATGCCTTTCCTGGCATGCTGGGAGCTTATTTTGTGGGTATCGTTATCCATGTTGGTTTATTTTTGACATCAAAAAAGTCAGATGATTTCCATATCTTTTTGTATGCTGCTGACATGATTTGGTTGCATTATCAGGTTTCTATGTCAAGTTTTTTGTTCAAAAGATTTCATAATTTTGTTGTTCATGTAAATGCGCTCATTATATGTACCTTCTTAATATATGTTGATATCATAACTATGTTCTGTAAGTACGCATTTGTGTAGTACAAATACAGTTGGAAAGCTTAAGTTATCTAGGTATGTTTCATTATTGCTGCATTTTCTGACATATACGACATAGTGCTTGTCACATATAACAAGAAAGTAGGCATATTCATATGCAGGGTTCATCATTTTAATCTCTGTATTTCTCTTTATAAAACAGTTTCTTGAATTTGCTCATAACAGCTTGACGACCTAAGCTCCTAGCGTTGAGGTGTGATTCCCCAGTCTGACTGAGGAGCATCTTATAACACTCATTACACAGCACCTCTTATATGGTTTGGATATCATCAAGGTCAAAGTGAGCTCAAATAAAATATTCATGAGGGGTTTTACTACTCTCTTTCGTTGTTTTTTTGCCATCCTCTCTCTCTCTCTCTCTCTCTCTCTCTCTCTCTCTCTCTCTCTCTCTCACTATCCCTCCCGTCGGAATCGGAGCCCCTCCCTTCACCTTTTCCCTTTCTCTTGCTACTCTTTCACACTCACAGCGTTATCTTTCCTTTGCATCTCTTTATAGCGTTTAGTCCCAGCTGGTGCAAGTGACTCTGGTGTCTCTGCTTCTAGCAACCAGACACATGCAGAGGGGGGTGGGGGGATGGGCTCCCCTTGATGCCCAAAGTGCCCTTTTGTCAAGGCAATTTATTTAATATATTTTATAGTTTCTATACTAAATGATATGTCAATCAGTACTGCATTTTTCATATAATTTATTTATTTATTACCTGAAGCTAACTTGAAAAACACACAAACCATATATTTTCGCAATCGTGTTTATTGTCTTCACATTTCATAAGTAAAAACGTTTCTGCTTTTTATAGAGTGGGGGGACTATGACGTCACTCTGTAGGCGGATCGGCTGATAGCATGAAACTGGTTCCCTCGACCCAAAAAAACATCAATAAAAAAATCAAATAGGATTTTGGACATATGAAAGCACGTATCTCTGTACATTTCGAAATAAAGTGCATTAAAAGTCAATAGTTCCTTGATTAATATGAATTAAAAACGTATCGCCGCATATTCAATATTTTAAATAATAACAGGGTGAGCAAGTTTTGTATATGGTGAGATTAAACTTATTTTAGTGAACTAAGCACCACATTTCAGCTCATTTTGTTAGGGTGGGTACACAATATGTTATTTTATCCTTGCTTCTAGGAAATCCTCAATCTGTATGCTTTCTAACAGCTTCATGTAGCCGTAAACATTTAATTTTAACGTGGCTTTGAGCACTATGCATCATTAAAGTTTTACTTTCACCACGTAAAGCCGGTAAATGTGGTGTTTACATGTAATAATCGTAATATGAGTTTACCTTATGGTAAGAATACAGAGTCTCCGCATCAGTAACATTAGTGATAAAACAAGCATGTTCCATCTGAAGACTTGTCGCATTTCGGGGCAAAAATCCCCCAAAAAACATTGTCGAACAACAATTTCAAATGCGGAAAACTATTTATTGGTTATTCTAAAATTAATTGTATTACAAATTATACTGTACATTGATAAACTGTTTGGCGCGATGACGTTGAATGTCTCCGACAGCGCCTGTAGTCCCATTTAGCAACTTGTTAGCAACCGTCTTTTTTAAGAAACGTAACAGCTTAAAAAAATCATGAGTGTGGTGTAACTGGTGTGTTTTATGTCGTACAATAAAACGTGAAAGTATCTAGTCTTAAGCTTGTGTGAACCACAGACCTTATTTAAGGGATTTAGCCAAAATCCCATTAAAAAACATTGACTCTGGGACGATGGAACCGGAAGTGCTAAAATGCTAACTCACTTCCGGGGCTTCACCTACAAAGTTCCACCATAGTTCCACCACTCTATTCAGCTCAGCTACAGCGATAGCCGTGTGCATTTATCCATTTCCTACGTCATACATTTCTGCACAAGAGCCCTCTGGCTTCAAGTATGAATGAAACATGTACTGCATGAGAGTGTTCAGCTCTCCTGATATTCACATCTCCTCATTTTGGATACCAATAAAATGTCAGGTTATATCTCTTTTAATTTAAATCTAGATTTAAATCTAGAAACCTCTATGTGAAAACACCTGCTCGAGCTCGAATAAAGTGAGACAACTTTACATTTTATTAAAATTAATATCAAATAAAAAAATGCAGCTAACCTAATCCTACACACCGCTATAAAAACAAAGGTGCTTGTTCTCTTTCGTTCTTGCTGTTTAATTAGGAAAAGTTTAAAGCACGTCGAGGTGTCTTGTTTTTTTTATGCTATCTGACTAAAACTATTCATACTTTGAACTATTATTATTATTACAGTATTTATTAAAAAAAGAGTGTCTTAAAATAATTATCACAACACTGGTAAAACAGGCTTATGATGATTTTCTCGTCCTCAGAATTATACTTATCAATCCTGTTTATATAATCATTATCATTCAAAAAATGAATAAATTCAGAACAGGATTAGAATAGAATTCTATTTTAAATAAGTTTTTCTACAACAACAGTAGTGTTTATAACAGCAAAACCACCATACCATGTAAACTCAATAACAACAACAACAATAATAATAATATTATTCCAGAGTAATTAAGATGTGTAAAAATGTCTTTTACATTTAAACTTAAACTTCTGTGTTTCTTTTTCAAACCTGCGTTATGGCATTTGCTGCTGTATCAATACAGAAGCATCCATTTCGATACACATGTCAGCAAGGAGCACAGCTCTATTAAAAGCCGTGTTCCATGTGCCACTTTTATACTTTGAGCACCTGCCCCTCCAAAGGTCTCTGCACGGCCCTGCTAGCAACCAATCCCAAATCAGCACACACACCACAATGATGCACGTGCCTCTTACCTCGGTCCCCGGCATCTTACCCCAGTTCCCTATTGCATGAAGAATAATGCAACCCTTGATAGCAGGGCAAAGTGATAGCAGAGTGGATGCTGGATTAGTAAAGGAGATCAAGACTGTATGAGTGAGTATGAGCGAGAGAAAGAGAGAGAGGAGGGGGGAATGGGAGGTGCTGTATCAGCCAGGCTGAGCCAGGACGCAGTAGCCGCACAAGCAGCGCGCTGAGCTGAGGGATCTATTGTTCCTCTGGCTTTTTTATTTTTTTCTCCTCCACTTAGATCTCATTCTTCTCCACTGACCCAGAGAACACAGTGAAGAAGAAATAAAAGGAGGTAAAATAGTTAGTGGAGAAAGATAGAGACAAGTGGATTACCCTTTCCTGGATGAACTGCGTGCAGAAGAGTGAGAGGGACAATAGCAGGCACACTTTCCCCTGTGCCGCATCTTCTCGTGCATACATCTCCTGCTGAGTGTGTGTATATCGTGCGGGTCTGTTTGGCCAGACTTGAGCCGTGTGGATCTATCTGGCCGGACTGAAGCCATGGGGCTGGCCAGCAGGGCGGCAGGAAGAGGGGGAACTTCAGCAGGGGCTCTTGCCACCCTCTTCAGAGTAGCTCTGCTCTTTTTTGGGCTTTGGGATGTCCAGACGCAAACAGTCGCCAACACAAAACCCACCTACATCTGGCAAACAGGTATGGCTGTTTTATCTAATCACAAGTCTATGCTGAAAATCTTAAATGTTGGTTGTTTTTTTTAAGTGTGTTCTGTTGTGCTCAGAGACAGGCTTGTGGTAAGAAATTGATGTTGACTTCACGCCAGATTCAAAATTAGATTGTCCCAGTAGAAGAACATTCATTAGAGGTTACTTTTAATAGGCGATTGTATATTTCATTGTGCATTTAGTGTAAAGACATTTTATAAATAGATCCTGGCACATAGTTCTTATCAAAGCATGTGCTGTTGCTGAAGACTGCTTGATATTTTCAGAATGTATGGGATGGTCTCTGATTCCCTGGTAAATCACCACATTTTTATGAATTGTATAGACTCCATAGTAAATCCTGCAAGAAAAGAGGCATGGATGATTCTCTAAATCAAGCTCGAACTTTATTCGTGTTATTGTACAATAATTAAGCATATGAATAGCCATGCATCGATCATGAATAAGCTTTCCAAAAGCAGCATGGTCAAAATGACTAGTATGATGCCTTGGGAATTCCTTTCCCACAAGGTTTGGTAGGTGAATATTGGAGATGTTGAAGTACCTGCAGAGTCATGCTCTGGTAAAAATATGTGTTTGGTCGAATGTAGAGCAGGTGTCTTTTTCTCAGTGCTGTTGTGAACGTTACTTGGTTTTTAGATAATATCAGGGTGCAGATTTGTTATGTATGGGACATCACCGGCAGTGGAAGTGGGGGGTTGGAATAGGCTGAAGGGGCATGAGCCTTTTTTAGGTACATGTTGGGACGGGGTGGGATAGGATGAACTGGGATGCTGAAATGGTTCCTCTGGTCTGGCCACAGATCGATGGATCATTTGGCCAGGGTCTCAGGTGGGAAGGAATGGAAAATATTTGGATCAATGAAGAGGGTGCAGTGGGGCTACTGGTGTCCTGCTGGAGTTGATCAATGCACAGGTTCTGTCCAGCTTCACGACTGGACAGGAGTGAGATCCTGCAGGATCAATGGTGAATTCTGAACTTTCTGGTCTAACTCAGAAGGATCCTGATCAATGTGTGGGGGGCAAATCTGGAGAACTATGTGTTCAATAGATCCATGGATCAATGGATCAAATACATTTGTATACATTATTTTAAGAGCACACTATAAAACATCTGCTCAAATGATGTGAGAGTTTAAGGAGAGGAAGCGAATTTGAATGCTGAATATCATGGTATCGTTGTGCAGTATCCTGCCCCCACTACTGTGACTGAGTGCAGGAGATTAAACAGGGTGAGGGAGGACAAGCAGATTGGCTGAAGCAATTTAACCTACATACAGCAGAGCCTCACTTTCGCCGTTCCCATAAATACACTCATAGTAAGTCCTAAAACTCAACCAGAGTGTTTGGAAAGTGCTTGACCTCAGAATCCCAAGCAAGGCCTTTTAGGCAAACCTCAAGCTTTCATGGAAAGCATCCATCTCCTCCTCCTGTTGTTGTTGTTTTTTCTTTGCTTCCAGTTTTACTATAATTTATTCAGTATTTTTAGTGTTTTGATATGTAGGAACACAGGGGGGAAAGCGGGATGAGACTTGTACAACAGTGTCAGCTTATCTGGAGGGCTCATATGGGACCAAATCCATTTTTGTGATGAGAGCACAATACATTTTTTGGCTGTGACAAATGGCCCTGGTAGTGTGCATCAGTGCAGAGGCTGATGTTTACCAGTCAGCAGAGAGTTTATTGTAGGAAAAACATTTTCTGTAGTTCCCCTTGGATGGTCCTAGATGGAGAAGGGTGGCAAAAGCCTGAATTTGTTCTGTGGCAGCACTTTTCACACTTACCATTGTGCAAAACATAATTTCATATTTAATCAGATGGAATAAATTTTTAATGGAATGTGTTTTGAGATATGTACCTTGACAACACACACTGTAATTTTAAGTTCTCAAAACATCCTCCTCAGTTTCATTGAAACTAGGCTACAAAGTGACTTTGCTCATCTGACAAATCAATACATTAACACCAAATATAGCCACCATGTTTACATATCAATAACCTATTAAGTCGCCAGAAGGCTGCTCATTTCACATTCAAATGGGGCATTTCTGAAAGGCACATCAGCAAGTGAGACTCTTTCATTTTAGACTTTCTAAGAGTGGATGGAAACCTGCAAGCTGTCAATCATCAATAATTTATTTAAGTCCTGAAGGATTTGACAGTGCAGTTTGTTTTTACATGTCCCTTTTTCAGGGCCGTGATGTTATATTCGAAGACTCCAGGGAAGTGTCTGGCCCAGTTTATTGCCTTGTATATTCCAATTTTACATTGTAAATGGTACCCCTTTTTAACACCATTGCTATGAAGGCCATATTGGTGTCATGACTTCATTTTGTAGATATTATTGCAAACAGCCTAGAATTTTTATGCTGCTTTGTTCATTGTATCGTTTAACTGTATTGCTTTCTCGTCCTGTGATTTACCTCTGTATGACCATCACTATCTAGGGCTTCTATGTGTGCCATTCTCTGCCCTACAGCTGCCTGAAATAACACATACACGCTGATCTTAATCGACAGGGTTGAACTCTCTCCTTGGTCAGCATTGTGCATAGCAGTGGTGTACATGTGGGAGGAAGCAATTGAGTCTGTCAGGACTCTTCCCCCATTCACCCCGCCCATCCAGTCCAGCAGATGAGATGCCTTTTATTTCCTCTGAATGTGTGAATCTGCCTATACTGCCCCATTCACTAATGTCCACCCTTCTGTTTGCTTCTTTCAGCACCTTTTACCTTCATCTCCAGCATTCTTTAGGTTAACCTTTGACCCTGTGGTTAAAAGGGTCTTGGAAGGGCATGTCAGTGCAGGAGAACATTCGGGATCTATCGGTGATAGGAGGCTAAGACTCAAGCAGTTAATTCAAACATTTGAACTCAGTCAGACTTCAATAACATATACGCCACCTGAGGACTGCGCAACAAGACTCTCTTTAGACCCTTGGATCCTGGGGAGAATGCATCCATGTGCATCTTGGCTTACTCAGTGTGTTCTGATATGGCTAAGCGTGGAGAAAAATAGAGGAGGAAAACATATGGAAGTGTGCAAACATTCCCTAGGCGATCAAGCTGTAACTATGCCCAGTCATGAGCCTGAATTTTTGTGCCGAATTAGACGTAACCATTATGAGGAGGGATGAAATGGAGTTTTCGGATTCATTAAGTGCCAAATTACTGCTGCTTGTCTGGGTACTTTACTTGAGTATGGTCCAGCTGCTCACAACAACCTGCCTGACAAGTGACGCCTACCCAGAATGGTCCGCCTCACACATGAGCATTGTCACATTGCTGTTTATCTGTCTTATGGTTTTTGTCATTTTCAGCGCTTCTCCTCATGCGTATCAATTTTCTCAGCTTTAGCAGTTTTGCGCTAGGTCATCTCCTCCTGCTGCTGTTTGTTTCTTTAGGTTAGCATCTGTATGCTCCCTCTTTTCTTCTTCTTTAGTCCTGGAGAGTGACGGTAGAATCCTGATGAGTACTCGCCAAAAGATGACAAAAGACAGACTGACAGCGTGATTTGTTCCACTTGTCCCCTTCGTTCTTTCACTTTTCTTTTGCTCACACATGCACGCTTGCACTCGCGCACCTCATTAGTTTGCTAAGAATGGATTGCCGCCTGCCTGTGCGTGGGGGAGTGGTTGTAATTACCTGGGTGTCTGGCGCAAACCCTTTTTCATATCTAAAGGCAGCTTTCCGACAGAAGTTGCTGAGAAGGCAGCTTTGGATTTTTTTTTTCCACTGACAAATTAGTATTCCTCAGAAATTTAATTTATTTAGATAGTCCGTAACACCTGTTAGTTGACTCGATAACTGCCCTTTGATTTCAGACATAGTCATAAGCTTGTAACTGATGACAGTACTAAACACATTAGTGGAATAGCACAACGTGTTCCTGATTCTCCTCTCTCACTTACTACAGCTCACGTTCCTGCAATAGGCCGCTTAGCTTTCCTGAAACGTGCACTCAAAGGGATTGCACTCATTATGCTAAACCGCTTTAAATCAACACCTGAGTCATACATTTCCTTTCCAATGCCACATAGAAGGCCCTTCTAAGAATAATTCCACGAAAGAACAGATTTGTCTTTATTTTCTCACCCATATACATACACCAAATGCATTTGCTATTGAGGAAAGTTGTGTTTGAGATTGTGGAAGTTACAGTATGTATGTATATCTCACTTTCCCATCCCTTACTATGTTATTGTATGTCTTAGAAACATGCTTGAGTGCCAAGCTTGTCTCTAAGGAGCTGAGCAGTGCCATACTTTATTGCATAGCAACTTTTCTGATGGAGATCTAAATAGCAGACAGGTTGAGCCATGCAGCAGCTGAGCTCCGGCTCTATATCTGTGCTACAGACGCTAATAGGAGAGAATCTGGTGGAGGTGGGAGTAAAAGATGGAGAATAAACAAGAACAAAAAAGCTGTTTGTCATCTTAGTTGAATCTTTGGTGGTGCGCAAAATTTTCACTGTGCTCTTGGATAAACGCATTTGCACAGATCATCTCGGTCTCGTACACAATGAAACACCTGCAGTTTTTGGCATGGGTGGCACAAGTTGGCACTGTAGCAGCAACTAAATAATACCTCTGATAGGTAACCTCAAGGTTTAGTCTGATTTTAATTATGGCAAACTGAAAATATCATTAGGGATGAATGAGAATTTCTTCATTAACGATACTCACACACCCATTTACAATGAATTAACACACACACACACACACACACAAATGTATGTATGTATATAATATATTGTCTTTATGGCTGTGTTATTGTAATTGAGCAGTTTTGCACTTCTGGTCTTGCTTTCACATTTGTAATGAGCAGAAGAAGACTTTTTATTTCCGCCTGGTTCACCTTTGGGAGTCTGATGTGAAAGCTAAATGTAATAAGTGAGTTTGGGTGTGAGTGGGATTTCCTGACTGTCTAATCAGCTAACCATAATCTGAAGTGACCTTTTAGAATCCAAAAGCGTTAAGATCGAATGGCAAGTTGTAGGAAGTTTGGGATCTATAAAGTATCAATCTAGCTAACATATAATTTATTAGTGTTGCAGAGCCCCTTCGCTCTGTGTGTTAGCATAAGTCTGAATGTCAACTGGACAAAATCCTTTTTAACTGATCATCCTGAAACTTTGAAATATTTATGTAGGCTTGCATAATTATCACATTTATTTTACTTTTAAAGCACAATTGAAGGCATTTTTTTTTTGCTTCAACCTCAATCAAGTCTTCATAATTTCAAAAAGAAGAAAGAAAACAATATCAAATACAAAACACATTGGCAGAGGTAGCAGTATGTTGATGTGGAAAGGTTAACATCTCTCCACTCAAATGGTAACTTGTGAAATATCTACTTATTCTGCCACCCACTCAACATCTTTTATTTTCATGTCCACACATTTCCATTCTTATTTTCACTTCCTTTATGCTTAGCATGCACATGTGTTATTTATAGTGGGGATGGGTGGGACACTTTTTATCAAGGCAGATTTTGTCCATAATATTGTATGGAATTGCTTACAATGGTGATTTTATCTAACACAGAAAAAAAAAGCATCTCCATTTTTAAAGCAGGAGTTTCTGCAATTTTGTGCTGTTAGTTGTGATTTGGCACTACATTTCAAGTTGTTAAATCATTGTTGTGGTTTTCATCAGTGGCTGGAAGCACAAATGTTTGTTTGTTCGTTTGTATGTATGTATTTACTTATTTGTTTTGTTTATTTGTTTATTTTATTTATTTTTCCCCATGCAGACACAAACCCACGCCACTCTAATCAAAAGCTAATCAATGCATTTCTCCAACAAAAAGCTGGGGTTGAAATTTGGCCGGTGGTTATAGGTGGATCTCTGCCAAACATTGGTGAAAACATTGTATCCATGCCATTTTTCATGGCCAGGTCTGTAGGGCTTACTGTAAGTGAGTTACCAGGGACCCTCAATTCATCATTACGCCAAGCACTCAGCCATACAGATGGAACTGCCCACAGACTTATGTTTTCCCACAATGCACCATTACACAGTGCCTACCTCGTTTACTTCATTGCTTGTTTTGATTCAGTGGCTGAAAGTGTCCTGAAACTCTCTAATGTAAATTTATGCGAAATGATTGTATGAGCCCATCAGCTTGAAACAATCTAGGATCTTGAGAGCCTCATGTGACAGTATTGCAAGTGTTTAGAACACTTCACTGAGAATGATATTGCTTCAGTCACATTTACTATGCAAACTCCTCCATATAATGCAGTCAATATGTGAGTGGTTATGAGAGATGACGATGAATGTGTCTTGACAAGTAAATTTGGTCAAAAATATCTGTTATTGTTTCAAAATGGTTCAATTATTGGAATTTCACAGTAAACTCCTAATCTTTATGTCTGTCATGCCAATGCTTTCACAAACACACACACACACACACACACACACACACACACACACTGCGCTTGTGTCGCTTATATTGTATATCAAATATAGTGTTAATTCTCTAAAGAACTACTTAAATATGTCATATTTAAAGTACAGGAGATGAAGAAAAATTGTCTGTGACAGAAAGAGACTGTTTACAATAATCTAAATGGTAAGGCTTTAGACTAAGTCCAGAATTACTCATATGTAGATGCTCAATGGATTATAGATTAGGTTATTCAAAAGCATTATTTAGAGCATCCTAAGAAGATTTGTTATTATAGCCTTCTATATGCCCTTAATGTATACTCTGTTTGTACGTTATGCCTTCAATAGTGGAAATAGTCATGTACATACTGGGTATGAGTATATGTGATTTATCATTTTCCCATAGGCATACTTGGACTTTTCCATGATATTCCCATAATCTAGTTATGCAGCATTGTGTATGATGCTATTTGGGGTTGTTTACAATGTCCAATGCCTCCCCCACAGCTGTGGCAGCACACAGAGCAGCCCCTTGGATGATTCATGACTCACAATTGTCCTGTTAAATGTTTTACTTGAGTGTTTTCCACTCACAACATGGAGTAGCTGTACATCAGATCATTTTATAGTGTTTCTAAAGCATCTACCAGCAAAAAATAAGCTGTTTTTTCATGGCTAATATGAAGGTTTCAGAGGTTAAGGGAGGATTTGATCTCTGCTAATTGTAATCTGTCCTCTCAGGCTCATGGCAGGGCAATCTTTCTCTAGTTTGCCAGTTCGTAAATTAAATTTGTGACATTGACATCAAATGTTGTGTACCATATTTCGATGACTACAAGCTTGCATGCTGGAGAAAGGTGCCTTGCTACGTTCCTGACAGGCTAGTCAGCACATTTCTCCAATGAACAACAAATCTCTGCATATTGCAGTTGAAAATACTTTTGTGTTTTACAGCATTCAAACATTTGGAATGTGTGTCTATCACATTCCAAATGCGATAGAGTATGTAAAGATTTCAGAGATTTCACAATGTATTTCTTTTGAGACCACCCTGCCACAATAGCAAAAAACAGGGCAAGTCACTGGAACTGAGAAAATGGCTTATTGTAATAGATAAGTTTATTAGTTTAATACATTTGATATGTAATTTTAATGCATTTTCGTTGAATCTGAGCAAAATAGAGGAACTGGTTTGTCACAGGTCTGATTATTATCTGAGACACGATTTTGCTAATAACTCTTTTAAATGTGTAGCCAGTGCCTTTGTATGGCAGTGCCATGCACCTTCTCAATCTGTCTCATTCATCCCCTTCTTTTTTGCTGTCATCTTGCAGACATCTGCATCTCCACTTCATTTCCCCTCCAGTCCTTCTGCAGTAAACCTCTATTCTATATTGGTTGTTGTTTTGCTGCAGATGTTGTCTGGAAAAGTTTCCAAGAAACTACTGAACTGAGACCTGTTTCAGTGTCAGTTGTCAACGAGGCAATGGAACGGGGTTTAATGAAATTTGATGTTATGTTCTGACAACACTCGTTTCAATGGGGAAATGCAGGGCATATGTATGTGAGGTTGACGTCACTCTACCAAGGTTATTAAGCCCAGCCGTCCATTCCTGGAAAACTGTATAAAGTTGTATAGCCTAGTTGATTTTTTTTATGGTGAGGACTGGTAAATTAAGTCACCATGGTCTGTACAGTGCCTCTATCTTTAAAGTGATATAGTTTGTAATCTGTTGATTGCCCAGGAAAACATGACTACGGTAGTTTGGCATTATTTTCTTCCATGATCTTTGAACAAAAAGGCAATCAGTTGTTACAGTCACTGAGATTTTTCACTATACAAACTAAAATGTCAGACATTTGTTGTTATTGAATTACATGAGTGAATTTTGTTATACAGCTTTTTTCCCGAAAGTACAATCAGTCATGGCATGCAGCGAGTTGGCTTCAGTCCATTCAGAAGCTTGATTGCTCAACCGTGTGTTGTTGAGCTCTACTCTCTCCACATTTCCTCAAGCGCAGCACTGGATGAGTCTCTCCAGATCTGAGCATCAGCATTCAGGATGTGTTTGTGTGTGTTAAATGCAAGTCACACTGCATAGTGCCCTTTGCCAGCTGTAGCCCTGACAGTTTTGGAAGATGTAATGAGGCACAGGATGACTGAAATGTTGGATCGAGGTGATTCATGTGTGTGATGAAGAATTACACATAAATATTTGCTGGCTGACATGACAGTTGTCTTGATATATTTTTTTGATTATAGTTTTTGTTTTTTACACATGCGCTATTTGCTGTCAGCTATGATTGATTTTACTTAATTTTTTTATGTATAAATGTCTAATAATAAGGGAGTAGTACAAGGTGAGTTGGTGAGTAGTGTTTGTTTGCCCCAAATGAGGCAACCTGTGTAGTCCTAAATACAATCTATTTTATCTGGGAATGACACCACTTATTTGTCTGACAACTTTTGTTTTTGTTTTGTTCTTGTACTTTTTGTTTTGTTTTGCTCGTGTTTTTCATTAGTTTGGTTTGTTTTTTTCTCATTTTATTTGAGTTTCTTTATTTTGCACATTTAAAGTTGCTGTAACAGTATAGGTACCAATTCTCACTATTAACTAGCTGCTTATTAGCATGTTTATTATTAACATATTGGCTATTTATAAGTACTTATAAAGCACATATTCCAAATGACCATATTCTACATCTCTAATCCTATCCAATACCTCAAATTAACAAGCATTTTACTAACTATTAATAAGCAGCAGATTAGGAGTTTTTTTTGAGGCAAATGTTGTAGTTAATGGTTTGTTAATAGAGAATTGTATCTTAAAATAAAGTGTGACCAAAGATGCTTCTCATGACATGCACGACATAAAAAAGTAAATAAACAAATAAATAAAAAAGAAGAAAAAACTAAGAAAAACGGAAGCACTTTGAAACAAGACTGAGGCCAGCCAATCATGGACACACTTGTTGGAAAAGAACATTGTGGTGTAATACGGATGGTTAAATTCGCAGTGATGGAGATTGTAACGCTCTTTCAGTCAGACCCTTTCACGACAGAACATGGACAAAATAATAAAGAAGCTTATTATAAATGTTTTGTACAGAGAGCGAGCAATCAGCAGAGAGAAGTGGACCGCGCTCACTAAACACCCATCATCCAGTGCGGCGGGAGAGTAGGGCCGTGAGTGATGAAGTGTTCACCGCTCTCATTACAGTGGGACACAATAACACAGCCCTTCTTTTCGCCTTCGGTTCTCTCCATGCTACCGACTACAATTCCAGCTGTCCTTCATTTTAATGGAACAACACGGACAACCCAAGAAAAATGAAGTCTACATACTACATTAGATATCTCATTGTCAGAGAAAACCATGGATAATCTAAAAGCCAATTTTTAAGCTTTTTAAAATTTTTAAGATTTTTAAAATCAAGCAAACATGAAACAAACAAGCAGACAACCATAGCTCAATCAACCATCAATTTCTCTCCTTTGAAGTTCAGCCTCATTAAAGCAAATAAGCAAAAAAACTGTGCAGCATCAGCAGAACTCAGCAGGGAGTGAGAAGGTGATCTCTGATTCTTACCACCACATTCACCATCCCAAAGTTTGACTGGAACAGCAGGTGTCCTACTAGATGCAGTTTGGGATTTCCTTTTTATGTGAGTATGTGTAGGTGTATACCAAAAGTATATTTGGATCTTTCTTTTGATGAATGGCACTGTCTATTCTGTGCAACTCTAACAAAATATAGAGGTTATTATCTAGAATTCCTTTAAAGTTAAACTTCCATACATCGATCAACACTGTTTGTTTTTTAAATGTACTGAAATGTTGGCCAGTGGAGACTGATTTTGTTTTGGCTGATTGTAATAATATTATTATTAATAATAATAAATTACTTTATTATTTTAGTAGTAGTAACAGCGTGTCAGTCATGTGTCGTGTGTGTCATGTGTTTCCCTCCTGTGTCCTTATTTGGTTTGTTTCCTATCCTCATCTAGTATGATTATTAGTTCATTCTGTTCAGTAGTCTTTATTTGTAATTTACCTGTGCATTTAGTTGCTGTCTGTTCAGTTAGTTTTGGGGTGGTCTACTCATTACTCCCGGTGTTCCTGTGTGTCTGCCCTGCCTTGTCTTGCCCTGACTTGTCAACATTTAAGACTGTTTATTTGAGTTTATCCTCATCTCCTTGTTCCTCATTCCTCCCCATTGTGTGCACCGTGACACAATGATAATATAGTAATATTGATATTATTATATAATTTGTTTTGTATTTGGATTATTATTGGTAATAATTGACAATAAATAATTAAAATAATTATAAATCTGTCTTTGTTTTCACCTTGGAATTTTTCATAAGGTTCTGTTTGACATTTTTATCAAAATTTAGTTATTTTCATATACTTATTCTGTGACAGTGTCCATTTTACATTATGTATTTAGTTTTTTGTTGTTTTTTTTTGTACCTTTTGGGACTTTTTATTTAAAAAAGCGTCTATCTAAAAAGTATATTGAATGCAAAAACTTTGAAGCTCAATATCTCAAACCACTCAGAATACAGATAGAACCTTATAATTCCAAGGTGGCCATTTATAAATATCGTTTATAATATGTATAAAAATACAATACTTTTGATTTATGAAAAAAAAAAAGTTTCTTGATGTAGGTTATTTACAAAAATAAAAACAGCTAGAAAAAAGATCCATTATAAATCCTTAATATAATTAATTTTAATGATCAAAATAATTGTGAGTGTGGTCTTCACTGCATTTTCAAAATTTACATTACTGAAGCTTGTTATATCTTTTCATAAGAAATTGTTAAAATCATATATTTTTATATTATATATTAATTATAAGAAATGTGGCACCAATATGGTGCCAAGATATATTGTTCATCCCTACTGTCGATGATAACAGAACTTAGTTTTTTGTGTTACTGTTTGTGTAGATAAAAATATATAAAAATCTGTTGCCACATAGCATTTAATTGTTCATTACTGAATCATTATTTTCTTCCCCTCCTCTTGTATCATTTTAAATGATTGTGAATGGAGGTTATTTGTTTTGTGTGTGTGTTTGTTTAAATGAGGTACGCTGCTGGCTCTTGAGTAGCGCCCATTACTTCCTGTTTTTATTGCTGGCAAACTAAGTACTTACACTTATACTTAGTCTGCACTGTTACACTAAGTACTTTCTCATATTCACTGTTGAAACACTGCCCAACTTATTACCCTCCTCTTATCTCCTTTACATTTCTTGTTTGTTGTTGATTGCACTTCTTTAAGCCTGAAAAATGCATTTAAATTTTTGTAATGCAGTTAAGAAGATGCCTGTATGGTAACAAAGGCTATTCTTCTGGTTGACTCATAATTTATATTCTTTTGTGAAGGCGTTGTGCTGTTTGTAGCTTCCCGTATTTGTCCAGTGTACACTGATTCATCCGCTGTATACCCACGTGACTTTGCTCTGAGAGGTCAAAGGAAATGTCAGCTGTGTGTGAGAGCCCCTGTTACTCGTTTGATGGTATCCTAAAGTGAAGCGGTTGTAGAATTGGTAGTTGAATTGGTTAGCCATACTGTTCTGATTTCAGAATATACTAATATCAATCACAATATCACATACAGTCAAAGCGTATCATCACATTTTATGATTTTAAAGATATAAAGGTCTCACGGTCTTTAGATGAGAGTGGGATATTGGGGGCAGGTGTCTGTGAGCTTGCCGAGGTTGGTTTTAGCAGTCGTTCATTCATCTCTGACTGAAATTAAACCTGCAGCTCCCTCACTGAATCCCAGCCCCCCTCTAACCGTGACCATCATCTCTGAGGAGCAATTAATGCATTGTGGGTTATCTGGTTTGCTTAGATAATTGGGCACAGGCCTGGAAATAGCCAAACAATATTTAATGTGATTTGAGGTTTTGTTAAAACCATATCTGTTTATGGAAGAATAATGTACTGGGTTGTTGTCATTCTTTTGCCATCAAAATTTTAAAGGATGTTGTTTTTAGAATTGGTTTTACCCAAAAATCATAGGTCAATGGCAAAACATTTTTCCTGTTTAACCTCATTTTTTGGACCATCCTTTTCAATGTCATAATTTCATCCCAGATCATCCCAATATAAATATTGTTTTGAGTTTCCATGTTGCTTTGCATGTGATACAAAGTCTAATTTTAATAATTTATTGTGCTCTAACATATGTGGTGTCTAATCAGACACTACACGGACCCGACAAGTTCCCAACAGTAATGAAAAATACATCACTAGAATTGAATTATCTCCCAGTTATGACCATATGCACACAACTCACTGTGAGTGTGTTTCAAACCTCAAAGGAGAGCTGAGATCCAGTCTCTCTCCTCTCCTGCTCTCTCTCAGCTCTTTGATCTTGGGATGCTGTACAGTTGAGCACATCTCAATGAGGCTTTTACCATAAATTGCATCCAGTCACACAGCAATTCTGACTCAAGAATTGAAACATGAAACTCATGTTTATGATTGCATATACCTCCTCTCCATTACACCAACTGCAGCTGAAGTAAAATACACCACTGATGAGTATAAATCATGACTGAAGAATATTTAAGTTTTTCTTTTCCAAATATATAGGTAGTGTATTTGAATAGATGGTGCTTTGATGGTATTGTGTCTGAATGGGGGACAATTCTTGCATCCATGTTCCAGTGGGAAATTACGAGTTTTTGTTGTTTCAGTAGCAAAGTGATGGATTGATGCCATTAGTTCTGAAATTAAATGTCTGACAAGTACATACTTTTAACCATGCATTGTATTTTTAGTCTATCCAATTAAATGCCATATAATTGCACCCATTGATGTTAATTAGATAGAAACAGTAACGCAGAATAGCAGTGATTGAGAGAGAGACAAAAGCAAGGTGATTATGAGGCACTCATTTGCATATTGAAGACATGCTATTGTATGTTTTAAAATGCTAGAGGATTCAGCACTATTGTCTGCAAAAGAGGCAACTGTATGTACTGTACTTTAATTTATTTGAGATTGTGTGCTTCACCAGAGGAGATGCGTGATCTTGACTAATCATTTTGATATTCTTGTTTTCGTTTTATTGCCCTGTCTGCCACCTCCATTAGGGTCATTGAACCATTGTAACTTGAGGCCACATAAGCTATTTCCCTCTACAGGACATGAAATGACACTCTAGCATTAAATATTAACATTGGTTATTTTCTGACTGTCACAGTGGCCCCTTTACATCCAATTTGTTCGAGCTTGAGTTTGTCATCGAATCCCGATAATGTCGAAAAACTCTCCAGCTGAATGCAAAAAAGATGTCTCGGTAACCCGCTCTCGGCCAATAAAAGAGATAGTAGGCCACCGCTTTATGCATTGTGAGAAGAGATAATGTAATCAGATTAAAAAAAGCATTTGACTTGTCATGCTTGACAGCTTTTACATTATTACTATTCAAACAGTCCTTTAATGAAAACTGTGTCCATCTTCTAACAGTTGGAGAGAAAATGTCAGGGATATCTTGACAGCTGTTTGCAATGTAAATTATCTCCAGCTCCCTTAAAAAAAAAAAAATATATATATATATATACTGTATATATTCTTATTATAGCTTGAAACATATTATATTTTTTGCATCATGCAGTGCACAACTGGCTTCTCAGTGTCTTGTTTATTTTAATATTTACAGAAAATACATGGTTTTCTCAGTTGTATTTAAATATTCACTTAGACGTTCTTCAGAAAAAAATAATGAATGCATCCAAACGAGTATTATGAGGGTTAGACCCATCTGGTGCACCATTCTTCCCCCAAAAAATGGGTTACTGAACATGAAAAAGTTACAGCATATGGAAAACTCTCATAGTCTGGTTGAATTTAATAGATTCTTGTAAGTAAATAAATATTTTACTTTTATAGAGGATACTCTATATTCATTACATTTTATTGAGATGCATTGAGTGTTAGCTATGTATTTGAGAGATAATACATTTTAGTAGTAGTAGTAGTAGTAGGGGACACTTATGAGTAACATTAATTTATTAATTCATTAAAGACAAGATAGTAGTAGTATATGTTCTCCATCACTATTGTTAAAAGTGAGGGAAGCAAAACGAGGGAAATAAGTAAAAAAATAAAATAATTATATCAGCTGTTTGGTCCATAAGTGTATGATAACAATAATAGTAGTAATATTAATGATAAAACAAATGAATGTATAAAAGAGAAATATATGTATTCTCTCTAAAATCATTTCTAAATAATGGTTGCTTTTATCAAGGTAAAGCAAAGATCCATTTCTGTATGCCGAAGCATTCATGTGTAGATAATCATGAAATTGCTCAATATGGTACTGTGGCATTTATGTGATTACCTTTATCTGAACTGATTGGGTTCTTTGCTCGCTGTCTAGACAAGATGTAAACATTCAAATGCAGGCCTTTTTCATGGGTTGTTTAATGATATGGATAGGTAAAATAAACAAATCAGCACTGTAAAAAAAAAAAAATCTCCTAACAAAAACTGTAATATTCCAGCAGCTGGTTGTGCCGGAAAAATAACGTTAAATAACGGACAATAACTCCATCGTAAAAACACGGTAATTTTCCTTAGTTAAAAAACATAATTTTTCTGGCAGCTGGGGCACCAGAGTAAAAAAGTAAAATAACAATTTAAATAGGTTTGTTCCTGTAATTTTCATATCAAAACATTAAAAAGACTACAATGCTGTTCCATCACATTTATTATTTAACATTGAAATTACATGAAATTACATTCTCACATTTATCTTGGTCACATTACTGAATACAAATTACACTAAATATCCAAGGCTAAATATTTACAGCAGGTTGTATCTTCAATAGTAACAAATTCATGCTGCAGCCAAAAACATAATTAGTTCAAAGTCAAATGCATCCAATTTTATTTTATTTTTTTTATCTGATTTGAGCTTAATTTTTGATGATCATTTTGAAAGATATTCAGTAAAGGCACATTCACATCAAGGAAATTAATTTAATCAGAAATAAAGAGGTCAGAAATAAAGAGGTCAAGCAATTAAACTGCAGCAAGTCAGGTCACCGTTATTTATATAGCACTTTTTTACAATACAGATTGTGTCAAACAACTTTACGGTATTAAACAGGAAAACAGTGTGTCGAAGGAACCACAACCCCATCGTTCTTCCCTGGCCAGACGAAACCAGCTGTTTAATTCTTGGCTGTAACAAAGTCAGATTGTGCAAAGGACTCATCTGGTTCCTGTGGTCATATCCTGATGACCGTCTAAGTGACATGGTCTTAACTGGGGATCAGTCTCTGAGGCTCATCTAGTTGTCCTGGTCTCCGCTGACGTTCTGGGCTGTAAAGGTCATCTCTAGGTGCTGATCCACCATCTGGGTGGCTCCGGTGACCTTGGAACAACAATGAAAGAGACTAATATTAGTGTAGATGCCATTTTTCTTACAGTATAAAAAGTACATCGGGTGTTATGGGAAATGTTCCCGTTTCAGTTGGCCAAATTAATGCAGCATTACAATCCTTTAAAAGATTTGAATAACAGAAATGTGTTAATGTGTTATGTGTAGCCACTCCGAATAAACTGAACTTTATCATCCCTTTTGTGGATGCTAATATAGTGGGGATGTAATGAAATTATCAATATCGTGGTATCACGATAGCAAAACTCAATATTATTGTGGTTACATGACAATATGAAACGAGAGGTCTTCTGGGCAAAAAGTGTAGATTTTTTAAATACATTTAAACTTCTTATTCTAACATAAAAGTTATTTTAAGTTGTGTTTTGGCACAGTCTCTGTCAAGCAAACTAAAACTAAAAGCACAATATGGCTTAATTTTTTTCTGACTTTAGAACATGGGTTGGAGCTCGTAATTTTTACCTCTCAAAGTGCATTAGTGCATTTAAAGAAAGAGAGTCAGCGGCACCCGAGCGCCCACGCAGCCAACAGGTTCCGCCTGCCCGGGAGCCCACGCACTCCGCCCCGCCCAAGAGCCCACGCACCTCTGCTCTGTTCCAGGACCCCACGGATTCCGCCTCCAGTGCCTGGGAACCCCTGCTGGTCCTGGCCCAGCTCTCCAGAGCCCCTGCTGGTCCTGGCCCAGCTCTCCAGAGCCCCCAGTGCTGGTCCTGGCCCAGCTCTCCAGAGCCCCTGCTGGTCCTGGCCCAGCTCCTCCAGAGCCCCTGCTGGTCCTGGCCCAGCTCTCCAGAGCCCCTGCTGGTTCCGCCCAGCTCTTCCACGGCTCCTGGGCCCCTGCTGGTCCTGGCCAGCTCTCCAGAGCCCCTGCTGGCTCCGGCCCAGCTCTCCAGAGCCCCAGCTGGTTCCGGCCCAGCTTCCAGAGCCCCCGCTGGTCCTGGCCCAGCTCACTCTGGGCCCACGCTGGTCCTGGCCCAGCTCACCTGGGCCCCTGCTGGTCCTGCCCAGCTCTCCAGAGCCCCTGCTGGTCCCGTCCCAGCTCTCCAGAGCCCCTGCTGGTCCCGTCAGCTCTCCAGAGCCCCTGCTGGTCCTGTCCAGCTCTCCAGAGCCCCTGCTGGTCCGTCCAGCTCTCCAGAGCCCCTGCTGGTTCCGTCCAGCTCTCCAGAGCCCCTGCTGGCTCCGTCCAGCTCTCCAGAGCCCCTGCTGGTTCCGTCCAGCTCTCCAGAGCCCCCGCTGGTCCCGTCCAGCTCACCTGGGCCCACGCTGGTCCCGCCCAGCTCACCTGGGCCTCCGCTGGTCCTGTCCAGCTCACCTGGGCCCACGCTGGTCCCGGCCCAGCTCACCCTTAGCTCCGCTGGTCCCGCCCAGCTCACCTCATGCTTCTCCGCTGGTCCCGTCCAGCTTCCTGGGCCTCCGCTGGTCCTGTCCAGCTCACCTGGGCCCACGCTGATCCCATCCAGCTCACCCTTAGCTCCGCTGGTCCCGTCCAGCTCAACTTTCCCTCCGCTGGCCCTGTCCAGCTCGCCTTCACGGCTCCTGAGCGCCCCTGGGATGGGAGCTTCCCCAAGAAAATGTTGGGGCTACCTCCATGGCCACCTAAGCTCCCCGATCCTCCATGGCCGCCCGAGCACCCCGCTCCGCCATGGCCGCCCGAGCACCCCGCTCCGCCATGGCCTCCTCAGTTCCCAGACCCTCCGTGGCCGCCTGATCCGCCATGGCCGCCAGAGTCCCCGGATCCGCCATGGCCGCCTGAGTCCCCGGATCCGCCATGGGTCCCGGAACGGGCACCGCCCTGGAGGTCACCTGTCCGGTCTCCAGGTCCTTGAGGCCTCCAGAGTGCCCACCCCCCCTCCCCTTTCGATGTCGTACGGCGCGGGACGCGCCTATTGGAAGGGGGGGGTAATGTCAGACTTTGTCTTCCTCTGCCTTTGTCTCCTCACCCTTATATGGTCCTTCCTGTTCCCCATCATTAGTTGATTAGTCTTCGTCTGTGTCTTGATTGTGTCCCAGGTGTTTCCAGTTATGTCTCCCTTTATATAGTCGGTTCTGCCCCATGTTTGCTGTGGATTATTGTTAATGTCAACTGTGTACCTGTACCTCAACCCTCATCTGTGTCTGTCTACCTCCGTGTAAAAGTAAAGTCTACTATTTATGTCAATCCTCGTCTCCTCGTTCCTGGCTTCCCCGTGCAGCACCGTGACACATATCTATATATTATTGTATCGTGACATTTTTATATCGTTACATCCCTACAATATAGTTATCATAAGTTAATGGTCTTGGAGTGAAAGAGTGGGGCATCAGGACATGATAGAGAAGCTATGTGTTAATATATACACTAACACTTACCTCTAACATTGATCTGGGATAGGATCCTGTTTCTACAGACAGCATTTTTCTCCTTGCTCTGAATTTGTGTTTGAGGAACTGGTACCATAACTGCAAACATAGAGGGTAGAAACAGATCAGATTAAAAGAAAAACCTCCAATTCTAAAAATGTATTTACACAGAAAAGACAAACTTCTGATCATTAGAACTTAAGAGTTATCGTACACTTTTCACATAAGGTATCCTTCTAGATTCTTAAGGAAAGTAATATTTCCCTAGAAGAAAACCTGCACATATTCTGCATTGGTAGGGTACCTGAAAGATAAAATGACAACAGTTTGCCATAAAAAACTAAGATAAACAACATTTAATTAGTTTGTATTACTTAAAAAGTATCATAAATACTTTGAATGAATATTAGCAAAGAAAGGGTGAACAAATTACAAATAAGTTCACATACCGGACTTAGGTGTGTTTTATTCTTGGAAGATTTCTGACGTGTTTTTATCGGAGTCTGGTCTGAGGATTTCTGGAAAAGAGGGAATGACAAAACCAGCATACAGTAAATTCAGCTTGAATCGTTATAATTACCAAGTTATACTTAACATTTATTTTGTTGAAGACAAATGGCATTTTGATGGGATTCTGTTGGTACTGGTTCAAGTGCATCCACATCCGTCTCACAAAATTTGTTCATTTGGGTCCGTTTTGTTCTTGTTATCCCCATCCGCCTTATTATATTTCCATGCACTGTACCTCAGTGTTGCTTATCATTCTGCGCACGGGAGCGCATCATTCTGCGCACGGGACGCATATAAGTGCTTAATGCCGCTCTGTATTGGAGCCTTTCGTATTATATTTTTGCGCAATAAAAGATTATTAAAAGCCTTTCTTGTTAGTCTCATCGGTTATATGGTGCTGCCTCATTACTTTGCAGTATGTTTAAAATAAACGTATTTTAATCGTACAGCATATATTTTCTATATAAATATATTACTTGTTTTCCATGAATGTATTTTACAACAATACAAAGAGCAACATATATTTTTTTTTACCAGATTTAGTCCTACACTTATTCACTTTTCTTTGTTCCCCAATTATTTTTCACTAATTTGAGATTTTATAAAATGATTGTGCACTCATGATTTTTCTAGAGTAACTTTTGCTACTGAATTATTCACTAACCTAGTTTATAAAATTATTTTTGTCATCGATTATAATTACATATGCTGTCATTTGTTATTTTTCTTTACAGTATATATCTATAGTAGATTGTGTGTAAAACACAAAAGAGTGATGAGCAGGTCAACACACACTGAGATATAGAAATTCTACACTGATTTAAAAAATTGTACTGGTATCGGATCGATATCGGTATCGGCAGATACTCAGAATTTTTGGTATCGGATCGGTATAGGTTCTGAAAAAGTGGTATCGAGCCATCCCTAATAACTACACTAATGTAAGTTAACTTACCTTCAACTAAAACGAGACCTCAAATGTAAAAATCATAAACATTGGACCTAAAGGTCCGAGTCCAAGTTTAAAAACACACACAATCAAATTAAGCTTAATAACAACAACGACAGTCAAAATGCCAGAAACTAATATTGTTCAGAAAATATGCATTTTACCTGCTTATTTTTGATCCATTCATCAATGACTGCTGAGAGAGTGAGAGTGTGTGCCTAGAGGAGAGGTATCCTTACGTCGGGTGGGATTTCCTCTAATAAATGATGACATGAAACAATAAGTAATTTGTAAGGATGTAACTCATTTGCGACCAGATTTCACAGTTGGCAGTTTTTATTTCTGTAAAAATACTATTTAAAAATGATAAAATTACTATAAAATGTCATGTCATCTGTTAAATACAAATGCATATTTATAAGTTTTGATAAAAATCACGATAGTTTTTTATTTGAAAAACATCTTTTAAAAAACGTAACTTTTATGGTTATTCACAGATTTGCCATGTTATTTTACATAGAACATGTACATTTACAGTCTATTTCTGTCATTTTACAATTCCCCACGTATTTAAAAAATACAGGCAAAAATTTCTGTAAAATTAAATATTTGTTTTACAGTGAGGATACCCCCTCAGGCGAATACCTATTAAACAAAGATGCACGAATAAGGCAGGGAAAGTAGGTCATCATTGGAGGGAAAAAGCAATGAACCTGCAGGCAGCACCCATCCATAATCCTATCTGGTGCTGATTTCTGCCTTCACTAACACACATTTAAGCTCTCATGGAGTGTTTATGGATTATAGCATCAGTGCTGTGCTGGAAACTAGACATCTCGCCGGGTGCTGAGAGATATGTTATTTTAGAAGCGCTAATATAAATTTCATAAAACATTAGTAAATGCATTTCTAACAATCGTGTGACATCAAACATGACTGTTTATATCAGTTTCTAGTTTGATGGTTTTGTTTTGTTTAGTCAGATAGTCACAGTGTGTGAATGACCAATAGCATCTGAGACATGCTGATATACAATAACATCAAATGTTTTATAAAACAACATGAAGTCTTTTCACACAAAGGCTGTTTCTCTTTCTTCATCCACACCCTTCATTCACTTGCACTGTCTTCCTCACCCAGCCCCTCGGATCCGCCTTCTCTGCATGAGACCCGCAACCTGCTAATTCAGACACATCATTAAGCCTGGCACAACTGTGTTCATGCATATTTCAATAAAGGCTCTTGCTAATTCTTTGTTTTAATATTCCGCAGACAGAGGCATGGGACATTTGAACATGTTATAAGATGCACAATATATTCACAAAAATAAGAGGCAACTGAAAAATAATCAGCTAATGGGTAATGTACACAGTCTGTTATAAACGCATGCAGTTGGTTTAAAAGTAGTTAAAAAAGTACCATTCATTCATTTCCAGGTTTAAAAATTGGAATACAAGATTATTCAGTGTTAAGCTCATTGCACACTGAGTCTGAAATGTTTGGATGCTATTTTTAGTTTTTCATCCTTTCCTATCAAAATGCTTACGGATGTGAAAACAAGGACAATCAAACTTGATCCAATTTGTTTTTATGAAGGAAGACATTTTCGGAGTCAGTGTGTAAACGTGATTGACACAACGTGAGGTCGTAGGCCTATTTATTTTTCAATATGCAAAAACTTTTGGCGAGAATTTCGGAATTTCTGACCTTTATACACACACTTGAGTTTTCATTAAAATATACAACTAATATTTTAGATTTTGTGCAAGTATGTGCGTCTAGATATATGCTGACAACTAGAGTAAGTGTATACCAATATACATTTGCCTGCCACCATTGACTGCTGATTTCTTAAATATCACATCTGCCCTGTTCTTTATATTCATGTACACTTATATATTTTTCTATCTTGGTGGGGAATTTCTATTTGCTATATAATTAGGGTTAGGATGCATGTAATTATATATAACTTATAGTACTATAGTAAGTGCATGTAACATGTAATGAGGACACTGTAAAATGAGGTATTACCTCATATTTTTCCAGTGTATACAGGTAAAATTTGTATCTACTTGAATGGGGAAAACTGTTTCTCAAGATTACAGTTTAACAAAATATTTCAATTTAACAGTACAATCTGATAATAATGGCTCAAACGTTGCTAAAATATATTTTTCAGGCTGGTTCAGCTGTTCTACAGTGAATACATTTTGACAAACTCTTTCAAAAAGGCTATTAGATTGGACCTTTTTAAACTGAAATGCGGATAGTATTCCTAAAATTCTCACATAAAGGTTATGAGGCTCTATCTTCAATTTTATCCCCTTTATAATGTCTCTGCTTTTGTTTTTATAATAACATTTTCTATCCCCTAACCCTCAAGCCGGTGGTTGAACAATGTACAATGCACAGTGTAGGTGATCCAAATGCTCATTTATTTTGTATTTTATCCCCTATACATCCTTCCCCTCCTTTCCTTTCTTTTTCTTTTCTCCTTAGGTGCCACCGCTTTCCCATCTGCCATGTTTAGCGGCTAGCCCTATTAGCATGAATGGGGATAAGCATGTAGAGGCATCAAAGAGTCCCTAGTGACAGTGGCTGTTTTCAGCTTTAGCAATTCCTTTGTAGTGCTCACATGCATGCTGACTTAATACCAAATATTTTCAAATATGCAAACCAACAACTAATTATACACTTATTCCAATGTTAGTACTAATGCATTTCTATAATGCACATCACGTACGTAAAACTTGCATAGATCTGCGCTTAGCATTTATTCGGAAGGTGCTCATTAGCGGTGGTTGTTTACAGAGTGTCTGTACTGTGACACTTGCTATAGGGATGTTTAATTGTGATTGTCTTAGTTTGTGTGTGGGACTCTGAGAGTGACAATCCTCCCCTCTTCCCACATTCGGCCGTGTAAATGATGCCCTGTGGGTTTGCCAAAAAGAGGTGGCTGCTTCGCCCCATCTGAGGTGTGAAAAAATGGCACCATCTCACAGTGCTGTTTAACCATACGGCCACCGTATCAGGTGCCATACTAGGCCATATGCCACGGAATACGACATTTCTAGTGTATAATCCATCTAATCCTGCATATTGCTCATTTAGCTTCTGAACGTTCACATCCCATGTCTAGGTAAGAATGCAGCCTTGACATTTTCCAAAACAATTAAAAAATCCAACTGACCCCAAACTTGTGAGCAGTAATCTATTTAAGCTGTTTTCATTTATTTATTATGTCTTTAAAAAAACATATGACTTACTCTCTTATGTAGAAAACAAAAATATATATTTATAACATTGTTCAAGCTGCTCTTTTAAATGGTCACTGCAGCTGTCAAGCAAGATTTTCAGCCAATAACAACAAACAATTTGGTTCTGTTGAATGAACAAATCTGTAATATGACTTCAAAAGATTTTAAATAAATAGTGCACACATTATTGTGGTATTTATGTAGTGAGCATGACTACTTGTATTATTCTTTCATGCTGCTTTTTTGGAGCATCACAGTCCCTGGTCCTCATTCACTTTCACTGTATGAAAAAGAGCAGCTTAGACATTCTGAAAAGCATCATATTTTAAGTTCTCAAAAAAGAAAAGTCATACAGGTTCTGATTGCCCTGAGGGTTAGGAAATAATCACAAAATATGAAAAAAAATGCATGCAATATCCTTGCATTCCCACATAGGCCTACTATTAAATGCAAGAAAAACAAAGAATAAGAGATGAAAATAGCTAAATTTTACACTTTAGCCCTTTCAAACAGATTTGAGCTCAATTTAATTTAATCTAATGGTTTGACCCTTAAATTAAATGTCCTCTATTATAGTAGTTCTGAGGTTTATATAATTTACATGGCTTCTTTGCTCACTTCGTTTGAGAAAGCGTTTGTATTTAATTATTCATTAGCGGACTCCCACCTATTGATTGGAACATGAGCTGATTACTTTGGGAGCGCAGACCTCTTCCCAACCTTTGTAAATTGATGCCATGTCATTTTATGACTATAGTGTTCAAGGTGCCCTCCATGTGTGCAAATCTGGCAGGGAGAACATCGTCACTGATGTGTAATATCACGATCATGCTCACAAATTGTTACCAGATATGTCTATCAACCGACAATATACTTGCTACATAGCTTGGGCAAACATCATGATTTGTCATTTAAGGACACACACAATGACATTGCAGAAACTTATGGCTGGCTGGGTGGTACATCAGTATAGCATTTAACGGTAAAAAGCTACATTTTAATTTACCACTTACACTGTGGAGCCTTTTTTTTTTAAATCTTCCATTTTATGTGGAACATTTAAATATATTAATTTTAATTTTTTTTGGCATAATTATAGCAATAATTACAGCTCAGTAAAAAATAAAAAAAAAAAAAATAGTTCACAGGGAATATGTACCGTAGATATTTTTTACCTGAAATATTTTTTCTTTAAACATATCGGGTCCTATTTTAACGATCTAAGTGCATGGTCTAAAGCACAAGGCGCAGGTGCACTTAGGGCGTGTCCGAATCCACTTTCACTAGTTTAACGATGGGAAAAATTGTAGACGTGCCTGGTCTGAAAGGGTTGTCCCTATTCTCTTAATGAGTAATGGGTCTGTTTTGGGCATAACCTGCAATAAACCAATCAGAGTCTCATCTCCCATTCCCTTTAAGAGCAAGTTGCACTCACACCATGGCGGATTCATGAATAATTTTAATAGGTAAATATGTAAAGTCTGAGACTAAAAAAATAATGTTGCTATCCCTTAAAAATATAGCACTGTTATATTGCTCACCCCTGCTATGAAACATGATTATAATGGGAAAGGTTTTTTATTAATGAATTATTTTTTTTACTGCCATATGCTAGCATCAGTCTAGCATGATATCCACTTTTGATCAACTGAAGTTTGTCCAGCATTTACTAAACATAACCACAAATGGTGTATTTTGTTCTGCTAAATGGCTGGCACATATGTAATATGGCCTTTAACACTTTTCATGATATTTTGAAAAGGACATAGTAGCATGGTGAATGCCCTTCAGAAAATCAGATCTGGAGGCTGCTAAACAGGTAAAGTGTTAGCGTTTTTAGCACGAGGCTGGTATGATTGATTTCTGTAATGTTGAGTGTGCTTTTTCTACATACTGCCTTGGTGAAACATTGGCCCTGATATTGTGCACCACACTAGCATTGCTGCAGGCCATTTGGGAGTCTGTGTATTTGCCCGTGTGTTGTCTCACAGAAGCCATAGTAGGTTAGCTTGCATTTGCATAAAGGAGAGCTGTTATTGAGTGTGTCCCTGTCCTACACGGTGAATGCTCTAATACCTTTGGGGCGTGAGTACAAGGGTAGGAGAGGGAGGAAAGAATCTTGATTAGCTTTGCAGTCATTAGTGGATGATTGAAAGCATGCTATAAAGAGAGATTAATCAAGGATGCTTTTGCCCGTCCTCCATAAGGTTTAAACTCATTTGGTCTTATATTGTTCCAAAAAAAGTTTTAGACTGTTTTCATGTTGATTATTTGGTGGAACCACAGTTTAGGGTGACTACGTCCTCTTTTTCCTGAACATGTCCTGGCCTGGGATTTCTAAATTGTCGAGTTTATAGGTGTGTTAATCTTGAAGCGACGCTACGCAAACCAATCGGTTTTTGACATCAAAGTACAGCAAGAGCTATAGAGCACAACCTTTGCATGTTGTTGAATCATTCTCACAGTACTTTGTTGTCACACACCGATCGATCTGCCAAGTACCTCAAGCTGAACTCAACTTTTGGCTTTATTTTCGATTGGTTTCATACTTGCTGAAAGAAAAAAACTGAAATAGCGTTTGACCAATAATATGCAGGCATTGTACATAATTGACCAGGCATGGCATGCAAGAATGTGGGATCTACAGGAAACAGTCAAACCAATGCAAATTTGAGACATTTTAGGCAATTTAGAAATCCAAATTTGTTAAATTTAGAAATACAATTTTGCGTATGACACTTAGAGAATGTAGACCTACAGTGTAATTCATATAAAATACCGTATAGCAGTATAAATACACACACACACTCAAATATATAACAACTAATCTCTTTTTGTGCCTATTTTATTTTATTTTCTTACAGTATCTATACTGAAAATTGCAGTGGTCACTAAGGCTTAATTTGTAAGTGATTGATTCCATCTACTAAAATGAATGAATAACCCATTGATTATACATTTAAACAATTTACAGGACACATGAGACATATCAATAAGCTTTCAAAATTTTGAACACATTTCAGCCATCTTTTCTGACAAATTTGTAATGTTACTTACATTTCAATTCAGGAGTTCACTTCCACAATTATGATGGATTGTTTCTTTATCAACTGAACCAACAAACTGTATCCCAGACCATCTTTTCATGTGGACTCAAGTATGGTTTGCTGGTCCAAACCTGAGTTTGATCAAAATTAGCCCAAATCTGAAATCAAGCAGACTTGCGTCCATATCCAAAAGCAATTAAGATGTGTTTCGAATCATAATGCCTGTGAAATATCCCTATGGATTTTATATGTTTTACATCAATTGGCAAGTGGACCTCTAAGCGACCTTCTATGGGCAGTGATTCAAAATAAGCTGTGGAGAAAGTGCTGTGCTTCTATTTGAGATTGAGTGCATGTAATACTGTTGGCTGGCTTAACACAAGGTGAACGAAGCTAAATAAAGGTGATATCACTTGATTTATTATATGTATACGTTTAGATATGATTCTGCACCATCATCACTTGGATCTTTATTGTGTTTGACTGAGGTGAACACGACTGAGCACTTAACAAATGGGTAAATTTGGTAAAGGTAATGGAAGTAAGGGTCTTATCGGTGCATCTGTGCTCCATGTATCTTCCTAATGTGATTACTTCACCTGGTCAGCCCCTAATGTTCTTGTTTTTGTTCTTATAGATGCTGTTTCGGGGGAAAGGCAGGTTGTTGTGTGATTTGAAAAGATGACAACTAAAAAGTATTGGAACAAGAAACTAATAATGAACATATTTGAACAAGCTTTTACAGAGTTTATTAATATATGCTGCCTTAATATTGGGGTGAAAACAAGAGGGTTATAAGGCCAGCCACTCGCCAGAACAAAATACAACTACGAGGAGACAAAATACAGCATTTGTGGTTATATTTAGCAAACCCTGGTCAAACTTCCTAGCAGCTGATCAAAAGATAGCTTGTTAAACTACTTATTTTATAGTCCCTGACTTTCACTATTCAACTATTAAAATCATCCATCATTGCATGAAACATAATGCATGAAACCTCCTTAACCCTTTTATAATACTTCTAACATTCTGCTTTTGGGTTATTGCTTTATTTTACAATTAAAATGTCCAATTAAATGCAGTTACTATGTGCTGTACATCACATCTCTAATGTGGATGGGAAAATGTAGGCTGGATTAAGATAGAATGCACCATTATATCTGGTATAATATTACAAAGAAAGAAAAAGCATAAGCCAATCCTTACTTAACAGTGACATACAGACCTACAGGAAATGAATCTGGCCATCAAAGGACTTTCTAAACACTTCATACCAAAACACAGATGGAGCTCATGCACCAGCCGTGCAAACTGATCTATCTTCAGTCACATGTCAGAGTGAACAATAGCTTTAGTCTCCTTAATCCAAATCTTGCCCATCTTTATGGATATGTATCACTCCAATAAACCTGTTGTCTTAAAGTTTTAGTCAAATGCAGCTATACAGGCTCTTCTTTCACGGTAAGCCTTCTAGAACATTGCAATCAATCCTCTTGTATTTGATTCCTCTCTAGTGCACTTGCATTGTAATCTTTGCTAAGCTTTCATGATTCATATATTTTTTAATGTGCACATAAACAAACATGCACACTGTTCTAATATTAGAAAGAGTAATGGAAAGTAGACATTTGCTTGTTTATACTCTGCCTAAAATCAATCATTTTTAAAGCCACACTTTATCTAGTTTTATTTGATTGTATCTTAATACTAACTGATACCATCTTTGCAACATTCAATACTGATAGATGCTGCATTAAATGTTTAACTTAAATGTTTAATGTCAAAGTAGTGATAAAATTGTTCTTTATCTTCTATATTGTTCCATACATCTGAGTGGTTTTTCGAGAAGAAAACAAAATATAGCAAAGGGACATGTTTTGTTTATTGGTTCTTCTGTCCAGTTGTTGATTGGATAAAGGCAGATCTGCAGTTGATTGGTCTGCAGATCTGCAGTCAAAGCTTGCAGTCGATTATAAGAAAGATGTGGACTAAATTAGAGAAGTATCATCATTCTGATGAAAAATTAAGAGGGGAAAACAACATGCATGAGGAATTGTTCACAATAAGATCAATAACATGCATTTAGAAAATAGAAAAGAGAGTGAGTTTTCATTTTATGCCAACTTTAAATTTAGCTGGAGTGTGTGACTCCCACTCTTGTTCTTCTTCTGTCTTAAGTTGTCTATCAAGGAGGCAGACTAATGGTCTCCGTGACTCAACACAGCTAAAAATAGACACATTATTGGTTTGAGGTTGTAAGCCATTGTTTGCCAGATTATAAAGACATTCTCTTCACTGTGTTATTAGTGGGTCGGTTTGGAAGCATTAACAGCTTAGAGTGACCAAAGAGAGAACATCCTATGAGATCACCTCTTGTATGCTCAGGTATTTGTTTTCCTTTTCTCTCTTTCTTTTATTTTCCTCCATTACAAATAAAAGCAATAATTAAATCCTCTTTTGTGGTTGTTTGTTTTGACATGTTGAACCTGGCCAGATGGTTGGTACTGCAGTACATTAAACAATGACGTAATTACTTTGCAGGGGTTAAAGTGCCTCTGTTATGGATTTTTGTAAATTACCTTTCATGCAGTGTGTAACACAGCTCTAAGTGAATGAAAACATCTTGCAAAGTTTTAAATCTGAAAACATTAATGAAACATTAGCATATTGCCTGCACACGTGTTGGTCTTTTCATGTTGGTCTGAATGAAAATGCAAATTCATTCTTTGCCACTAGATGCCACTTTTGAAGCAGTAAAACCATAGATATGTAAAATATCTATGGGTAAAAATAATGGTTTCCCCGGTAATGCTGTACACAAAGCAGCACTCCGCTCACAAACGCTGCTTAATCAGACATTACATGCATGATGAAATTAAAATGAGATCAAGCGGACCAATCACCGCAGATTAGCATCACGCAACAGAGGAGTTTGGAAAAATGAATCGTTGCGAATCGTTTGGGAGTCATTGAGGAACTAAGGCAGGGGTCACCAAGTTCAGTCCTGGAGGGCCGATGTCCTGCAGAGTTTAGCTCCAACCCTAATTAAACACACCTGAAGCTGCTAGGTCTTACGAGGTATAGGGTATTACAGGGCTAAAGGCCCACCTTAAGAATAAAATGTGCCATTCACTTCGCCTAAAATGTATAATTGCAAAATACCATCTGAATCTAACCATGTCATGTCAACAAATGGAAAAGTCAGCGATCTATTAATTATTATGTTAATTACTGTGCGCCTTTAGTCCCAACAGCAGAGGTGCTTTTTACCCCAAATAACAAACTTGTGCATATTATTTCGTTATTTAAAAACTGTTGCTTTAAACAAATCTGAAAATCATAAAGAAGACCTTTGTCTCAAAATATATGCATTAATTTTAGCTATTCTTATTTGCTACTTAAATCTACAACATTTAGAGAAAACTTTAATAAACTAGTTCAACTAAAACTAAAATATTAGATCCAGAAAGCACAGAATCAACTTTGCGCTGCTGCGCGCGATCACATCAATGATCAGATAAATATACAGGTGCATCTTGAAAAGCTAGTGTTTTGGAAAGTGCTAAGCCATGTTTTTGTGCTATCTATGGGTTTAGATGAAATTAATATCATAAGCGCCTTTTACCCTGGGGCACCTTTAGCCCTGTTGTACTTGTACCCTACTTGAAACTTCCAGGCAGGTGTGTTGAGGCTAGTTGGAGCTAAACTCAGGACACCAGCCCTCCAGGATCAAGTTTGATGACAGTAAAAATAAATGCATATTAAAAAGACAATGAAAGTGTTTTTTTGACATTGCATGCATGTCAACATGTTGTTGGAGACTCCCAAAACCAAAATATGAACATTTCATTACCCATAATAGGTCAATTTGAATCTATAAGTTCTAAAACAATGTTTTTTTAAAGGATATACAGTGAAGTCATTGTCACAATTTATAGTCACTAGTTTTTTGTTGTTTTATCTATTATTTTTTTCAACATTGTTCTTATTTATCATGAGGTTTAAATACAATTTAGAATCCCATATTTTCTCAGATATGTTTGCATGCATGTGTGTGTAGGCTGAGTTCCAACATGTGCTGTTCTTTAGCACTCTATTTATCTATTCTGCTTCTTTAATTTCACTAAATCCTCTCCAATATGTTCCAACTATAATCCGCTGGCAGCCTTGTCTCTCCACTGTTTCCTGTTTTTCTGCTTGCTTGTTTTTACTCTTCTGTCCTTCTGTCCTAGCTGATCTCACCATCGTTATCTAAAACAAATGTACAAATCAGAGTTCATTGTTATCGTTTTATATGATTGTAATATTTCTTCTACTTTGAGAAAATTGTTTATTCTGATGATGAAAGTATTTTACACAGGTTACAAATTGGTCTTTAATTTCCATTGTAATACAGTTTTCAGCATAACAAAGTAAAGATGCTGACATTACAGCTAGAAAACTTACTATCCAATCTTACTATCCTAGAAAACACATCTCTAGAAATGAAATTTATCTGATTTATTAATCATCACAGAACACAGCTACTTTTCTAAAATAGTCATCAACATCATCATCTTCACTGTGAAAGTCATTGTCATTATACCATCACTATGATTGTCAGTGTCATAATTGCCATCAACATCTTCACCATAATTAATAATAGAAATCAGCGAGCCATTAAAGTAATTGTCGCTATAATTTCACTATACATCCAAATGTATGTATTTCCCAAAGATAAACACATTTAAGTTCCAAATGGAGCAACACACATGAGTGCAATAGGTAAAGCATAGCACTTGCATCAACAAGGTCTTTGGTTTAGTTTCTAGGTCTACAGAAAATCAAAAAATAGATTTCACTTTATAAATACCTTATAACCTGAGGATAGTTAAAACTAAAATTGTATCTTCATTTACTCACCCTCATGTCATTATAAACATGTGTGACTTAACATAACAAAAAAGTAGATATTCTAAAAAAAAAAGCAAAACAAAACAGTTTTTGTCTTGTCAGTGTCCTCTTGGCAGTTTATTAACAAAAACACTTCATAATACCTTCTTTGTGTTCCACAGAAGAAATAAATTATGTCCTTACATTAGGATCTACTGCATGTCTGTAAACCTCAGGTTTAAAATGAAATGTTCTGCCAGATGAATTTTAGTTAACAATTACCAGGCACATTTATGCACTTTTTATCCTGTGCATTAAGCTGAATTTAGCAGGCAAGTATGTTCTGATCTCCAGCGGTGTGATCTTAAGCTCAGACACCTTGTATAGCCTCTAAAGGCCTTTGTAGAACTGTTTGAACCTGGTGTCTTTCCCACACACCAGCTGTGTCTGCTGAAGAATTAATAGCCTACAACACACATGCACACACACATACTGTGAAATTACTATTGCAGTATTAGCATTTGTCCAGTCCAGTTATCAACACTCTAATCCGCAATCCAAACAATAAACCCAGGACTAATGAATTTGCCACAGCCAAAGAGAACAAGGCCCAGAATTGTTGTCTTAGAGGGAAATTCAATTGATTATTTAATTACACAATTAAGTTGATTTGACTCAATTTCACCCTTTTGTTCCCCTTGTTCAGACTGAAGCGGAGAGGTGAATATGAAAAAGAGGGTTTATTTCAGACCATGGATTACAGTGTATGTTGATGTGACATGAACATGATGTTAATCAAAGCAGCATTGTGGTGCCCACAAACCCGCTGACTCCCCCCCCCACCCTCTACATGGCCACACGCTGGCAGACATGACCCATGCGGCCTCCATCGCTCTTTCCCCTCTCTCTCTCTCTGCACCTCTCTCATCTTTATTGTAGTCAAATCCAATCATGTAACCCCCTCCGCCCCCTGCCCCGTACTCTGACTAATGTCATTAATCTGAAGGGCATGCATCCTGAAAGATTTCCTTCACACTTCCCTTTCTTTCACTCTGCATCTCTGTCTGTCTTTATTTGCGGTTTCTCCATCTCTTGCTTTTGTTCCTGTCGTCTCCTATTGTATATCCATGCCTGCTGCCCATGAAATAATTGAATTTGCTGTGATGATCATTGATTGATTCAGATCGTTGAAGCCTTGTGTAAAATGATCTTTGAATGCTACAAGATGGAATAAAATGAAGTAAATTATTTGAGATAATTTTCATTCCACATTTGTTTTTGTTTAATTCAGATTCTGTCTAAAGTCTCTCATGTATAGTTGCCATAGATCTTCCACAGATCATTGTACACAGGTGTTGATTTGCAAGATCATCTCAGAATATCTTGAAGGCACCCAACAATTGACCTCAAATCCTGCTTCTCTAGAGCAGTTAGTGTTGTATTTTCCAGAGCCCAACTATCTCTTGTTCAATTATGCTGCAAGCCTCTTCTTAATTGCCCTTTGACGATTTCAATTCGATTCAACAAAATGCGATTCAATACAATACGACAAATATTGGAATGAAATATATATAATGCTGTACAATTAAATGTGGTACAGATAGCTCTTTTACTTCTTTGATTCAGACAGACAGCAAATCATAAATGACTTAAGTGTATTCTGACTTCTAATGCCTCAGGCTCCATAGTGTTGTGATACATCATATTCACGTAGCAGCATTGCTGACGAGAACGCGATAGAGAAACAATTTAGAGAGGAGAAATCAATATACATATAAATTGTTGGTAACAAATTATTGGTCACTTTCTAAATAATGAAAGTATAGAATATCTACAAAAATTATATATAAATAAATTTCTTTTTACCAATGCAAACGTGTTAGAAATTATGCATCGTGATACAACTGCCAACTTTATCTGATGCTCACTTTTTAAAATTGATGCATGGTTAACTTTTATGCCGATGCACCAAAGCAAAATAGTGAATCTTATTAATTATATTGAGATACATTTTGAAATAATGACTTAATGACATTCATAATTCTGACTTACATGTATGTTGTTCAATGGGTAACACTTTACAATTAGGTGTCATTTCTTAACATTTGTTGTGTATTAACTAACGTGAACAAACGATGAACATTACATTTATTACACTATTTATTCATCTTAGTTAATGTTAATGAAAATACAGTTGTTTATTGTTTATTCATGTTAGTTCACAGTGCATTAACTAATGTTAACAGACACAACTTGTGATGCACTAGTAAATGCTGAAATTACCATTAACTAAGATTAATAAATGCTGTAGAAGTATTGTTCATTTTTAGTTCATTAACAAATGTAGTTAACTAATATTAAATAATAACTTATTGTAAAGTGTTACCCAAAAAAATTGGAATAATATCAGTAATATTTATCATAATGACCAGTTTCTCAATAGCATGTGTTACAGTAAGTCATTATAACATTAACTTTTCTCATTATCATGAGATGTTAAGTCATTATGTGAACGTTTATTATAGATTTTAAGTTTACTGTATGTAAAAGTTTATTGTTGTGAAAAGTTAAGCCATTATTATGTGAAAAGTCATTATCACTTTATTGTGATAAGTCATTATTATATGAAAGTTTCTCATTGTGACTTGACTTATTTTTTTAACTCAACCAAGGAAGAAACGGGCTTTTAAATCGTTTTTGGTCACTTTAATTTTTTAATTGACATAAAAATGAATCATGGCCTCTAAAAATGAACTTCATCCTTCTTGTCAGGGCTATTTATTTGCTATACAGAAAACAACAACAAAACATACAGATGAATACAATGATGTTTTTCAGCTTTGAGATTGTCTGTGGGTGTGTTTGGATAGAAGAGCCAAAAAGGATCCTTTGTACCATGCTCCATTTTTGTGCGTGGGCAGCTGAAGCTCTGATCAGGCACGTCGTCACCCCCGTCCACCTTTAGGTGCTTCTCTATTGTGAGTTCACAGTACAGAATGCTACTGTTCTGTCAGGAACAAAGGGAGGATGTAGCTAGTTCCCTACTGCCGATGGGTACAGACCTCCACCCGGGCCGGACTGATCTGGTGTCAGTTGTGTTTCTCAGCTGCCTCTGGCTGACTCATGGCTGGAGAGAGACGGGACTCATTTCACTGTAAAACACAGATCTCCTGAGCCTGTGTGTTATTGTAGAATAACAAAGTGCAACTCATCTGATATGGCTAGGGATTTGTATTGAGAGCTCCGAGACTCTTGTTTGCATCTGTTTATAAGCGTGTTTGATGAAGTTTATAATTTAAGCTAATTCCAAAGCGGCCTCATAAAATATTTAGATACTTAAGCCACACTTTACAACGGCTGAATGTCATTAAATTATAAAATATGAGATCAAACTTTCATGGCAAAACACAGCAAGACCTTTTTTTCTATTATAAAATGATAAACCAATACAGATACACTGTTCAGAATGAAGACTAAACAATTATTTGAACACTTTCTTGTTGTCAGATGGTAATGGATCATGTAATTACCCTGTGTTAACTGACTTCATACATTTACTGAAAATTGGGACCTATACCATGAAATGAAATTAGTTCAGAAGAAAATATGAATACACATACACATAATTTATATGCACATGCCACATGTTTGGTATTTTGTTTTTAATGTGACAAAGTTTTATAATATATTTTGTATACCATATATGTGAAACACTTCTTCAGTTTAAGTCATCATTTTTTAATTTAAGAAAGCAGTTATGTGATTGTTTGCTGTTTTGCTGTTTTTGATAGTTTCATCGCCTTCAAATTGTCGATATTATTGTGAAAAAAAATTGATGTTGTTTTGACCATCTTTAATGTTGCATGACAGATGGCTCTATTATTGAATCTCTTCCTATTTTCTATTAGTTATAGCACACAAAAATGATGGAACTTCCGAGGGTATGTTGAAATGCAGTGTAACTTAAAAATGTGTAATCTCTCATGTAATCGCTAAATCAGCATTTTTAACTAGACCACTTTAACAGTTCGACTTATTTTTCTTGAATTTTTGATTTTTAAGGTCTCTATCATCTAAAATTCTGAGACAATATAACTTCATTTTATGCGTCTCTATTCTTCATGTAACATGTCATGATGTGAAAGGATCGCCGATCACTGTCAGCTTAAGCAGGTGGTTGTATCTCCTCTCTGTGTGAGGTTATATGGACACAATCTTTCCTTGCCACTTACACTTGCATACACACACGCTCAGTGGTGACTGATAAATGTGTGGCCGTCTGTGTGTTAGATGGCATTCAGAAGGGGGTAGGAATCCCATCATGCCTCTTGCTCTCTGAGTGAAGTGGGCATATTTTCCATGTGGCCAAATACACTGCTCAGATCCACTCATGCAACCCTTCAAACACACACACACACACACACACACACACACACACACACACACACACACACACACACACACACACACACACACACACACACACACACACAGTTCAGTTATTGTATTTTTTCTAGCTGATTCCAATGATTTATGGGAGTACATGTTCTTGATGTTGTGAAGCTCAAACCCATTTACTAATGATGATTCAGCTTTTTCGATTTTGCCTATTATTAAGTCAAGTCAAGTCAAGTCACCTTTATTTATATAGCGCCTTTAACAATACAAATTGTAACAAAGCACTGCACAATATCAAAATAGGCAAATTTGTCAATAATGTAAAATGACAGGATTTAACACTCAATTATCTGCTGAATGCATTTCATTATTGAATTTAGTAGTGGCATTGTCCAGCTTTCAAAGAATGTTCGAATACGGTTCAAAGAAACAACAGCACAGCTCAAAGTCTGGTTTAAAGGGACAGTTCTCTCAGAAATCTATTACTTATGTCGTTTCAATCCTGAATAAGCTGAAACACAAATTATCTACTCTGTAATGTTGAGTTTGTCATGTTTGAAGCTTGAAAGCATCAGTTCACATTTGTTATAACTTCATGAGAAAGAGTGTGTGAACATTCGTCAAAAATTCTCCTTTTGTGGAGAATGTCCTTACAAGGACATTTACGGGCTTCATTGCACAGGAGCGCTGTGAGAGACGCACGCTTTGTTTGATGTTACACTTGAAGTGTGCGGTCTCGCCCATCTGTATTTTCCTTACAAATGATCTACGAAGTCATCATTTATGTGGTTTGGAATGCAGTGGACTTATATATACAAAATATGAACCTCACTAACAGAAGGCTGCTTCAATTTCAAATGCTGACACGCTTTGTGATTTGTGTAGACTGCTCGCGCATGCGGCTGTGCGCTGTGTAAGTGGTTTAATGTACTTGCGTCTCAAAATGGTTTTATGATGCAAAATTAATGTAAACACAGCCAGTTATGTCTTAAGGGATTAAATGGACAGGACAAACAACATTAGATCAAGAATCATTCTGGATTCGGATTGTGACTTCCAGAATCGGAATGGATCGTGAGGTGACTAAAGATTCCCACCCCTAATCAATAACCATTATTGTATCAAGCAGGATTTGTCACACATTGTTATATGTGTTATATTCAATCTTTTAAAACATCTAAAGCTCAATTATAAACAGCAGTGGCCTTAAAAATGATTATGAGATGCTTCAAAGTCATTTTCACCCTTTCCCCACAGTGCAGTTCATGATGCTGAAAAGAGAGTATTCCCAACAGTTTGGCATGCATTCATAGGCTTTCACAGGCTCTATGCATTGTTTCACAACATCCTAAATGAAGCGTGTAATGTCTCTTACTAATAGCAAAGCACCTACCGCTCAGTGAACTTTTATGAAAGATACATGTGTTATTCATAGATTCGTAGTATCGCTTACTCGTACTTTAAACTGAATAAATAGCCTCAAATTAAGTTTTTTTTTTATAGACATACATGTTACCTCTTCTCTCTTATTTGCCATGAAGGAGAGCTTAAATTTAAGATTTAGTTTTATCAATAGTTCAGCTTTTTTACCTTTAAACCCTTTTCCCTCTCCAAAGCGTGGGAGAGCTTGACCGAGCTCAGTGCGGTCTGAACTGAGAATAGTTACTCATTTTGACAGGTATGTCCTTGAACAGGACAGCTACAGCTACACAAACTTAAGAGCTTGCATCATTTATTGAATGAATATTCCTTTTCATAAAGTAAATGTTTTGTCATATTTGAACTTTTTGGGGTTGGTTGTAAAGCATTTTGTTTCGCAATAGATGAACAGATAAAGCAGACAGATAAAGAAGCAGGGTTGCAGTGGTTATGTGGTATTTCATGATTAATCAAACTATGAGCATTTTGATTTCTACAGCTTAAGATGGAAAAGTCTATAAACGTCCCTGTAGGAAAGACAATTACAGATGAGATATGTCCCTCATACAGTAATGATTTGGATATTTGCTCGAGTCATCCACATTTTTGGACTTCCTCTTTAGAAAAATATTCTATTAATCTAGAGTTTCAGCAGAGATGTGAACAAATGCTAGACATCAAATTTTTATTTTGCAACTTAATGTAGTCAGATGGTATATATTTAGGAATAAAGTTAGTTACCACATGTTTTATAGATCTATACTCTTACTATCTGTAAATAATATTGGATTTGTGTATTTTATCTAAGGAATTTAAGGCTAATATTTGGCTATTTAAGGTTATTTGTTCAGTTTTGTCATCACCGCAGGTGCTTTTATACTTTCTGGTCGCTACGTCATCTCGGTGATGTCAGCTGGGATTCCCTCGGACGGATTACACAGGAATGTCAGAGCGTGGGAACACAGGGGCGCTCCCAAAGCGTCTTCCGAGGTAGCTCGAGTTCCGAAGGGGAAACTCTAATAAGTCTCCTGAGATAACAAAGAAAAACTTCTGAGCAATAAAATGTATCCTCTGGGTTACCCTGTGGCACACAATATATCCTTGAAGGAGAGCCATATGAGTTTGAGAATGTTACTCTTCTTCTACTAACTGTAGCTTCACATTATCATGTGTTTGTTAGCAAAAATCAGTGACATCCTTGTGACTGACATCGTATCACTCTACAACATAAAAAAATGCTCTATAACCAGCTATTATTCAACCAGGAAAAAGAATGCAGGCAAATCCAGAAGCCTGTATAAAGGGATTTGTGACCAATAGACTCAGCAGCAAGCTTTGGAAAAGGCTTAGTGTGTCTACTGTGATCAAAAAAAGATTTGACATGAATAAAAAAAAGGGATAAAAGATATTATGACTCCTATATGGTTGTCTCGGGTGTAGCAGTTGTCTTGCTATTAAATATGTAGGTGAGAGTGTGAGCTGTTCATGATATTATTAGTTATCAGCACAACTTAAATGTGAGTCTGACTGCAGAGAATTTGATATTTTTTCCCTTTTACAGCAATTTAATGGAAAACATTTTAACTTTGTAATTGTGCCGATCTAAACAATAGTCATTGTTTAAAACCTGTGACCTTTTCTTGGGCTTTTCCTAGTTCTTTATCATGTGACTGTCTGGAGCACATGAATGCCGAGCATCTGCCCAGCACGCTCCCATTTTCTAAAGCCTCTGTATCCAGCCAAGTTGGTATGTAGCAGCATTTCACGCTGGTAAATGCCAGGTTTAGATGGCCCATCTGGCACCACAGAAAATACAAAATTGAGGATGGGGAGAGGATGCAAAAGATAAACTATTTTACTTCCGAGCAGTCGCCCTACCTCCATCTCTCTTTCTTCTATTCTTCTCAGTCGTCTCATCCTCAAACTGTTAAAGCGGACTACTGTACCTAAACATATCTGTGAAAAATACATCTCATAACCTTCAACAATCACTTGCTTCTCTTCACTGAACTAATGAAGGCCTTTGAGAATTTGAGTTTGATTAAAAATGAAAAACTAAATTAATTGTATAATGGATTGCTTTTACTCACAGAAGAATATTTGAGCTAAATGTGATTGCTTTGAAAATGCTTCATTTGATTTGTTATATCAAGAGTTCCATAACTGTTTAGCAATTTATGGACACTCTTTCCATCATTATTAAGTTTTTATTTTTTTTATTTTTTTTTGATAATGACTGGTTGATATGGCATTATCTATCTTGTTTCTGGCTACCATATATAAAACTGTCGACATGACTGGTGTACTTTATATATATATATATATATATATATATATATATATATATATATATATATATATATATATATATATATATAATGTGCATTGTTAAGCCTTTTGATATTTTATTATTTAAAAAGTAAAAGTAACTTTTTACAGGCATCCCGCTATCGCTGTAGCTAAGCTGAATAACAAGCATAAAACTTAACTGATGAAACCTGAAGACGATATGCTTTATGTGTTTTTTAAATGATACAGTGGTAATTCACAGCATTAATGAACAGTAATGTTACAGAAGCTATACAATATGTGACCCTGGACCACAAAACCAGTTTTAAGTGTAAATTTTTCGAAATTTTGATTTATACTTCATCTGAAAGATGAATAAATAAGCTTTCCATTGATGTGTGGTTTGTTGGGAGATACAACTATTTGAAAATCTGTAATCTGAGGCTGCAAAAAAATCTAAATTGCTTTTAAAGTTGCCCAAATAAAGTTCTTAGCAATGCATATTACTATACAAAAATGACGTTTTGATATATTTACGGAACAAAATATCTTCATGGAACATGATCTTTGCTTAATATCCTAATGATTTTTGGCATAAAAGATAAATCGATAATTTTGACCCATACAATGCATTTTTGGCTATTGCTACACTTAAGACTGGTTTTGTTGTCCAGGGTCACATATATTTTCGTCCTTATTCAGTGATAAAAATGGAAAAAGTGTTTGCAGTATATACTGATTGTACACTCATAACCATAAAATTGTCATTAGTAAAATATTTATCAAAAATAAGAAGACAAATTATTGGTTATTGTCCAGCAGTATATTTTATTTCTGAGCCAACTAAAAAATGTTTTGTCAATTACACATAAATAAATATTATAATACTTATTTATTATTATTACTACATTTGACTTCTGAAATGATTGATATTCCTCTGCCCTGTAACATAACTGAATATGTTCAGTGTTCCGTGTTATCTTTATTTGGGCATAAAATATTTTGTGGCTCCACATGAATTTTATTCGGTAGAAAAAGGGCGAAAATGACTCTTTTTGGCGTAGAAGTTTGCGGACCCCTGGCTTAGACAAAAAAAACACACAAAAAAACAGATGAAGTAAACGGAAATATTTTTCTAAATTGTAAGTTCCCTTATCAAAAGCTACTCTCGATGCTACGCTGAAAGCGGTATGGGAACATTCATTGTTCGACCGGTTGTTGAAGCACGTGTGTCAAACACGCCAAATTTTGGCTTAATAACCTCGGTTAGGTGACGTCACTCGATCACGAACACCTGGAGGTTATAAATAGATGTGACGTGGAAACATCCTCAGGTCTTTTTGTCTTCAAGGACCGCATGTGTGTGTATTGAAAAACTACTCACTATGACAGATCAGGTAAGGAGATATTTACCTCCTTGTCAGGCAGCTCTCTGATGAAGATATCCATGCTTTCTGTTTGAGTGTTTGGAAGAGAACGCGATCCGTGGGCTTGAGTGCGAGCACTGCGATCTCCTCTCGATCAAGGTGCTTCGCGCGCGGCTCGCCTTCTTTAAAAGCTCGTGGGGATCGCATGTCGGTCTGCCGAGGCACGTGAGACGGATTCACCCCTTTCTCTCGCGCTATCGCCGGATCATGAAGCCCTCGCGTCCGTTTCTCAAGCACGCATCGGCGTTTCTTCTGAACAGGCCGACGAGACTTCATCTCTTGCTTCTGGGGAAGTGGAAAGTGCCACCTCAGTGCACTCCTCTCCTGATGAAAAAGCTTAAGAGGTGGTTACTTGGGCAATCGATCGATTACATCTAGACTGGCCGCCGGAGCAAGAGACCTCCAAATGGTCAAAGTTAGACGACAGATATCTGTTGGGTGGCCAGGGGGAGGGGCCTCAGCGACGGTCTCTCCCCTTCTTCGGTGATCTCCATGACAAGGTAGCTCGTTCATGAAAAAAAAACAAAAAAAACCCGTGCCGTGTTTTTGTGCCGTCGATCTACTCCATCGGGGCTATGTGATGATGCCCCAGATTGAAGGCATTTTTGGAACTTAGCCGGGCCACAGATTTGTCTCTCCGTGCGACCAAGCAGACGGCCCGTGCCATCGGCCGTTCTATGGCTGCCATGGTTCCACGGAGAGACATCTGTGGCTCAACCTCACGGGCATCAAGGACAAAGACCGCACTTTCCTCCTCGATGCCCCCATCTCACCTTCCGGGCTATTTGGCGATGCCGTTAACACTGTCGCCACTAGGTTTCGGGAGGCAAAGCGCTACGAGGAGGCGTTTGTGAGGTTTCTTCCCCGCCGTGCTCAAGAGTCGGGAACGTCGGCCACCCGGTCCCGACCAGGACCGGTTCCTCTGAGGCGTGAAGCACAAAAGGAGAGTGTGGCGAGCCGAGCACACCCTCGTAGAGACTGGGGTGTGGCGAGCCGCGCTTCACAGTCCGCCTCAAAGAGGCCGGACCTGAGGAGCATCATCTCCTCCAAGAAAAGGTCCTGAGGCTTGCGCCCAGGACCCTGGGGGTGTGCCCCTCCTGGAAGGGGCGTGAAAAATTTCAACAGAGAATAAAGACTTCTTCCTGGCACCCTCAGGAGGCCGTTGTTCAATCTCCGTCGCCACTGGTGTTTCGGGGAGCAGCGGTCTCCAGCTAAATTTTATGTGTTCGGTTGCTTCCTGCCACGTTTCAGGACACCGCACATCTAACATCCCCCATCAAGGCGAAGTGTCAAAACTAGTGCCCCTATCAGAGAAGCTGGCAGCGTGGAAACTACTGCCAAATATATCTCCGTGGGTAGAAAGGACTGTAGAGAAAGGCTACAGGATTCAGTTTGCATATCGGCCACCGCGTTTCAACGGCATGGTCTTCACTTCCGTGAAACTGGAACGAGTTGATTTGTTGACACAGGAGTCGCAAGCTCTGCGGAACAAGGGGGCCATAGAACATGTTCCCCTGCCAGACAGAGAGTCAGGCTATTACGCAAGAAAGATGGGGGGTTGCGTCCAATTTTAGATCTTTGCGGATTGAACCACTACCTCAGATCTTACAAGTTCAAAATGTTGACAATCAAGATGATTGTGTCTCAGATCCAATTGGGGGATTGGTTTGTGACAATCAATCTCAAGGACGCATATTTTCACGTAGAAATATTGCCACAACACAGGAAGTTCCTGAGGTTCGCTTTTGGGGGCGAAGCTTACCAGTATTGGGTTCTTCCATTCAGCCTAGCTTTGTCACCCCGCACGTATACGAAATGCATGGATGCAGCACTGGCTCCTCTGTGACTCCAGGGCATCCGCATTTTAAATTACATAAACGACTGGCTGATTCTGGCACAGTCTCAAGAGCTTCGACATCGAGATGTCGTCCTAGCTGATCTCGAATCTCTGGGTTTGAGACTCAACGCCAAGAAAAGTGCTCTCTCTCCTGCTCAGAGAACAACGTATCTGGGGGTTGTATGGGATTCGATCACGATGCAGGCACAGCTGTCTCCTGCACGCATCGAATCCATTCTAAATGCCCTAAAGAACATCAAGCTAGGCCAGAGAATTACTGTTCATTACCTTCAGAGGGTTCTAGGTCTCATGGCAGCTGCATCCACGGTGATACCCTTGGGCCTCCTGCAGATGAGATAGTTTCAGTTGTGGCTCAGAGCCAGGGGATTTCATCCAAGGGCCAATCCCCAGAGGCAAATATGGGTTACGCGCCAGGGGCTTCATATCCTTTCTATGTGGTTCAGACCCCGGTTTCTTACTTTGGGTCCCACTCTAGGTCCGTGTTGTCGTCGCAAGATGCTAACGACAGACGCTTCCCTCACAGGCTGGGGTGCGGTCTTGGATGGTCGTCCAGCCCAAGGGATTTGGAGAGGCCATCTTCTCGATTGGCACATCAATTGCCTCGAAATGATGGCTCTATTTCTGGCCCTGAACTACTTCCTCCAGCAGTTGAGAGGCTACCATTTCCTAGTGCGGGTGGACAACACGGCGGTAGTCTCTTACATAAATCACCAGGGCGGACTGCGTTCGCGCCGCCTGAACAGACCAGCGCAGCAGGTTCTGCTTCAGGCACAGGACAAGTTCCTGTCCATCAGGGCGATCTACATCCCCGGGCATATGAATGTGGGAGCAGACTGGCTGTCCAGACAAGCTGTGAAACATGGGGAATGGAAACTCCACCCCGAAATAGCAGCCCGAAATAGCTTCCGGGAGTCCTGGCCAAGGTCCGTCAACGGGGTCTCGCCTCTTACTGTTAGCGCCCTGTTGGCTGACCAGAATATGATTCTCAGATCTAATATCCCTCCTCGACGGCTCACAGTGGGCGGTCCAGGTCAGGAGAGATCTCCTATTCTCAGGCACAGGGGACAGTATTTCATCACAGGCCCGAGCTCTGGAACCTCCATGTCTGGCCCCTGAGGGGGACCAACTGAGAGATGCTGGGCTTTCGCCCGACATAGTAGAGACTATTTTAAGCGCTAGGGCTCCCTCCACTAGAAGGAGTTATGCTTTCAAATGGCACATTTTCGAGAATTGGTGTATGGCACACCATGTAGACCCAGTTCACTGCCAAGTTGTTTCAGTGCTGGAGTTCCTGCCAGACAAATTGTCCTCAGGCACATGTCCTGGTACTCTCAGAGTCTATGTGGTCGCCATTTCGGCTTGCCATGTTCTCATTGACGGGGTTTCTGTGGGAAAGCACCCTCTAGTTGCCCGTTTCATTCAGGTAAGCGGTTGAGGCCATCCACCAGAGCGACAGCCCCTTCGTGGGATTTAGCTATTGTGCTCAAGGGTCTGGTCATGACCCCTTTCGAACCACTAGAGTCAGCGCCTATCAGGTTTCTGACTCTAAAGATGTTTTTTTTAATGGCCATTACTTCTCTTAAGAGAATTGGGGATTTGCAGGCTCTGTCAATCTCGCCATCCTGCCTATACTTATTATTATAACTATACTTAGTTATTTTGCACCCTCACCCAAATTATCTTCCGGAAGTTCCATGAATCCGGTCGTTCTTGAAGCTTTCTGCCCTCCGCCGTTCACGACACCGGAGCAGGAAAGACTTCACTTACTGTGTCCAGTACGTGCTCTTCAGATCTATGTCCACCGCACTAGCCAGTGGTGTAAGTCGGAGCAACTTTTCATATGCTATGGGGGCCGCAACCGGGGGGCGGCTGCCACGAAGCATACTGTATCGCATTGGGTGAGGGATGCTATTGCCCTAGCCTATGAGGCACGTGGTCAAGCTTCGCCTCTAAGAGTTAGGGCCCATTCAACCAGAGGGGTTGCATCTTCTATGGCTTTGGCAAGAGGTGCCCCCTTGCAGCAAGTTTGTGATGCGGCAGGTTGGTCCTCTCCGCCCACATTTGTTAGATTCTATAGTTTGAATGTTCATGCTACTCCGGGCTCGCACGTCCTTGAGTCGATATCCCAGAGTCATGTCTGAGACCTCTTCAATGTTTGTGCACACACTACACAACGTTGGGGGTCCAGACACTTCCAGTGCGGCGGCGTTGGTATTCTCGTTCCCATTGCGCTTTCAGCGCAGCATCGAGAGTAGCTTTTGATAAGGGAACATCTCGGGTTACTTGACCGTAACCCTGTTCCCTGAAAAAGCGTGAACGAGATGCTGCGCCTCAATGCCGCACTGTAAGAATGACTGGACGTCATTTCAGACAAAATTTGACCTGAGGATGTTTCCACGTCACATCTATTTATAAGCTCCAAGTGTTCGTGATCGAGTGACGTCACCTAACCGAGGTTATTAAACTAAAATTTGGCGTGTTTGACACACATGCTTCAACAACCGGTCGAACAAAGAATGTTCCCATATTGCTTTCAGCGCAGCATCTCGTTCCCGCTTTTTCAGGGAACAGGGTTACGGTCAAGTAACCCGAGACGTTATCTAATTTCTTTGAATTGTGAAAAAGCAATGTCATAGTCCAAATTACTCCTTTGATCTGGATATTAGCATGGCTGTAATTATCTGTAGCAATCAATATTCAAAACAGCAACTTTCTATATCGCAACTCTCTAAATTGCTTAATGAATTTTCAGAAATTGAGTTAAGTGAAAATCCATGTTTACATCTGTTAACGGCCAGTTTGTGTGCCATATGTGCGTATATTTGGGCCATGTTTGTGTGATAGAAGATAATACAAATCAGTGAGTGGCCGGTGGATGAGCAGACAGCGAAATTGATGAGCTCTTTTACTGATGCCCTGCGGCTGTAGATCTAACAGCTGGAGCAACGGCTTACAAACAAAGAAGTCTTATTATCTACCATAAACATCTTTCCTTCTCCTTCTTTTATCCGACTTCTCCCATCTTCTTTTCCCTTACTTAATCCCACATCCCTGCCTTTTCCATCTCTTTTAATTTAATATACCACATCCACGGTAACCTTTACGGATGGAAATTAATTTGCTATCTTCCGTCCTTTCTAAAATGTGTCGGCATGACTCTATCGTGCTCCTGTGATGTGCTGCCCAGTGCTGCATAGTATTTTGCTGTCGTCTCCCTGGTGTCCCCTGGCCTGTAGATGACCACATCACCCTGTGACATACTCATAAATTATTCTGAGCACCTGCAGCTGTAGGCGTTGTGAATGAAGAAGCTCTTGCTGGCTCTCTCTGGGGATCTCCATTATGCTTCCTCTAGAAAGACATGCAGTTGTTTGTGAGAAAGAGCTCTAGTTAAATAATATTACAGATTCACTACAACAGTATTTGTTACTTGATGTAAAAGAAGGGGAAAAATGTAAACTAATTTATTTTTTTTTCTTTTTTTATCTGGGTTATGAGGCACTTATAATAGATGTTAAGAGGGGCCAAGTTTTGGAGGATTTAAAAGCAGAACTAAGATTATATTTTAATAAAATTACTTTTAAAATATATATAATAATAATAATATATTTATATAAAAATTATATCTGATCTGTATAACTGTTGAAACTATAATTTTACAGTCTCATTTTAGAGTGTATTAATGTCATAGCAACACAGTTGTAAAATCGTATAGAACTTTACACAGCAAAAGTTAGTTTTTCTTTTCTCAAACTGAATACACACAAACACACATACTCAGATTTATGTTTTTTTTTTAAGAAAAGGAGGGACGTGTGGAAATTAATTTTGGGGGTAATTAACAGTGCCTCAAATGCTATTGATTGAGTTTAACTTGTACTTCACTCAAAAGGTTATGTTTTGAGTGTTTAATGCAGACATGTTCACTTGTGTGGAATGTTAATCTTCCTTCTTGCTCTCAAAATAAAATTGCTCTTGATTTCAAGGGATTTTACGGTGGCTAACCATGTGACAAACTGCTTGTGGAATAAGTCAGAAATAATAATTTGGTGTGTGGTGGCTCCGTCTGTTGTATCCGAAGCAGTTTCTTGTGGTCAGTATCGATCTGTATTGACCTGGTCCTTGTGGTTGCAGCTGTTGGCTAATTTAGCCCGCTGCTTCTTCCGTTGACATTTACATTAGCCTGTCTCGTACTTATCGAGTGGAGTCATAAAGTAGGTCTTCAAATGGCCTTCATTTCTATGATATATATCACCCCTTGGCCCAGGTACTTTATAAAACAGGTACCAGAGCACACAATGAACCACTGTAGTCATGCAGAGAGAGAAGATTCTTTCGAGAAGATCAATGCCGTGCTTCGCAATCAAATTATTTGACCTTAGGTGATGGTTATGGAATGAAATATGAGAATAGAGATGCAATTTAACTCTTCATCACTTGGTATAAAATGCTTTTTTTCCTTCATGACCTCAGTAAATAGTCAAACTGAATTTCAGATCATCTGTCAGCTCGCTTTGATTTACTGCTGAGACTGTGCTTATGTCTCTAGCGCTCTGAAAAATTGTAAGATGCAGAGGAAATGGCAGTTTAAGGGTGTTACTTTAGCTTAGAATAACCCATCCCCCTGAAACAAACACAAATATCACTACTAGACCAATGATTCATAAAGGATAGATCGCCCAGAAGTGAAAATTCTGTCATTCTGTCATCTCATTCAAAATCTCTTTGACTTTCTTTCTTCATACTGCTCGCTCTTTGTCCAAAACAACACTGGACCCCACTGACATTCATTGTATGGACAAAACAGTTAAAACATGTTTCAGAACATGCATGCAGGTTTGGAACAACTTGAGGGTGAGTAAATGATGACAGAATGTTAATTGTTAGATTAACTATCCTATTAATAGTGAGCTGCTGCTTCATATACACTGCAAAAATTGCTTATCTTGCATAGTATTTTTGTCTTGTTTCTAGTCAAAATACCTAAAAACATACTTTTACTAGATAAGCAAAATTACTTAAGATTTTTTGTCTTGTTTCCAGTGGGGGAAAGCATGAATTAAGTGCATTTTGCTTAAAACAAGTAAAATGATCTGCCAGTGGGGTAAGTCAAATACTCTTGTTTTAAGAATTTCTTAAATTTCTCTTTTAAGAAAATCTTATGTCTTTTTGCTTATCTACTAAAAGCATCTTGATTTAAGAATTTGTATAAATTTTGATTAGAAACAAGACAAAACTACAATGTAAGATAAGCCATTTTTTGCCGTGTATCTGTCCATGTATAAGTCTCGGGCACTGACAGCAGCAGATGCTGGAAATAGTAAGATTTTATGTAGTAAGTTATCAAATTAAATATGTCACAATTTAATAAGCACTTGAGTGCTTGAATTGGTCGCTTAAATAACTGTGTAAAACTCAATGTTCTATTGAAAATATAATTTCAATTATTTTTGGCCTTTCTGGGAATGGATCATTTTTGTGACGCTTTTTGTAATTTGTAACTGTATTACTACTCTAGGTACTAATATTGTGCCTTTTAGGGGTATAATAAGGTACAGAGTTTAAGGGTACTGCCCCAAACTGTGGTGCTCCTAAAGGTACTTGTTTAAATGTATTTTGTTTTGCTTTGACACTCATTTAAGATAACAAATATATTGATCAATACATATCATTTATTTATTCTTTTTAATATAAAATAATTTATGTATTTATTTTATTAAGTATTTAAATTTTTACATAGCAATATTTAATAAAACATCATCAGCTTAATCTAATTAATATTCATGAGCTTTTGCCTTTTTTTTTGTCATGTCATAACCAACACGTGTGGGAAGCACCAACATGCACCAACATTAAAACAGCATGACGGCCTCTTTCTTTATTCTCCCTGTACTCTGTGACCCTCACCACAAAGATGTCTCTAGCACGCTGTGAAATCCATCAGTAAAATCAGCTTGTCTTCACTACCACAACTCCCTTGAGTGTTTTGAATTATGGAGTCCCTGGGAATACAGGAATATTGATTGAGACAATGGACATTTGACTCCTCCTGGCTGCTCATGTCCTGTTTTTAACTCTATTTAAAGTCTTAAGTGCATGTAGGCTGCAGACATTAATAATGACCTGTACTGGAAGTGAAACCGGATGCGATCGGGATATTGAACATGAGTGCAAATCAAGACTGACATCTGTTCATGAGGCTTTTGCTGAATTGTAAAGTTGTTTCTTTTGTCTCCATATCTCTTTTAGGGCCATGGGGTAGGTGCATGGGCAGCGAGTGTGGTCCGGGAGGAAGTCAAAGCAGAGCAGTATGGTGTGCCCATTCCGAGGGCTGGACCACATTACACACCAACTGCCAGCAGTCAGAGCGACCCAGCAACCAACAGAGCTGCTTCCGGGTGTGCGATTGGCACAAAGAGCTGTACGACTGGCAGCTAGGGGCCTGGAACCAGTGTGTGCCGGTGTCTATGCGCAGTGCAGGCGTGCCAAGGCCAGCGGTGTGCACCCGGGGCGAAGAGGGCATCCAGACGCGGGAAGTGGGCTGCGTGCACAAATCGGATGCCGTTCCCGCAGAAGATGCCATCTGCGAGTACTTTGAGCCTAAGCCACGGTTAGAACAGGCTTGCCTTATCCCATGCCCACGCGACTGTGTGGTGTCCGAATTCTCCCCATGGACATCCTGCTCTAAGAGTTGTGGGATGGGCCTGCAGAACCGCTTGCGATGGGTTCTAGCCCCGCCCCTTTTTGGCGGTTCAGCTTGCCCCAACCTCACAGAGTTCCACACCTGCCAGCCGGGCCCCTGCGAGGGCGAGGAAAGCCTGCACAGTCTGAGGGTGGGACCTTGGGGCCCCTGCATGGCTTCGCCTATACGACAGACCCGAGAAGCCAGAGAGCCTAAACCTGAACGGAAAGCAAAGCGAGATAGGCAGGCCAGACAGGAACGCCAGGGCATGCGTCGCAAGAACAAAGAGAAAAAAGAGGTGAAGGAAAACAAAGGAGAACGTGTGAAGGACAGGGTCAGGGTGAAAGGAAGGATGAGGGACCCTGAGACCCGAGAGCTCATCAAAAATAAGAGGACAAGGAATCGTCAGAACCGCCAGGGGTTGAAGATCTGGGACCTGCAGGTGGGCTACCAGACCCGGGAGGTGACGTGTGTTCACCGGAGCGGAAGCACAGCGGCACTCAGGTCAGCCTATTCTTCTTTGCCTTGTGTTCATGCATGATTTAGTTATGAAATTGTTATTCTTTCAGAGGCATATTTATATGTGGAAAACAGTCTTTTGATTTGTTTTGTTAATGTATTGTTTGAATGTAGTTGAAGCTATAGCAATCAACTGTTTTTCTAGAGTGTTTTTTTTCTATCACTGCCAGTTATATATTTGGATCTAAGGCTTGGTAATACAGCTTTTCCAATTCGATTCCAATTCAACAGGCTCTGAAAACGTTTACATTGTATTCAGTTCTGATTCAGTAGTCAGCTAATGTTGTAAGATATGCAAGGACTTTTATTTAATATATTACACAAATCTTAAAAATAACTTTCTTTCAAAATAATGATAATAAAACGTGTCTTTATTTTAAGATATGAAAAATGTATATACTACCATTTGGAAGTTGGAGGTTATAACGATTTGTTATTGTTTTTAAAATAAGTATTTTTTTTCACACAGGATGCATTTATTTGATAAAAAAAAGGTAATATTGTGAAATGTATTTTTTTTTTTTAAAACAGTTCTATTTTAATATATAATTAATTCATGTGATGGCAAAGCGTCTCGGTTACATATGTAACCCTTGTTCCCTGAAGGACGGAACGGAGATGTCACGTTGGAGGACCGACGAATTGGGAAACTGGTTCCACACGAAGGCTATAGAATCTAGCGAACGTGTTAGGGGTTGCCCAGCCCGCAGCCCTACAAATATCTGTCAGTGAGGCGCCACGAGCCAGCACCCAGGGGGACGCCACACTTCTTATAGAGTGAGCTCTCAACCTGAACGAGCAAGGCACATCCTGGGCCTGATAAACCAGGGTGATGGCATCCTATTTCCAGAGGGCCATCCTCTACTTGGAGACAGCATTCCCTTTCTGACTCTGTGACAGACAAGGAGCTGGTCTGAGGTCCTGGAGCTTTGCGTCCTGTCAACGTAACATCTCCATGCTCGGACGGGACAAGCAAAGCTAGTACTGGGTCTGCATCCTCCGGGGACAGCACTCGCAGGCTCACCACTTCCCCGAAGGGAGAAGGGGGAACCCTGGGTACATAGCCGGGCCGGGGCCTCAGGATTATCTAGAAATCTGCCGGTCCAAACTTTAGGCACGAATCGTCGACAGAAAATGCAAGCAGGTCCCCAACCCTCTTGATGGAGGTTAGTGCAAGCAGGAGTAGAGTTTTCATTGAGAGAAACTTCAGCTTGACTGTTTACAAGGCTCAAATGGGCCCAGCTGTAGTGCTCCGAGCACTAGAGACAGGTCTCAAGAGGGTATAGAGGGGGGCCGTGGAGGATTCAACCTTCTCGCTCCCCTAAGGAACCTGATGACCCAGTCATGCTTCCCCACCAACTTTCCATCCATTTGGAGTCATGGTTGGCAGCAATTGCAGCCACATAGGCTTTAAGGATGGAGAGAGACAGCCTTCGCTCCAACCCTTGCTGCAAAAAGGACAGTACGACTCTGATCAGACACTTCCTGAGAAGAGCACCATTCGATGAACAAGTTCCACTTCAAGGTGTAAGCGTGTCTCGTAGACGGTGCTCTCGCCGAAGTGATGGTGTTGACTACCTCTTGGGGTAGGTCACCTGGAACCTCCGCATCCCGTTCAGGGAATTTTAGACATGAAGTTTCCAGAGGTCTGGACGCGGGTGCCACAAGGTGCCTCATCTCTGAGTCAGTATTTCCTTCCTCAGAGGAATCCACCAAGGAGGGGCTGTCACGAGGAGCATCAGCTCTGGGAACCAGGTCCGAGTGGCCAATTTGGGGCCACGAGCAGGACCTGCTCCTCATCCTCCCTGATCTTGCACAGTGTCTGTGCGAGAAGTCTCACTGGGTTTGAAACATACTTGCGCAGGCCCCATGGCAAGCTGTGTGCCAGTGCATCCGTGCCGAGTGTTCTCTCGGACAGGGAGTAAAACAACTGGAAATGAAAAGTCTCTAGGGACGCAAACAGGTCGACCTGTGCAAGTCCGAAACGTCTCCAAGTCAGCTGACCGTCTGGGGATGGAGTCTCCACTCTCCGGGGGCGCAGCTCGTGACAGCTTGTTGGCTGCCCGGTTGAGCAAACCTGGAATGTGAGTGGCAAGCGACCTCAGATGCTTCAGACTCCAGAGGAGAAGGTGGCGGGCGAGTTGCGACATGTGATGGGAGCGTAGACCACCTTGTCGGTTGATGTACGCAGCGGTCGCAGTATTGTCCGTGCGGACCTTGTAAGTGCCTCTTGAGACAGTTCAAGGCCAGGTGTACTGCCAGCAACTCTAGGTGTGCCAGTGCAGTTGGGGACCCGTCCAAACCCCCGACACAGCAAACCCATTGAACGTGGCCCCCAGCCAGTGGTGGAGGCATCCGTGTAAACCACAGCATGCCTGGAAACCTGTTCCAGGGGCACTCCCAGAAGAAACGAAAGTTCTGACCATGGGGTGAAGGTTTGGGGGCAGACCGTTGTGACTCGGACCCGGTGCCACGCTGCCACGCTCACCTCGGGACTCGGCCATGGGGCCTGTGTTGAGGCGGTCTCATATAGAGCGGCCCCAGGAGCCTCTGAAACTGATTCAGTGGACGCCATGCTGCTCTTGATCGTATTCAAGCAGTTCAACACTGGCTGAGCACGTTCCTGTGTGAGGCGCACTATCTGATCGACCGAATCCAACTCCATACTGAGAAAAGAGATCCTCTGCGTCTTCAAGAGTTTGCTCTTTTCCCAGTTGACCCGAAGGCCCAACTGGCTGAGGTGCGAGAGAACCAAAATCCCTGTGTTCGCATAACTGATCCTGAGACTGAACCAGTATGAGCCAGTCATCGAGGTGGTTAAGAATGCACACACCCTGTTCTCTCAGGGAACAAGGGCTGCCTCCGCTACTTTCGTGAAGACACGGGGCAATAGGGATAGCCCGGAGGGCAGGACCTTGTACTAATATGCTCGTCCTTCAACGCAAACCTCAGGAATGGCCTGTGGCGCTGAAGGGTCGACACATGGAAGTACAGGTCCTTCAGGTCAAATGCTGCAGACCGATCTCGGCACGGATGCATCCGAAAATGCGGTTCTGCGTGATCTTGAAAGGAAGTTTATTTTCTTGAAAGGCCCAGTTCAAGATGCGCAGACCCAAGATTGGTCGTAACCCACCGCTTTTCTTGGGCACAATGATGTAAGGGCTGAAAAACCCTGCCTTCATATCGGCTGGAGGGACCGGTTCCATCACGTCCTTCACCAGTAGGACAGTGATTCCCCTCACAAGACATGTGCATCAGCTACCTTCACTGCTGTGAGGTGGATGCCTCTGAACTTGGAAGGACGCCGGGCAAACTGAATCGTATATTCGAGTCAGATGGTCCACGGGAGCCAGCGAGACGGCTGGGCAGCTCCCCGGCACCCAGACACCGTACCCGCGGTAGAGCAGCGAAGTGGAATGCAGAGACCTGGCCCGTGGCGGGCCAAGGAGGGGTCTGAGTGTGCGGTGCACACTTACCTGGTTCCATAGTTAGGCAGAGGGTGCGTGAGTAGAGCCTTTGACTCTCCCGAACCGCTCACTGCTGCCTGCTGGCGAGAGGGAGGATGAGTGGTGTAGGAGTTGATCCGTCCATGACTCTCCATGCCCTCTTGGGACCCAGAGACAGAGACAACCGCTTCCTGTCGAGATTTTTGAAATAACAGATTATCCGTTAGAGGCCAGTCTGGGATACAGGAACCTTGAGGAACTGAACTTTGTCGGCGTCCCTATGTCAACCAGACACAGCCAGAGGTGGCGCTCCTGGACCACAAGTGTGGACATCGCATGACCCAGAGACCGTGCCATAACCTTCGTCGCTCGTGGCGCGAGGTCACGTGCGGTACGGAGCTCTTTCAGAACTTGAACTCTAAGCGAGATCCCAATTCGTCGGTCCTCCGACGTGACGTCGAGAGTGACCGACTGATAGGGAACTGAAATTTCAGCAGCCATTATGCCAATCTTCAGTGTCACATGATCCTTCAGAAATCATTTTAATATGCTGATTTGGTGCCCAATCATTTTTTTTTTATTATTATTAATGTTTAAAACAGGATTCTTAGAAGAGTTTCAAAAAACAGAATTTATTTGAAGTAGAAATTATTATTTACATTATAAATTAATGGTATAATTTAATGTTTTTGTATTAATAAAAACATTAATTTATCTCTAAAATAAAAATAAAAATATTACTGACCCCAAACTTTTGAACAGTTGTGTATATCTATAAAAGTAAATTATTCAAACCAACCTTTTAAATGAAGGTGGTAATTAATCACAAAATCAATATTTGTACCCCACCCTAACAGAAAGATGTCAACACAGGAAAGAGAACTGAGATCATTGAGCCATTTCATGGGGGTTTACATAAATACAGACTTACTGACCTTATCAACCTCATCATATGTCAATACTGCCTTCTTCCCACCTCCAGTGTTTCTGCCATTCTCTCCTTGCAGTGTGAAAGCTGGCCAGTCTTCTGTTAAGTAAAAGAGAGCAGAGAGGCAACAATAATGTCTGTTTTAGACCACAGGGATATGACAAGTCTGCTTCTATCAGCACATACTCCATGGCATAAGCTGTCCTTCAGTGTAATATGCTCTCTCTCTCTCTCTCTCTCTCTCTCTCTCTCTCTCTCTCTCTCTCTCTCTCTCTCTCTCACTCTCTCACTCCTCCTCACTCCTCACACACTCACACACACACACACACACTCACACACACTCACACACACACACACACACACACACACACTAACCCTAAGACAATAACAGACTTCATTCAAAGCACAAGACGCCACCGCACATGTATACTTAATGTCTAACTCATGTTCTCAAGTTGTTTATTGATATTTTATTCTCCATATTGCAACTTTAGCAAAGTTAACAAAGTGCTTCACAGGAAGACATGTAATATAGATCCTGAGGGCTATTAGTATTAACTTGAGGCATGTTTTCAAATGTATTCTTAGTTTTTATCAATGCATGTTGTTTGCTCATAGACTGCACTTCATGTTAATAATACGAACGGCAATGCTCATTTAATCTGGTCCCTATGTAAAATTTTTCCTGTATAATTTGTCCAATTTTCCATTGTGGAGTATGATAACTGACATTTTAAACAGCTCTTGCAGTCGAGTTACTCTCGGGGAAATTTCTGAGAGTCTGTCAGACTGACGAGAGAGATAAATCTAATTTATGGAGCCATGTTCTCATATCAATATTATGACCCAAGCCCATTGCCTTCCCATCATTCCATCACCAACTGCCTGCCCAGAATGTAATTGAGTCATTTTAACCCAGATATTTAAGGATAATCTTGGTTCAGAAGAAATGTCCCTGATTTTCCAATCAGTTTTTCAATGTCATGTTATGCAACCGATAATATGGCATTTTTACCCCAAGTGGTTTTTCATTACGTTTGCTCAGCCTGTCATTAAGAGTGTAATTTATTGAAGTTTCATTAACACATTTGATTTGAAAAGCATGTTATGCTTGCATATCTCCAATGCATGTCCTCATTCTGTCTCACATGGTAAACTTTTAATCTGCTTTACTTGAAGAGGTATTGTCAAGTGAAATGGTATTATCACTATGAACTACTTTTAATATGAATTTCAGCAGAGCAACAGACCCGTCAACACCCACTTTGATTGTGTTTTTGTGAAGAGATTTTCAGAAGCAAAAAATGTCTGTCATGTTCACTGTAGGTTACTCTTCTAGAGTCAGAATGGGGACCTGTCATATCTGCCTGTATTTGTTGTTATATGGGATTAGCACAGGACGATGGAGAGAGATATGCACTGTCCCAGGCAGATCAGTACATTAGAGCTACTCATTGACTTCACAGATGGCTAAAATCCCTAAAGAGGCTTAGGTGACTGTGTTAATGCAGCACCCTGCCCGGGATCAAATGTATGGAATGGCAAGGTCAGAAACAAGAAAGCATCAAAATCAGACCTCGCAGTGCAGTAAATGGCAGTCAAACCAAATTAATAGTTGCTTGGTTATGCTTTTAATTTTAGCTCTGTAATCTTTTTTCCTTTATGGGTTCATTATCATTTCCGAACATCTCAAATTATGTATTGGCATTAAAGGGATAGTTCACACAAAAATGTAAATTATGATTTACTCATCCTGAAGCCATCCTAGGTTTATGACTTTATTCTTTCAGACGAATACAATTGTGGTTGTAATAAAAAATGTCATGACTCTTCCAAGCTTTATAATGGCAGTGAATGGTGGTCGAGATTTTGAAGCCCCCAAAAAGTGTGCTCATCCATCATAAAATACTCTACATGGCGAATTCAGATCTGCAGAGGAGAAAGCCAAACAAAACAGCAGTCAGAAATTAGAAGTGCAAAATGAGGATTTATAAAGAAACATTTTGGAGGATTTCTATATAAGCCAAGAGGAGACTGGTTTTCCTTAGCTGTAAACAAAACTTGGTTCTCACAAGACTTGCATATTCTCACCAGAGCTACACCTATGTCCTACATTATACGGCCTCTCGTGAACACACGTACGATATTTAGTGTAAGCTGGAGATTAAGGTTTTTAAAGTTTTATGGATATTTCCTATGCTGCATGGAGTAATTTTTATAATGGATAGACGCACTTTTTGGGGGCTTCAAAATCTTGACCCTGTTCACTGAAAGAAGAAGGTCATATACACCTAGCATGCTTCAGGGTGAGTAAATAATGGGGTAATTTTCATTTTGGTTGGAACTATCCTTTTAATGCCAGTCTGAGGTGGAAGTGACAGGGGTGTAAAATTACACTTTAAAATTATTTATATTTAGTACCTAAATACAATAAAATGTTACACTTTTTGGAGAAATTGAAAGAAAACTTGATTGGAAATGACTAAATGCAACTTTGGATTAAAATATATTAATTATTCTTGATTGTAAATGGAAATTACATCACAATTGTGGGACAGTCATAATACAGTATTTGTAAAATGTGTAATGTGTAAAAAAATACATATGTTTATTTACATTTTCAATATTACATATCAAGGGCGCAGGTTTGCTTTCGACATTGGTGGGGGCATAAACCTGAACTCTCGGATGTATTTGAAAGATTATATGCCGCAAACTTTAAATATTTAAAATACTTTTGAAAATCCAGCATTCAGTCTACCCTGATAAGCGTTCATCGTCACATTTGTAAACATGACGACTATCTTCTTTCGTGAGGGGGTTTGGCGTCATGGCATCTTTGTTTCCAGGCGGAACGTTAAAGAACGCGACACACACGTCTCCCGGAAATCCTGTATAATTCAACCAATCCGACGGCGACTTCAACACTACTGAAGTGTTTCCAGATAAGTCTACCATATAGAGTGCTGGGTGTTTAAAAAGGGGTATTACACCCATACATTTTAAGTCTGTCATCATTTACTCACCAAGTAGTTCCAAACCTGTATGAATGTCTTTGTTCTGCTGAACACAAAGGAAGATATTCTGAAGAATGTGGGAAACAGAGCAGTTCTGAGGCACCATTGACTTCCATAGTTTTTTTTTTCCTACTATGGAGGTAAATGGTGCCTCAAAAATGGTTACAAACATTCTTCAAAATATTTTCCTTTGTGTTCGGCAGAACAAAGAAATTCATACAGGTTTGGAACTACTTGAGGGTGAGTAAATGATGACAGAATTTACATTTTTGAGTGAACTATCCCTTTAATCACACATCGATATATTTGAATATTAATTGAATTGGACCCAGGATGATTCTGAAAGAAAACGTTCGGTTATGACTGTAACCTCGGTTCCCTGAAGAGGGAACGAACTTTTCGTCGATTGACACTTTGGGGAGAGCTTTGCGTGATATGTCTTGAAGCACACGTGAAATCAATCCAGGTGTAATGGGACGTCAGAGCGGGTGATTTCATGAACCAGGAAACTATAAAGCCTGCCCAAACAAAGGTGTCACTAGCTTAAAGTCTGAGCAAGTCACCTACAGGCACGAAGGTGATATAGACGGGGACACAACGTTTGTTCCCTCTTCAGGGAACCGAGGTTACAGTCGTAACCGAAAGTTCCCTTTCAAGGGAACTCCGTTGTGTCAATTGACGCTTTGGGGAACGTTAATATAACACCACCATAGTGACGAGTGCCTGTCCTGTGTGAAATCTAATGAGCAGCACTAGGACAAAAGCACTTGGGAACCTGGGGTCCAGAGAATAGAATGATGAATATGTGCGGTCAGGACCAACCTGCCGCATCACAAACCTCTTGGAGAGCAACTCTTAATATAAGGGCCTTAGAGGCCGCCATACTCCTGGTCGAGTGGGATCGGACAGCCATAGGAGAAGGTTGACCAGCCAACTCATAAGCAAGTGAGATGGCCCCGACCACCAACTTCCTTATCCTTTGCTTAGATGCAGGGGACCCCTTGTTAGGAGGTCCAAAACATACGAACAACTGTTCATTTTTATGCCACGGGGTAGCTCTGTGGACATAAGCATCTAATGAAAGCTAATCTATAATTGAAAAATCTAATATTGAAAGCAAGATGGCACCGAGGATGGCAGCCGTGTTGCGTGCTCCGGGAAAACTTTGCAGTTTTTCGTATGTTTTATTAGTTTTTTTGTTGTTTTATGTGTTAGATGTTGTTAGTATAACTGTCTACGATAGAGACACGCTTTTGAACATTGGTTCCTCCGTCGCTAGCAACGCAAACCGGACTTTGAGTTTCTGAATGCCGGTTGAGTGTTCACAGACACCATATCAGAGCCCTTTGTGTGGGTTGCGAAATCGAGGAAGCGCCGAAAAACGAGGGAAAAGAGCTGGCGTTCTCATCAGACTGAGACGCCGTGCTTTCCGACCTCCTCTTCCAACCATTTTACTGGCCAACGTTCAGTCACTGGATAACAAACTCTGTGAACTGCGGGCGCATCTCATACCAACGAGAAACAAGGGACTGCTGTGTTGTTGCCTCACAGAAACCTGGATGTCTGCTATTGTTCCAGACTCAGCCATCGAGCTCACGGGCTTCTCCGTGCACCGCTCGGACAGAACGGAAGAGCTCACAGGGAAAAGCAGAGGTGGAGGTGTGTGTTTCTATATTAACAACTCGTGGTGTGATGAAAGGAACATACACTCTATTAAATCCTTCTGCTCCCCTGATCTGGAATTTCATACGCTTCTGTGTCGACTGTTCTGGCTACCGAGGGAATTTACAGCGATCATAATCACGGCTGTTTATATCCCCCCCCAAGCCAACACAGACCAGGCACTCAAGGAACTGTACAGGAATATAAGTGAGCAGGAAACCGCGCACCCAGATGCAGCTTTTGTTGTCACAGGGGACTTTAATAAAGCCAACTTCAGAACAATAGCTCCAAAATACTTTCAACACGTCACCATCAACACGCGTGGAGATCGTACACTCGACCATTGTTACACCCCCTTCCGGGACGCATACAAGTCCCTCCCCGCCACCTTTCGGCAAATCGGATCACTCTTCCGTTCTGCTCCTGCCTGCTTATAGGCAGAAACTGAAACGTGAAGCACCCGCTCTCAGGACAGTTCATTGCTGGTCTGACCAATCGGACGCTATACTACAGGACTGTTTTGATCACGTGGACTGGGACATGTTCCGGGCAGCGTCTGAAGACGACATAGAGGCGTATTCAGATACGGTCACGTGTTTCATCAGGAAGTGTATAGACGATGTAGTTCCGACCAAAACAATCCGGATCTACCCCAACCAAAAACCGTGGATTAACAGCGATGTTCGATCAGCCTTGTCAGCGCGGACATCTGCCTTTAAATCCGGAAACACTGACGATCGGAAACAAGCCAGTTACGATCTCAGGAGATCCATCAAAGCAGCCAAACGAACTTATAAAAACAAAGTTGAAGAACACTTCAACAACAATAACCCAAGAAGCATGTGGCAGGGCATCAACAACATCACAGGCTTTAAAGGGAATAAACCAGCTACTGTGAACATTGCCGCCTCTCTACCGGACGAGCTCAACACCTTTTATGCTCGGTTCGAGGCTGATAACACCGCACACACAGAGAGCGCTGCCGCGGCTGCCGCAGAAGAGGTCAGTCCACTCACGCTTTCTGTCGCGGATGTAACCCGATCCTTCAAACGGGTGAACATCCGTAAAGCCGTGGGCCCAGATGGGATACCAGGCCGTGTACTCAAAGCATCGCTTTCCAGCTAGCCGGGTTTTACAGATATTTTCAATCTGTCCCTCTCTCTGTCTGTGGTTCCCTCATGCTTCAAAAAATCCATCATTGTGCCCATACCAAAGAAAAACAAAATCACATGCTTGAATGACTGGAGGCCCGTTGCTCTGACCCCCATCTTCAGCAAGTGTTTTGAGAAGCTCGTCAGAGACTACATCTGCTCTGTGCTGCCTGCTTCACTGGACCCACTACAATTTGCATACCGCAGTAACCGTTCCACAGACGATGCTATTGCCTTCACCCTGCACACTGCTCTCTCCCACCTGGAAAATAAAAACACCTATGTGAGGATGCTGTTCGTGGATTATAGTTCAGCATTTAACACCATAGTGCCTGCCACACTGGTTGCGAAGCTCCAGACTCTAGGACTGAACAGATCTCTGTGCAGCTGGATCCTGGACTTCCTGACAGGCAGAAGTCAGGTGGTCAGAATGGGCAACAACACATCATCCCCCCTGATCCTCAACACTGGTGCACCGCAGGGTTGCGTCCTCAGCCCACTCCTGTACTCCCTGTACACACACGACTGTACAGCTACACACAGCTCAATGTCATCGTCAAATTTGCTGATGACACAACGGTGATAGGCCTGATCACCGACAACGATGAGACGGCCTACAGAGAGGAGGTGAGTACCCTGACTAAATGGTGTCAGGAGAACCACCTCTCACTCAACATCGACAAGACCAAGGAGCTGGTGGTGGATTACAGGAGACAGAGCAGAGAACACACACCCATCACCATCGACAAGACACCTGTGGAGCGGGTGAGCAGCTTTAAGTTCCTCGGCGTTCACATCACTGAGGATCTCACATGGTCTGCTCACACAGATGCAGTGCTGAAGAAGGCACATCAGCGTCTCTTCTTCCTGAGACGGCTGAGGAAGTTTGGAACGAGCCCCAGAATCCTCAGGTCCTTCTACACCTGCACTGTGGAGAGCATCCTGACCGGCTGTATCACCGCCTGGTTTGGAAACAGCACCGCTGGCAACCGCAGGGCTCTGCAAAGGGTCGTGCGAACTGCCCGCCACATTGTTGGAGGTGAGCTTCCCTCCTCCAGGATATCTACACCAGGCGGTGTACAAGGAAAGCCGGAGGATTATCAAAGACTCCAGCCACCCGTCCCACAGACTGCTCTCTCTGCTGCCCTCAGGCGGCGTTTCCGCAGCATCCGATCCGCACTGGCCGACTGAGGGACAGCTTTTTCCCTCAGGCTATCAGGCTAATGAACAGTCACAAATAACTCACCTACATTACACTCCCACTCACACAACATGCCATGCACTGCACTTTAACACCGTTCAACTGGACTACACGCACACACTGCACTAATCACAACCTATCTGCTATCACTGGACACCATACAATGCACATCCACGACACTGCATATGCATAATCTGTTGCACCTTTGCACATCTATCTGCTCAACCAACCAATCTGCTGTTAATTTATAATCTGTTGCACCTCACATTATTACTATGCATAGACTACATTATGTATAGATACTGTACATAATGCAGATGAGCCCATACGGTGATTGTATAATGTGTCGTTGATAATTAAGTATGTCTTTATAGTACACTATGTGTACTGAGTATATGTATGTGTATTTTGCACATTGTCTTCTGTACAGTCTGTAAATATGTACTGTCCATATGTAAATTGCTGTTGCTTTTTGCACTGTCTGTCCATATGTAAATTGCTGTTGTTGTTTTTGCACTGTCTGGAGCACTGTAAATGCTCTAGTGCAGTTTTGCACTACCTGTCCATATGTAAATTGTTTGTTGTTTTTGCACTGTCTGTCCATATGTAAATTGTCTGTTGTTTTGCACTGTCTGTCCATATGTAAATTGTCTGTTGTTTTTCTGCACTGTCTGGAGCACGCTCATAAGAATTTCACTCACCAAGGCACTTGTGCTGTGGTGATGTGACAATAAAAAGTGATTTGATTTGATTTAATGCCTGCACTGGGCAAAGCAAATTGTGCCTTTCCTGGTCCGAATTCTGAAAAGAAAGCTTTCAGTATAATCGACCTAGCCACATTAGCGGGCACTTTAGGTACGTAACCTGGTCTAGAATGACAGAATGCTTTAAACATGCCAGGCACAAATTCCAGGCTCGAATTGCAGGCCTCAGCCTCAAAGTATCATGGAGGAAACGAGATACCATAGGGTATTTTGCCAATGACATTCCACCCAAAGGAATGTGGTAGGCACTTATGGCCGCCACTTAAACCTTTAAAGTGGACGGGGCTAGCCCTGCAGAGAACCGCTCTTGCAGGGACTCCAGCACTGTACCAATTTGGCAGTTAACTGGGGTCCAGCTGATGGTCACTACACCATGAAGTAAAAACTCTCCACTTCAAGGCATAAAGTTTCCTCGTGGAGGGAGCTCTGGAGTGGAAAATGGTCTCAACAACATCGGTTGAGAGACCTGAGTCTATGAACTGAGTCCCCTCAGAGGCCAAGCCCACAGTTTCCACAGTTCTAGTTGGGGGTGAAATATCGAGCCCCCTGCTTGGGACAGAATGTCCCTCCTGACGGGGAGCTCCAGAGTAGGCCCTTCGAGAAGGGATATTATATCTGGGAACCATACTCTGCCCGGCCATTGCAGGGCAATGAGAAGTAGTAGAACCCGGTCCCGGCGAACTCTCTCCAGGACTCCCGGAAGGAGAGCGATCTGGGGAAATGCATACAGACGAAGCCTCGACCATGTCTGCACCATCGCGTCCAGTCCGAGAGGAGCTGGATGTGTGAGGGAGAACAAGAGTGGACAGTGAGATGTCTCTCATGATGCAAACAGATCTACTTGTGCCTGGCCGAACTCCTTCCATATCAGCTCCACCACCTCATGGTGAAGCCTCCATTCACCGGGCCTTAGCCCCTGTCTCGACATGATGTCTGCTCCTATATTGTGGACCCCTGGGATGTAAGCTGCTCGAAGAGACAACAACTTCCCTTCGAGCAGTTTACACCAAGGGGGTTTGCGGTCACGTCCACTCTGCAAACTGGTGTGCCAAATCGCAAACCCCCTTGGTGATTTATGTAGTAGACCTATATGTGTTGTCTGAGTGGACGAGCACATGGTGGCCCCTGAGATCTGCTAGGAAATTATTGAGAGCAAGAAATACAGCCAACATCTCCAGACGGTTGATGTGCCATGAGATATGATGGTCCTTCCACAGACCCTGACATGAGCATCCCTCTAAGATCGCTCCCCAGCCCGTGAGAGAGGCATCTGTCGTTAGCAACTTGCGACGACATGAAGCTCCCAACACGGGACCCTGGGACAGGAACCAAGGTTTCTTCTACATTACCAAGGCACGTAAGCATCGCCGTGTGACATTGATCATGCGAAAGGGGTTGCCCCTCTGGGAAAACCACTGCAGGGGTCTCATGTACAACAGTCTAAAAGGTATCACGTTGGATTCTGCTGCCATAATACCTAACAGTCTCTGAAACTGTTTGAGTTTCAGAGAACTCTGTTCTTTTCACAGCCGACAGGATGGACTCTATACGTGCCGGTGGCAGGCGCCCGCATCGACATTGAGTCCCATGCCACGCCAAGAAAAGTGGTCCTCTGTAGTGGAGAAAGCACACTCTTTTTGGCATTTAGCCGTAACCCCAACTCTTTCATGTGGGCAAAAACGACATCTCAATGCCGAACTGCCAACTGATACAACTGAGCTATAATCAACTAATTGTCGATGTAGTTCATTATGCGAATACCCTGAAGACGAAGAGGCACCAGGGCCGCATCTAAGCATTTCGTGAAAGTGCGGGGTGATAATGCTAGGCCGAACGGAAGAACCTGATATTAGTAAATAACGGTCCTCAGATCCGTTTTATATTTCGAAGGTTGCGGTTGAGCGTTTTTTCCCATGTCCCCATTATTTAGGTGGGGGAGCATGATAAGCCACAGAGATATGAATACGGTGGGGGAGGAGTTTTTGGAATGCAATTGCTTGTTTAGCTGATTCCTGAAATCTCTCGACAACCGATTTATCTGCATCGCCGAAGAGGCCAGAGGGAAAATTAGAGCATCCATAAGAAAGTTTTTGTCTTTTCTCTTGATGTTACTCAGATTCAACCATAAATGTCTCTCATTGGCCACCAGGTGCTGCCATAGCCCTGAGAGACAAATCTGTGGCCCGGTGCAGTTTATGCATCTTTATGCAACTGCATTTGGACCACAACCTCCACCCTCATCATGATCTTCTAACAATTCAGCCTGGTAGGCTTGCAGCAGATACTTTGTGTGTAAACATGCTGCTGCCTGACCAGCTGCTGACTAAGCCTTTCCCACCAGTGCTGATATTGTTCTCACTGGCTTAATGGGATATACTGGGGATTTTATTTATTTATTATGGAGGAATAGTGAGATGTTTGTGTACTATAAACTCTATAGGGAACCGGTTTCTCCCACGATCCCGACACCTCGGTGTGGAAATCAGGAAAAAAAACAGTCCCTGGCTTTGAGGTTGTGCACAAGAAGGCAAGAAGCGTTCATACTTAATTTTTTGTTAATTTTTTTGTAACAAACGTCCTCCTTCTCTGCTGGTCAATCGACCGCTCTTGTTACAACCTCAACAAGCTCCTCATAAGCATGAGACTGAGGTGGCGAATACTCAGTATCTCTTGCATTGACACTAACAACATCTAATTCCTCAGAATCAGATAGTTTATGTGTCTGTGCCTCGATCGGGGCAGAAGAAACGGCAGAGCGTGCTTCCCAATCCTGAGACGAGGCACTGAACTTGTCAGGTAAAGGCAGAGATTAGGCTGTGTCTGTCTCTAACTCCGTTGACAGATCTTTTTGCGAACCCCAGGACTGCAGCCTTCGCTATGCCTCTGCAACAGCGGGACCAGAGCCCTGGGGAACGCAAGCCTGAGCGCCCTCATTGTGAAAGAACGCCAGGTGGGATTGTCCGCAAGGGAAGCACATCGCAGTGCTCACAGCCAGCGCTCTCGAGTTCTGACCATGCATACTCCTCTCGCAACACAAAGAACGTGTGTATCCCCCCCTCCATTAAATAACGTGAGCAGGGATGAACGCACATTCTAAAAGCTTGTTGCTGCTTGCTCGCCATTTCTGAGTAATTAAATACTGACAGACAACACCAAATAAGACAAGGACAGTTTCACACATGGCGCTTGTGAAGACACAAAAAGCTAGTGACATCTTCGTTTGGGCAGGCTTTCTACTTTCCTGGTTCGCGACGTCACCCGCTCTGACGTCCCATTACACCTGGATTGATTTCACAAGCGCTTCAAGACATATCACGCAAACCGCTCCCCAAAGCGTCAATCGACCCTTGAAAGGGAACTCTGCTGTTGCTGTTTTAACAAACTTCTGCTTATCTGATTGAGAGATAAACGGTACGCTCTTATATTAGTGTTATTTTTTTGTGTATATTTCAACTAACAGTTTGATTTGTACATTCAGTTGAACAACACTAATTTAAAAGACTGTCCGCGGCGACTCAGGATGCTGTTCAAAATCCTGCTGCACCACAGATTGCCACTTACATAGTTTACCAAAAAGAAAAGAAATCACATTATATTTGTCCCAAATTATTGTTGATGTTCATGACTTTATCCTGGCCTGAAAGATTGTGTATATTTCCACACAACGTTTGTCTTTCTGTCCATATGCTCTATAGACCCTGTTAGTAAACATTGTGACATTTTTCTGTGGGCATAGCTTAGCTGGAGGCAGAAAGGGTCCCCTGACCGCTTCACTAACGCTAGCTGTGAAGTTTTTTTTTTTTAACAATTACTGGAGAAATTCCAATTTAACCTGCATATGTAAGGTCACTCTCTGTCCGCGACTGTTATTTAAAAAGTACAACTTTAATGGAAGAAACCGGGTTGGCCGACCCGCACACACTTTCACTCAAAGAATTAACTATCTGACAGGATTACGTTAACATTACCTCCGGTTGAGTCACACACATCTAACGTGTATAGTAGATAGTCATGAAGATGTATGTATATATTAATGTCAGCAGGCAACTATTTTTACAGCTACATTATTATTACAGCCACAATTAATGACAACAATGTCTATACAATTACAGATGATAAAGCATTTACATCATTAGTTTGTTGTTTTACACACATGCTCACAGACATTATTTCATACACAGCATAGTCATAAAATGCAAGAAATCTTCAGACGCGCACATAACAACAAAAGACAATACTTTATTGAACCTTTTCTGATAAGAAGTGTGAGCTGCAAATACAATCATGTTTTACGATGGTTGAGACAGCAGGTATGCGTTAAAATGTAAAATTGAAGCCTCTACTACATCGATTCGGGCACTCAACATCACAACAAGATGATAGCTCCTTGTGTAGACAGATCTGCGCTGTTTTGAATTGGCCACCTCCAGTTTTCGCATTGTTTTGCATCCAGCTAGTGCTGTGACGTAATTGTGACATCAGCCCTAAAAGGGTCTATATAGGGAGCTAATAATAGCCATAGATTGCGCTTTCTCTTTCTATTTGCTCTGTTTTGTCATACAAACTCCCCTTCAAACTTATCGATGCAACTTTGTTCATTCCTGAAGTGGGCTTTTATATTAACTGTTTTGGACTGCTGTCTTGAATTGGGTGCAATACCCTACCTGTGAGCTATAAACGTGGCTGCCGCGCTGGCTTCTCGTCCGTTGTGCGACTACATTTTGCACATGTATTAAATGCGCATCCTTGAGAGCATGCCGTTTTCTAACGTATTTACTTTAACTTGTTAGGTAATATAAATTAAATTACATTTTAGATGTGTCTGCAATGACAAAAAACATTTTATTAATTATAACATTAATTATTTGATACAAATATTACTAGTGACAATTTGGTAGTGGCTGGATATTGGTAGGGACCTAGCACTTTTTAATTAAATGCCCCTGTCATATACATTTTCATATTATGTTCAAAGTCACGTTGAAGACAATGTAAACCTATGCCATCTATACATAAAATGTGTTAAAAAGTAGGGCATATTTTAATGTGGCACAAAACTGCCCTACATTGAATAGACACGCTGCAGTGGCACTTAGATTAATATAAACCTTGTAATAGATTCTTAAACGTGTAGTTAAGTCACACAGATAGGTGAACAGGAATGGCCTCTGTCTGGATTTAATTCAACAGCCTTTGACACCAACAACAGGATCTGTGAACCAACCAAGTCTCTAATTTCTTCATCTGACTGATTAAGACAAATGCGATTTTGCTTACATGTCGTGTAGTAGCTCTAGTGAGGGCCACATTCTCAATCCTAACAACCCCCAAAGTCAGGCCGTCGTTTGATGCCTCTTAATTAAAATTCATGGAAGTCATAGTTTGATACATATCTAAATTGAATCGCAATCTGTAGTGACTGAACATTGGTGAGGAAAACTGGTGAGATACAAGGTCAGAGTTTAAGCAGCATTAAGATGAGTATCTCTATTATTACATATACAACAAGATATAAAGTAATTGAATGGGATCAGTTGAAAATAGCTTGGTCAGGCTTGAGATGATAATTTCTTTCTTTTCTAACATTACTATTTCTCAATATAATTTATAGCATCCCTTTCTTGTGGTGTTTAGAACTAGCAATGTTGATGTTCATTCAGATGTCACAAAACAGTGCCGACTTCATAACAAGATGTTTTTGCAGTTTAGTTAAAATAAATGTTGGAATAATTGATCAATAACAGACTTCATTGTGTGTCCCTGCAGCCAGTGTAACCAGCAGACTCTTCCTGTGACATATCAAGCCTGTGTCATCCCAAAGAACTGTGAAGTGACCGAGTGGTCAGACTGGTCTGCCTGCTCAAAGGCCTGCTATGATCTGAATGGGCGTAAGGGACAGCGGACACGCACACGTCAGGTGAAGCAGTTCCCCGTGGGTGGAGGAGCTGCGTGTCCTGAGCTGGAGGAGAGTGAACCGTGTTCTCCTCAAGGAGAGGGAATCCCACCATGTATAGTGTAAGTGCAGCATCCATTCTGCTTTGGTGCTTGGATCATGACATTTATATTATACCTAATATTAAGCATTTATCTGATATCTGATATCTGATGCATCTAATGATGCAGTTTGTTAACTGAGTAACTGAAAAGATTATGAGGAAAAGATTATCAGATAATATCCAAATTTTCAGGGTAATATTCAGTATTATATTTTATATTCAAATTTAGTACTGTCAAACAATTCATTGCAGTTTACATAATATATGCGTGTGTACTGTGTATATTTATTATGTATATATATAAATACACTCAGATGCATGTATATATTTAAGATTTTGTTTGTTTATATATTAAATATATTTAAATATAATGTAAATTATATGAATATAAAAATACATGTAATTGCATGTAAATATTTTCAAAATATATACTGTATGTTTGTACTGTATTTATATATACATAATAAATATACACATTACACATATATTATGTAAACACAATATTTTATTATGAATGTGATTCATCATTTGACAGCACTATATTCAATACAATTAGCTTGTGAATTGTTCAAAACATTTTTTAAGATGGTATTGCTTTTATTCAGCAAGAATGCATTAAACGATTAGTTCACTTTCAAATTAAAATTCCTCCCCATGTCATCAAGATGTTTATGTATTTTTTTCTTCAGTCGAAAAGAAATTAAGGATTTTGATGAAAACATTCCACGAATTATCTCCATATAGTGTACGTCAATGGACTCCAAATGGTTGAAGGTCAAAATTACAGTTTCAGTGCAGCTTCAAAGGGCTAGAAACAATACCAGACGATGAAAAAGGGTCTTATCTAGCGAAATGATCTGTCATTTAAAAAAATACAATAAATGTATATGCTTTATAAACACACAAATCCTCGCCTGTTCTGCGATGCGTGTCCCAGAATTCATGTAATAACAATGAAAAGGTCACGCTTGATTTAGGCGGAAGTACCGAGTCAGTGTTTACAAGTTGAATGTGCAAATACTAAGTCAAAAGCCAGTTACAAAAAAGGCAGTTACCACTCAACGATTTTACAAGGTAAAATAACGATGTCGGACGAACAGGCTAGCATTTGTGTTTATAAAGCATACATATATATATATATATATATATAGTTTTTTCTAAATGACCGATCATTTCGCTAGATAAGACCCTTATTCATCATCTGGTATCATTTATAGCCCTTTGAAGCTGCACTGAAACTGTAATTTGTCCTTCATCTGATTCCATGAGTCCATTGAAGTACAATACATGGAGACAATTTGAGGAATGTTTTCATCAAAAACCTTAATTTCTTTTCGACTGAAGAAAGAAATACATAAACATCTTGGATGACATGGGGGTGAGTAAATTATCAGAACATTTTTATTTGAAAGTGAACTAATCCTTTAAATTCATCAAAAGTGACAGTGAAGTAATTTATGATTTCTATTTCAAATACATCTATTTTATTTTGAACTTTCTGTTGATCAAAGTATCAAAGAAAAAAATGAGTCACAGTTTCCTCAAATATGTTAAAATATAAAATTTGTAAATATCAGAGCACAATTTTTAAATGAATTAAAATATAAAACTTTTTTGTTTTGTTTTTTATTTAAAGCTGCAGTCCAAAACTTTTTTTTGGTTAAAAATTAATCTAAATCAATATTTGAGCAAGTACATAACCAGCCAGTGTTCAAACCTATCTCCTTACTTTAGCCTGATTCACAACGGTTATCTTATAATAATTTAATTTACTAATTTGAATGGTATGGGTAGGTTTTCGCGGGAAATTCGAGCATGCTGCTGCGTCATTACATCACATCTGTAAACATAAAGACATTTCCCCGACTAGTAGGCTATAGCATGTGAGGATCCTGCGGGTACTGAATCATTTATAGCCTTTTCTAACAGCAAGTAGAATAATACAATTTATAATTTGGATGGCAGATTGTAATCCAGAAAGGATTGTGTTTATTAAACACATGTGAATTAAATTTAATTATATTCCAGTTTTAAATGTGCTTCTGATTACAGATAGCCTGGGATTACAAAAGATTTGTATTTTAAAGAAAAACAATTCGAAGGGAGCATAATTTGCTTTTTGGGTTAAAATAATGTATTAATATGAAATTTGAATGGCATGACAATTAGATTACACTCTACAGAAATTGAAATCTACACGCTAATTCATACTATACTCATAGTCACGCAATGATGTAATTAATATTAATAATTTGAGAATAAAGTATAACAATAATAATAATTTGCACGGTTAGATGTGATATGAGCTAACCGATCATTCGATTTATTCACCATTGGTAGCGCAATTTATTGTAATGCTTTTTTCCTCAGTTGGTCAGAACAAACGCAGCAGACTTGTTACTTGTTCAGATGGCAATATACAGTGAAAAGTCTTATTTGTGTCATATATTTCAAGACGTAGAATCTGTGATTGCAAAGTACAATAAATATCCACACTGGTGCGGAGACTGACTGCCACACATTCACCTCAAAGCATTAGATCGATCCGCGCTGGAACCGCGCCAACCCCACACAACGGAGATAATTCTGCAAGTAACTGCAATTCCAGGTTTTCAAACAGAGATGGCGACAAAGAGGCAAAACTTATGGACTGCAGCTTTAATATTCCATAGTATTACTGTTTTTAAAATGTATGAAAGTTACTGTTTTTATTGTATTTTTAATCAAATAAATGTAGCCTTGGTGAGTATATGAGACTTTAAACACATACACACAAACAAAGTAAGTTTTTATTTTATTTTTTTGTTTATTTTTTTATAATAGGTATGCAATTTTCAGTAATATATTTTGGCTTTTGGAAAGCATGAATGTGTTAAAACACAGATGGAGGAGTGAAGGGGGGAACGAGGGTGGGGGTGAATGTCCTGCTGGGGAAGATGGAGAGATGGCAGCGGGTTGGTGGTTTGGCACAGCGCCACCCTGGAGGAGGTGAGCTGATGAATAGTGAACGTCTGAGAGGACAGACCACACGCTGTCTAATCTGATCTCCCCCACAGATGGGCCCGTCCATTCCCCATCACTCATCACCTCGCTACACTGGATCTCACCAGAGCGGAGCGTGTGCCACTGTATTTGATGGAGGTGAATGGTGCTCCTGTAGTGCTGACCCAGTGTGTGCCAGGCCGCGCTCTCTCACCAAACCCACATGTGCTTTCACTGCTGTCACTGAGAATCCTTTACAGCAGGGGTTTATGACTAGACGTCCCCCAGACTGAGATTCAGGTGGCCAAGAGTGGCTTGTAACATTACAATTTAATATTCACCTACTGTTAAGCATGTCATAAATCTCTTAGAGGGATAGTTCATTCGGTATTGTTTACTATGTTGTTCCATTTCAATTCAGTGTTGGAGAACCTTTTGTGAAACTGTAATGTATATCCATTTTGGTCAAGCTACTGTTGAAACGGTATTTTGCTACACTACAAACGAATAACAAAATTAAGCTAACTAATGTACATTAAAGCTGTGTAAAGGCAAAACAGGGTTTTTTTCATAATAAGAATGGCAGTATTAAACATAACAAATAAATTGATGCTAAGTACAAAGTTAAATTACAGTTTAGATTATTTTAAATGAATGGCAGGATTTAAGAGCTCAAATGCAACACAGGGACTTCTTTATTTGAATCAAAAGTCATTATCTTTATATGTTTCTGATCGAGCACATTAATTTATACATTTGGGCTGTCAAAATGGCTGAAAAACTAAATTAGAATTTTGTACTTAAATATTATCAATATTTAAAATATATTAGATTTTTAAAAGGCTTAATTTCAGTTGGGGGGGTTGCTTGATGCGGCATCTGAGCAAAAGCTTACTAATGCACATTTCTTCAAAGCAATAAAACAACACGAATATCTTTAAAAAAAAGTGCATAATATTTAAACTAATGTATAAAAAACATATTTAATTAAGTTAACAAAACAGCATCATGTATGTATGCATGTATGTATGTATAGTTTAATACAAAAGACTGAAAACCAAATCACAAAGAGTACTTTTTCATTTAAAAACATGAGATGCAGAGGGATGGGAAAAAATACATGTTTTTTAACAGTTGAATTTACATTAATTTTGCATGGCTTTCTAAACATGCGGCTCTCTTGTGTGAGATGCGAGTGCGACTGTGATAGATGTCCCTCTAGAAAATTCGATAAATATACGTTCTGTGTGAACTGATTGGTTTCAGTTTTGATGTAAACAACATTGACATCCGCATTGATGTTTGAATGAACAACTTAGCAGTGCCTCATTTAATGGGTTCAACTGAATAGACTAAGAAAAACATTCAAATGCAATGACACTTACTTCGTCATTGCATCTTGTGTGCCACTGATAAGACAGCCTGATGCACAACTAAAATTCAAATGCTACATTTTTGCATTCGAATGTGGATTTTTATGTTAAATTCGACGAATGCTCGAAATTCGTTTATTATATTTTTTTCTTGACAGCCCTAGCATACATACAATTATGGTGCATTAAAAAACAATACATCTATAATAGAATATTGTGTTTATTTGAAGAAAAAAATAATATTTAATATATATGTACACTTAATAGGAAACTGCTTTGCTGGTGGTGCATTATGCTACTTAACATTTCCTATGCAGTGCATTACCCATTGAATTATCCAAAAAAGAAAGATTTCTCATTTCACACATTATGTGTAGCTCAAGTGTAGTGCATAAATTGAAAGAGAGGCCCTCAGAACAAAATATTGAATGCAGTCTTGTCAGAAGCACACTAAAACACATACTGACTCACAGCTCATGAATATGGAGCTCTGCATTTGTGAGGTCAAATGGACTTCATTTTGAATCTGTGAAAAAGGTTGAGAGCCATTACCATGGAAAGTCAGCAGGAATTCTCTATTGGTTTTAAAATATAACCTGCTGTATTCAAAAACTGAAATATTTTTTTTTCTCATATTTACACTACAGAAGCAAAGCAAGGGACCATTTCCCTCTTAGTTTAGAGCACATGCTCATGGTCAAGAAATGTTTTCAAAAGATGCTCTCTTTTCTTTTTACTCTTCTTATTTAAAATCTTCTAAAAGCTGGAAGCCATATTTGTTATACTGAAGGTCACTGGACATTTGAACACACAGCACACAAATTCACACACTCATACACACTCTACCAGTGCCCCCCGACGGGCATGCCCTCCAGCTTTTGATCAGCGAGACACATGTGGAAAAGAAATGGTGATCAAAGGCCAATGGTAAAGAGGAGGTGCTTTCCTCTTCAGCCAGAGCTCACACTGTTAACACTGAACCACTGAACTGAATTTGTTTTTTTGTGTTTTTTTTTCATTAGTCATTTATGTGTATCATCATTTCATTAGTAAAGGCTCTAAGAGCTTTACTGAAATGAACATACGTTAATTGGATATGGTTGTAACTGTTTCAGATTAAAAAAAAAAAAAAAACATCAACAATTACCCTCGCACACCGATAGGTAATTGATGGGTGCATAGAAAAACGACCAAAAGAAGGTCCAAAAAAAAAATAAAATACATTTGCCCTTGCAAATGTATCAAACTATAAATGTATTCACTCACAACGTTACGCTCCATGACCTTCATCAGGCATGTTGAATACATTTATGTTTTGATACATTTGTAAGGGCACATAGCGTGCAGGATTTATTCTTTTTTTGTATAATAAATAAATAAAAAATTGTGTGCTGAAAAATCTAAAATATTCACATAACATAACAAAAATATAAAAAATATGTTAACATAACATAGCATTTAACATAACATATAACATAATGGAGCGAAACTAAATGAAACAAACATAACATAACATGCCATAATTTAACAAGTCAGCCAAGACTTTAGAAACAAACTAGTAAAGTAAACTAATTTTATTTGTAGTATGTATGGAATGTATGGAAAAATGTGAACTAAATGAAAATTAGGCATTGCTTTGGCAACTAAGTAAAATAAGTTCAGTTGTAACAATAAAATTACTAACTAAAAATAAATAAAAGCTGAAACTGTATGCTATAACTAATAACTAATTAACTGATTAAAACTAAATAGTAATATTTAAAAAAATGCACAGACTTACTAAATTAAAATGAAAACTGAAAATATAAAATGTATAGCTAATTCAAAATATTTATAAAATCTATAGTAGTATATAAATAATACTAAAATAACACTGATATGTAGTCAAAAAAATATACATATTTTTCCCCAGTTTTTATTTGTTATTTTTAATAGTTGTTGTTAATAACAACACTGGGTCCTGGCAAGTTTGGTGCTGGTCTAGCTAGTGGAAATAGCCAGTAGCCAGTGAAGTCTGGTAGTTAAGTTAAAATTGTGTTCTTATGAAAAATAACCATGTTTTTACTAAATATAAAACCAAAAAGTTAAACCATGTTAACCATAAAATAGCCATGGTTTCGCTACACTAACCATAGTTTAACTGTTGTATTTGTAGTAAAACTGTGGTTTTACAAATGGTAATCAATATACCATAAAAAACATGGTTACTACACATTTATTACAATACATGGTTCAATTTCATAAGGGTGTCTCTGGACTGGAAAAAAATCTAATAAAAAAGTGCACATGATAATAAGTACAGAGTGTGATTTTTGTTGCAACATTTATATGCATAGCTCAGCTTTTGATGCTTATTTTTCTAACATGATAAATCAAAAAGCAGCAGCCCAGCCATCAAACTCAATGATGCTCAATAAAGCTATGACCTTAGCGCTCATCCTGACTGACGTAGCTTCTGATTAGTCTATTTAAAATCAACTATATTTATAACTCCAAAGGACAGACCAAAGTAGTTTATTTTTGTGTAATATAAACTATTATCTGGCCTTCAGAGGATAAAATAAGAGAACATTAAATACTCATCAGCACACGTCTGTTCACCAAATATCCTTCCTTCCTCTGTCTCCGCAGGTATAATTGGCGAACCACAGAGTGGAGCGACTGCAGGGTAGATGTGCTCCTCAGCCAACAGGACCGTCGCCGGAGCAACCAGACAGGGCTCTGTGGAGGCGGGGTTCAAACCAGGGAGGTCTATTGCGTTCAAGCCCTCACCGAAACCTCATCTAACCTCAGCTCTCTCAAGAACAAAGATGGTAACACAACTATCAAATTCAGTGTCTTAACACTCTGCTTGTGGTTAATGCACTTTCTGGTTCAACAATATGTCCCGAACCCATTCTGATCTCTCTCCCCAATCATTTCCTGTCGCGTTCTCACATTATTTGAGCTTGATGCAAGTCCCACATGCTGTGTATGCGAGCACACAAACACTTTCCATTAAGTGAATAAAACTGAATCCAGATGATTTAATAGATAAACATTAAGATTTGGCAACCGTTCTTTTACTAGTAAGAACGGGGGCTGCAATGAGCAACATCTTACATCTTGTTGTGCATGTATTTTGTTATGCTAGTGTTAACACTAAAACAAGTTCATCCATGTGCTCAACTCAAAACTTGCCAAGACCCATACTGTGAAGATGGCGCAGTCCCCTGAATTAGAGCCCAGCTTCGAAAAATGTTCCCAGTTGGTGCTGACATCAACAGTACAGCAGCAAATGATTATGGCATGTTTTTGCCCCCATTTTTCATGAGCGGAACTCAAAGACCTAAGACTTTTTCCTATGTACACAAAAGGCCTATTTCTCTCAAATATTGTTCACAAATCTGTCTAAATCGGTGTTGGCGAGCACTTCTCCTTTGCAGAGATAATCCATCCACCTCACATGTGTGGAATATCAAGATTCTGATTAGACAGCATGGTTATTGCACAGGTGTGCCTTAGGCTGGCCACAATAAAAGGCCACTCTAAAATGTGCAGTTTTATCACACAGCACAATTTCACAGATGTCACAAGTTTTGAGGGAGCGTGCAATTGGCATGCTGACTCCAGGAATGTCCACCAGAGCTGTTGCCCATGAATTGAATGTTCATTTCGCTGCCATAAGCCAAGGAAAAGGAAAAGGGCTCACAGTCCTCCTCTACTGAGTATTCTGCTCGCTAATGTCCAATCCTTGGAGAATAAGATGGACGATCTTAGAGCCAGGATAAGTTTCCAACGGACATTAGGGACTGTAACATCCTTTGTTTGACCGAAACATGGCTCACGCCGACGGTCCCGGACACCGCTGTAACGCCGTCTGATAACTTTTCTGTTTTGCGGTTGGACAGAACAGCCGAGGTGGTGGAGTGTGTTTCATGATTAACAAGAAATGGTGTGACCCCAGAAATATCTCCATTCTGTCGTGTTCCTGCTCGCCTCATCTAGAACATCTCTCCATTATCTGCTGCCCATTCTATCTGCCCCGGGAATTTTCATCAATCGTCGTTACTGCTGTCTACATTCCACCACAGGCAGATACTAGCTTGGCTTTGTCCAAACTCCACGATGTGCTCAGCGGATATATTAACAAACATCCTGGCGCTGCCTTCATCATCGCCGGGGACTTTAACAAAGCCAACCTCAAGAAGGTCATGCCGAACTTTCATCAGGATATATCCTGTCCAGCCAGAGGACTGAATACACTCGATCATTGCTACACTCAGCTCAAAAATGCCTACAAAGCCCACTCACTGCCAGCTTTTGGGAAATCGGACCATGCCGCCATTTTCCTCACACCGGAATACAAACAACGGATCGTGCAGGACCCCCTGGTGGAGAGGGAATTGACGCGCTGGTCCTCCCACTCTGAAGCTACGCTACAGGCGGCTCTTGATGACGTCGACTGGGACATGTTCCGGGCGAGTTCTGACTTCAGCGAATTCACGGAGTTAGCATTGAGCTTTGTCAACACGCTAACCGAACAGGCCACTGAAACGGTAACAATAAGGACATTCTCAAATCAGAATCCGTGGGTGGACAGAACAATCCGTGATGCGGTTAACCATCGAACTGCCGCATACAATGCCGGTATTTTGTCAGGAAACATGAGTGAGTACAAAGCATCGTGCTACGCTCTCAAACGGGCAGTTAGAGCCGCTAAACGCCAGTACAGGGAGAGAATTGAGTCACATTTCCAGCTCAATGACTCTCGACGCATGTGGCAGGGACTGAAGACCATCTGTTCCTCTGGAAACAACTCCTCCGCAGAGGTGAAAGCAGATCCATTGCTGGCCGAAGAGCTAAACACCTTCTACGGCCGCTTTGAATGCAATGGCGGTGGCGCGACTCTGCCGATCAGCGCGTCAGGAAGCAGCAGACAGAGCAGCAATCATGTATTTACCGTGTCAGAGGATGAGGTTCGGAGGGAACTAAAGAGAGTGAACGTCAGAAAAGCAGCAGGACCTGATGGGATTACTGGCCGCATTCTAAGGTCCTGTGCTGATCAGCTTGCTGGTTTGTTTACATCCATATTTAATGAGTCCCTCGCTACCTCTGTTGTTCCCACCTCCTTTAAAAAATGTGTCATAATCCCTGTGCGTAAGAACAGTAAACCCTCTTGCCTGAATGACTATCGTCCAGTTGCCCTCACATCAACAGTCATGAAGGTTTTTGAGAGACTTTTAAAGAAACACATTTGCTCCTCCATTCCTGTTACTTTGGACCCTCTTCAGTTTGCCTATCGGCCAAATAGGTCTACTGATGATGCCATCTCCCAGGTCCTACACTCGTCCCTCACACACATTGACAGAAAAAATGGCAACTATGTAAGGCTAATTTTCATCGACTATAGCTACGCTTTGAATATTCCCCACCAAGCTGGCTGTTAAACTCTCAGACCTCGGCATAACCTCTTCACTTTGTGACTGGATTCAAGATTTCCTCACCGCCAGACCACAATTGGTGAAAGTCAGCCAGTTCACCTCCAACTCCATCACCCTGAACGTAGGAGCCCCACAGGGCTGTGTCCTGAGCCCCCTGCTCTACTCTCTATACACCCACGACCCACGATTGTGTCCTCTCACAGCTCCACTTCTATCATTAAATTCGCTGATGATACTGTGGTTCTGGGCCTCATTAACAACAATGATGAGGCCGCATACTTGGATGAGGTGGAGAATCACATCATGGTGCCAGGACAACTGTCTCTCTCTGAGCGTGAGCAAAACTAAAGAGCTGATCGTGGACTTCAGGAAGAGACAGCGGCCTACCCACACCCTCTTATGATCAGTGGGACCCCTGTGGAGAGGGTAAGTAGCTTCAAGTACCTCGGTGTAAACATCTCCGAGGACCTGACATGGACTACACACATTCAGACTCAGGTTAAGAAAGCCAGGCAAAGACTGTACCATCTGCGACAGCTGAGGAAATTCAGGGTCTCACCAACAATCCTGAAAACTTTCTACTCAGGGGCCATAGAAAGTGTACTGACTCAGTGCATCTCAGTGTGGTATGGTAACTCATCAAATCAGGTCTGCAAAGCTCTACAGAGTGCCGTGCGCTTAGCTGAGTGCATCTCAGGGTCTGCTCTTCCCTCTCTGCAGGACATCTACCTCAAACGCTGCAAAAGCAGAGCTGCAAAAATCCTCAAAGACTCAAATCACCCCTGTAACATCTTTTCTGTTTACTGCCATCTGGCAAGCGCTTCAGGAGCATGATGGCAAAAACTGAGAGACTGAGGAGGAGCTTCTTCCCTCAGGCCATCAGGCTCCTTAACACAAACTCAGTTTCATAAACATTTACAAGACTCATTATTAACTGCAGATTTAGACAGATTTGTGAACAATATTTGAGAGAAATAGGCACATTTTAGAGTGATCTTTTATTGTGGCCAGCCTAAGGCACACCTGTGCAATAATCATGCTTTCTAATCAGCATCTTGATATGCCACACCTGTGAGGTGGATGGATTATCTCAGCAAAGGAGACGTGCTCACTAACACAGATTTAGACAGATTTGTGAACAATATTTGAGAGAAATAGGCTTTTTGTGTACATAGAAAAAGTCTTAGATCTTTGAGTTCAGCTCATGAAAAATGGGGGCAAAAAAAGTGTTGCGTTTATAATTTTGTTCACTGTAAATAAATAATGCAAATGAAGATCAATTATATAAGTGTGATAAATTGCTTAAATCAGTGATTTTGTCACGGGATGTACTTTTAAGTTCAAATATACAGTTTGTTTATTATTTGATTGCAAACTGTTTTGGTTAAGGGTAAAGTTTCTTAACTTTATATTTTATATATTTTAATGCTGTATCAGAGTGCTGCCTTGTATTTTTGACTGAATTGCTTAGCAATTTTCAAGTTCTGTCATGAAACTGATGGCGCAGGCTGGTGGGTCCTTAACACAAGCTGATGAGATTCGAACCCGTTAAACTATCTTGCACAAGTTTATTGGTTCATGTTGCATATGCAGCCAATGAGCTTGCTGCTTTACATTTAAATGTATGGTTAGTATTCACTAGAACAGTTCGCAGCATGATTTCAGAGTTCCTCTGAAACGCTCCACCTCCCCATCTCCACCTATATAGATCTGATACGGGTTATTATATATGCTATTTGTCCAGTGGCAGTAAGTCTTAAATACTCATTTGTTAACGAGAAACGCTCTCTGTGTTAGTGATGGTTATTTTGTCTGATAAATACAGCCTTGCTGATATAGAGCCATATCGCACGGCTACTCATGTGATATTTGATAAAAGTTTGTGTAACTACCATGCTTGATGCTAAGTTATATTTGGTAAAACCACCTTCCTGTTTTTAGCTCTGGTCACCTCTGCCCCAGTACAGACTTACAGGCTCAATGTGAGCTGTTAGACAAAGATCAGTTGATGTTTGTACTGTGGTACACAATTGAAGCCAACATATAATTGGATTGCTTTTTAAAGGCTGAAATTAGATCACTAGGGGGAAATTAAGGAATAAAGAAGGCAGAGCTGTACAAATTAATGAGGCAGCTACTGTCGAATTTAAATGCTAATGCCGTCACAGACATACACACAGATGCACATACACCCAAACACAAATTCTCTCTGGAGTAATACGACAGAAACAGGGAGGTGCCAGCACCTCATGCCATGTGCCGAGGATGGTGCCAGGCCTGCGCTCACTCTCGGACTGACACAGAAACTCTGCCATCTGCTCTGAGAGCTAAACCGCCGACCTCTTAGGGAACTTATTCAAATGTCCACAGCTGTCCTCAAGCAGTCATTGCCTGTTATGGCTTGGTCACACTAGACAGGAAGACAAAGCACACAGAAAGCAGCTTGCCTTTTGAAACGTAACAAATAGTCTACAACTCACAATGGTTTATTTAACAGCTACTGTAAGCCATGATTTTACTTGAAAAAAAATGCCCATGCTGATCTGCTGACATTGTCTATTGAGGATTATATATTTCAGCTGAGCAACATAGGCATCTTGTAGTCAGTGATGTCAATTTATGTTGTCAGTATGCTGTTTTTTAGTATAAAACACAAAAAATATAATTGTAAGTAATCCTAACCTAAATATGTTCTACATAACACCAAGTTCATTGAGAGCAGATCAAGTTTCAGAAATAAATCCAGTACCTTAAGTAGTTCATGCATCAGTGTTGAGCACAGTTGATAGTTTGCTAGCTGTTGAAATTCAGATTTTTCATTGGTAAAGATCTCAAATGTGTAAAACAAAATATGGCAAATTTTACTAGTGAATTTAGTTTATATTATCTGGAATCACTGTGCAACTGGTTTGAAAATGTCCTACGTGAGTATTTAATTTAATTAATTAAGCACTATACACTATCATTATAAAGTCTGGGGTTAGTATTTTTTTAGGCTCACCAAGGCTGCATTTATTTAATACAAAATACAGCAAAACAGTAATATTGTGAATTATAATTATTGTTATTATTGTAATTTATTCATGTGATGGCAAAGCTGTATTTTCAGCATCATTACTCCAGTCTTCAGTGTCACTTGATCCTACAGAAATTATTATAATATGTTAATTTGATTCTCAAAAAATATTTCTTCTTATTATCGATGTTGAATAGTTGCTGCTTAATATTTTTTGGAAACCAGACTATTTTATTTGATTTGATTTTTAGAATACCATCAAATTATTTTGTAAGAATATATAAGTATTTACTGTCATTATTGATGATTATAATACATTCTTGCTGAATAAAAGTATAAATATTATTATATATATTTTTTTTAAACTCACCCCAAATTAGAAAAGTAGTGTTTACATTGCAGAAATCGTATAAACCATCATATTGAAAATATTTAGTGAGACAACAACAATCCAACACCCAAAAAGTGCACAAGCATTCGTATCTCTTTTGTTGTGCTGCTTGGTGAATCAGGACCTTGGTGTCCAGCTTCCTGTCTGTGAGGAAGTTTTGCCAGACAGTGCTGGAATCCCATCCGTAATGTGGCCTTAAGAGAAGCACTTGGCACTGACTGCAGCTTCCTGCTGGGGGAGGTGACAGGCCTGGTGTGCTGACGAGTCACGCGGTGACAGATGGAAGAACTGTGTGAGATATAGAAAAGGAACAGTGCAAGAACACCTGCAAACTCTCACACACACTTTCTGCCTATTTCACACACACAAACACATACACACCTCAAGCTTTTCCACACCTTGTCCAACTCTGTCTCATGCACTTTTCTTTTGGTTTCCTTTATTTTACCCATCATCTGTCTTAGCAAACATTGATGATTAATTACAATTCATTTGATTAATTAATCTGCGGATCACATAATTAATTCAGTTAATTTTTTTATTGATTGCCAGCCCTAATTTTGTCCTAATTTTACTGGTTTCCATTGAATCAATGAAGAATCAATCAGGCACTTTTCCCCTCAGCTAGTCTCAGATAGATTTGAGAGGATTTAATTTCAAGGTCCACATGATTGGACATTTCCAAGTGATTTGCCCCTGGGCCATTGAAATTATTCACAGGTATTTATATACATTAATGCCAGACAATGAGAGCATCAGGAGCAGTAGTTTACTCAAGGACAGACACCATGTTTGTGGTTTGTGTGTGTGTGTGTGTGTGTGTGTGTGTGTGTGTGTGTGTGTGTGTGTGTGTGTGTGTGTGCTTATTTGTTTTGTTTTCAACTCCATCTGTTGAAACTAAACAGTTTGAAACTGTAGTCAGACATGAACATATTTCACATTATTTATTTATTTACTTATTAATTTATTAATTTATTTTTGTGTCTGGCAGTGTTAACTCATTAAATGGAATGCAAGGAAAATGTAATCAGTAGATGTGCACAAACATACCTCTGAATTTACATTATTATTACATTATTTTTCAGTTGTGTGTTCTGTTTTGCCAGTAGTGAAGAATCAGTAAAATATATTGTTTCCACAAATATGAAAGCTTTGTTTGCATTCCAAATTCACTTTCAATCATTTTGGGATTATGGATTCCTAAACCCATGTAATGAATGCCAGAATGGCACTGAACACAAAGTATGCATTTTACATATCAAAAGCAGCTTGTTGTCTTCCTCTCTGCCAATGCCGCTTCCCATCCGGCTTCCTGCTCTGCTGTTTGGGCCTGGGGAAGCTGTGCTTGATTTCCTCTCCCCACGGGTGACTTCAGACATTTAGACAACAGGGGAAAGCAGCTGCTATCGGGATCTTTATCCATTAACACATCTTAGTCACAGAGAGCAGACTACAACAACAGTGTTCATTCGTTTCGGCTCGGCCATGTCGCTCTCCGGAATATAATCAATGTTGCACCCCGTCGTGGATCTTTATGAGATATTCAACACATTGGCTTTGTTACAGAGCATCCATGCAGCACCGCCCGGCGGGCAGGCTCGGGTTATTGATGATGATTATGGTGATGCAAGCAGGTGAATGTGTTGGCGGCTGTCAGACGGACAGAGGGACTGATGGGATACTGGTGCCATAATTAGGCTGGGGAAACCCTGGGTGGGCAAGCAGCAGACCATCTGCCCTTCAATCGAGTGTTGTGCCACCTGAACAAGGTCAACCTACAAGGAGAGGGTCATTAATCAGGCTGGGTTAACAGGGCAGCGAGACGTGAGCCGCCGAGACAGGAAGTCAGACTGTTTTTTTTCCCACCTCAATACCTCAACAGCACAACCGCGTCCTAATAAGAAATAAGGAGCGCGTGGAGACAAGTCTGTTTGTGGGAATAAGGGAACTTGCATTTGCAAGTCATTTTGACATTTTTGGCAAATAAATTTGGTCAATTTGACAGCTAATTTCTTTTCTTGACGTGTCACTTTTGGAAGTAAATTCAGCATGCTAAATTGAGCGTTTCGGCGGCACCATGGTTGTCCCAGAGGAGCTCTTCACCAAAAAAAAAACGTAATTTATTTTTTAAACAAGCTCATATAAATCATTAATGACTCTGGCCATGCAATCAATCACTTAGATCGTACTGAAAATCTACACACACACAAAACACATGAACTGAATGATTTTAGAAATGGCTCAGGGTGCACAGAGAGCACCTTTTTGACACGAAGCAATTTGCATGTGAACGAAGAGAAGATCCATCAAAGGGTATCGGCAGCAGATCTGTGCATGCACTGACCTTGCAGAAAGTCACCTATGGCTCAGAGCTGAA